>OY728121.1:2101786130-2102386130 GCA_963277665.1 Viscum album | reverse complement strand
CTTTGGGGGGGGGGTCATTCATCTCTTTTATCATATATCATCCTCCAGTATTCATTAATGAATGACCATAGTATTATCTATTGGTGAGAGAGATATTTTTAATGAATTAACTATAGATTCTTTTCAACTAGAACCACTGGTAAAATTATGTACTTTTTATAAAAATGTTATTGGGTTACTAATATTTTTATTATTCAAAGTACTTGACCACAGAAAAATTAGAGTCCTGAGATTGAGTGTCTACCCAATCCAAGGTAATATCTTATACTAGACTTATATAACCATATAATTATCTATTAATTATTTTATAAATTATTTTTGATGAACATGGACTTGTGAATACCTGACACCACTTCTTATTTTCTCCTCCCATCATCTCAAAAATCTTCGTACTCAATTTTTTGGTTCTATTTTTTAAATAATTTTTAATTTAGACATTATTATTAAATTATTCATAATTCCCCAATCTATCCTCTTGGAATCAGCCTCGGACATTCATATATCCTATACTAATTTATTTTATATTTATGAATTTTTTTCATTCATATTATAAATTTATAATTTTTGTATCCATAAAAGAATTAATGATTCCTTTAGGTGGTACCAATTTTTTCTCCCCATGGGGAATCATTATAACATATGTGGAAAATAAAATTATAATAATTTATAATAATGAAAACTATTGTGACATAACTAATCATGTGTAGTAAGAGGTGAGTTCAAGGTCAAACCCATGAAATAGTGAAAGTTGATTTAGGAGCATAAAATGATTGATTTAATGATTTTTTTAAGATTGAGAGTCGATAAATAGATTAGTTTAAAATCAATTGGAGAATATATTACAGAATTTTGAAATTCCAAGATTCTATTAAAATGAATTTAGAATATAAATTCATTTTTCACATTGGGTATTGGATTAAAAATAATGAAAATCCATCATCTTAGTATCTCTTTCTTAACATAGAAATTACACTTTTTATTTGGTAAATTACTTAGGGTTATTAAAGAATTAATTTTATGAATGGAATTTTATAAATCATATCATTAAAAATTATACCATGGTCATGTGGAACTCTAGATGATAAGTTGATTTATATATTTAAACATTCTTATTTTTTTCAAAAATGGTCATGAAATAAAAATTAGAAATATTTATGGAATAAAATATGGGTGCAAAAACGAATGCATGTACATTAAATATAAAAAATAATTCAAAAATAAAAATAAAAAATTTACCAAACCAGGAACATTTTCTCTAATTTTTTTAAACAATTATCATTCTATAATCTCATTCTTAAAAAATATTATTCAATCAATGGTTTAACATTTTTAAAATATACTTTCCCTATATCATGGTTTTAATCAAGAACTCACTGCTTATAAAATCCAATTAGTTATGTTGTAATTTTTTGATTTTTTATAAATTATTAAAATTTTATTTTTTATATAGGAAATAATGATGCTCTATAGGTGACCAAATTTATAGATTCGCTACGGGGAATTGAACATGGGGTAACCCACAAGATAGGCAATAACACTAAGATAAAATCAAGAAATAGAACAATATGTGAAAAAACATTGACAAAATTATTAAATTAATATAACTTCATTGCAGAACCTTCAAAATATGCAAAATATTCATACCGCCTGATGGAATTTTAATTATGTCAATGAAAATGAATTTTGAAATTAATAATGAGAATGAAAAGTAAACCAAAATTAATATATAATAAATTTTTATAGGATATTAAAATAATGAGGTCTATATCATGAGGATAGGTTAGATAGGTATATTGAATTTAATAACATGCCCTCAATTACAAATGATTTCAAAAAAATAATTCTAAACTACCAAGCAAGAGTATTTTTTAGAGATTTGAAGAAGAAAATAATAAAATGGTTTTGGGTAATCTCAAATACTAGTAAATTAGTAATATAAGATTAAAATAATGAAAAAATAATCATATGTTAATTAGAATTGAGTTTATGTGAAACTGTTATTCCGAGATGACACTCTCATTCTCAAGACTCACCTTTTCCAATATTAAAGTAAATATAATAATCACAATTTAAGTAACCTGAAACCAATTATAAACATAGAATTTAATTATACCCATGTTTATAGTGGTAACAACACTCTAGTTAATTCATTAAAAATAATTCCCACACCCACCGATAAGATAATGGTCATTCATTAAAGATTAAGATAGGAAGAGATCAGGGAAAATTATGAATGAAAGAACTCCAAAATTAATTATTCATTAAAAGTAAAATTATAATTACATGAAATTTCCTTAATTAAAATTAACACATCCTAAAGAAAATAACCACCTTATACTAGCTATAGGAGGGTGTAAAAAGAAACAAAATGAAATTCTAAATTAAATTATGGACTAGGCCAAGTGAAGGACTTTGTTGTAGAGTAACACTTTTCCTAAGGATTTGGTCTCTAATGATATTTCAAGGAGCCCCTATCATTTTATTTATAGGAATTAAGACACATCTCATGTGGAATAAATTCCATTAATTCATCCATTATATGAGGAAAATTTAATATTAGGGGATATTAGGCCCTTAGATGCGATGAAAAGTCATAAATATCAAAAATATAAACCTCAAAAATCATTTTACCACGTTTCAAAGTCTCTTAAGGGATGTCATACTGTTAAAATTCAGGCTCTATATACCATTGAATTCATCATGTCTAAGATTCAATGCTTATTCTAAGGCATGAAAATCATATATTTTCAAGATGTAAATAAAATTTTCATGATGTAAATTTTTTTTCAACTCCATTTCATCAGTTTTCACCTACATCTTCCTCTTACAGATGAGAAACCATTCCATGAATATCTGACGACATGAATTTTCATTTCTTGATGTGAATCGTTGTATTCTCAAGTCATTTTTTAGTATTAATATTACATTGTTTCTGATCATAATAGAAATAAAATAATAACATCTACAGAAAAAATAATCAATTAATTTTTTAAAATCAATGTATTTTGTATTTAAAATATATAAATGAAATACTATTATCAAATCTCCTAACAATTAAACTCATTATTTTCATTAATAATGAAATATCATAATATTTAAAAGGATTCTCACCCTATCATGATTTAAATATATTTTCAACTAAATAAATTGATGTAATTAGGAATTAGATATTCAAGTATCCCAAGAGAAAAAATTAATCAACTCCACATTTTTCAAAGAAACAAGTCAGAAAGGTATATTACTCCTTCACTTTTGACTTAACTATACCCTTCAATTAATTCCTTCATATTTACCAATTAATTATAAATGTGTATATAATTTATATTTTACCATGATTTGAATTATTTTCACACATTACTCATAGTAAAAAATGTAAATGGAGTTTTTCTCATACCTCAAATCAGGATCCTTACCATAGGCATGTGATGCGTCTACATTCTCTAGTTCCTAGAAATAAAAATCTTGATTAGTCCTAAGGGTTTCACTTTTAGGATCAAATGACTCTGAGGGTTTAGGGTTAGTAAGTAAATTCTGTAAAAACAAGTAAATATAAAAAAGGAGGGTAATCACTATGGAAATTTTCATGATATTCAAAGATATCCCAATGTAAAATTCATGTTAAAAATGGAATCTCCCCTTTTACCTAAAAACTCAAAGAAATTTCCCTAATAAATTACATATAAAAAATAAAACAAACTAATTAATTTTATAATTTTAAATTAATTTTTATAAATAAAAATTTTATGTTGGAAAATTCATATATCCATCACACAACACTAGATGATAAAAAATATTAGTTAGGTAAATTGTGATTTCTAACCTCTAAAACATAACACATTTTATTTTTTTATTTTTTATTTATTTGATTTTATTTTTTTCTAGATAGGTTGTGAAATATATTATAAAAAATAATAATGGTGAAACTTTACTCTAGTATCCCATCAAAATATCCCTTCAATTAAATATTTATATCTCAAAATGATAATCCCTTCCACCATGATACCTTGTCCCCCACACTTACCATTTTGATAATCAGGAAAAAATATCTAGAGTATGGATGGAAATGCTAAATTTTACATGCAATGTGGATTTTCTCTATCAAGGTTTTTCATGGATTCTATGAAATATATAAGGATTAAAGTAAAAGTGGGAAACATGAAATTGGTTTAATCAAAAATATTCCCGAATCAAATTATAGTTGAATTATTATAATTATAGATTCTATAATATTTAGAGAAATTTATAGATGAAAACATGCATGAGTATCACTCAAGAGATATACTAAATAAATAAATGAAACAATAATGCTCAAAAAATATCTCCAGAGTGATAGCATGTAATTGGAAAATTTCTTCATGTAAATGTACAATATAAATATAATTTTTTTACAATTTCAAATCATGGTATATACTGTAGAAAATCATTTATAAAAATTAATCCTTTTCCAAAATCATGATTAATCAAATATAAACCATTAAATTTATCTTTTTAAATTCATTCCTAAAATTTTCTCATTTAATTTGTTGAAAAAAAAAATCTAAACATAGAATAATGGTTATGCTAAACTATTTTTGTCTCCTCAATCTGGGAAGTTATAAAAAATTTAATGTAGTATGTACATTATACAATTATGAATTATCAAGAAGAAATGTAGGGAAAATAATAAAATTTATAAAATTTAAAATAATACTCCTTGATTCTATCGGTGGGATCCATCTTCCATCCATCAATTATTCTACCTACTTGTGCCATCATAATGGATTAATAAAATTAAATAACTCATTAAATAACAAGTTCCATTAATTAAATCTAAAAATTATAAAGTTAATTGAAACTAAATTTGAAATATAAAATTAAAACATAATAATTAAATAATAAAATATAGTTGTAGAAAGAAATAAAAAACATAGGTTACTTCCTAGAAGAAAATCTTTTTAAATGGTGATTTATATCATCCTTTACCTTTATTAAATAAAGGTCATATGATACAAATATAACCATATTTTATTAAAATATTTTCACCTTTGAAGCACATACGGATCAGCTTGCCTCGTCCATATTGAAATAAAATTAAAACTTTGATGAGGTGATGAAAATAAAGATACTATTAAGGATTAAAATATGAATTTAGAGACTATCCTTATTTGTTAAAATTCATATTTTCAAATTGTGGGTCATGTTTCTTCCACTTATGCCATGATCTATTCTGTTTATGAATCCATCTCATTAATATATACTTATTTTACTTGTTCTTCTTGATCAATATATATATAGTCAGTATTGATTTCAGGTGGTTCTTTTTTTTTCTTTTTTCCTTCATCTATGATCCAAGATTTACATGGAATCCAAGTAAAAATTTAGTAGTCGAAGTATCCTCTTATTATTTATTCTCAAAACCTAAAATGTTAAGTTCACTGTTTATAGGAACAAAATAAACATTGAAATATACCTCAACATCATTGAAAATTCCTTTAAGGTCTTTACACACCTCTTTAAAATTTTATTCTTTTTCTTGGAGTGTCACATATTCCTTACTTAAGTATGGTTGTGGGTATTTTTCTATTTGAGAATTAATCATCGTAATCTTTTCAAGGAAATGTTTAATATCTCTAATAGGGATGGAAAATTTTTATTTCATGTTAAAAATTCATTGTAATCCTTCCATCAAAACCAAAAATACCCATCGGTACTAAAAGAAATAAAAATGATAAAATATAAAACTATTTTAAAAACATGAATCATAAAGGGATGATAATAGTATATTTTTAAATTATTATATTAAAATAATCATTTTTCTAATATCCTAGAATAGTTACAAAAATTTGTACTGCCCAAAGGATTCATTAATTTCAATTGGGATACCACATTTTAAAATTTATTTAGAAAATGAAACTACAGTCACTAAGTCTAATATTAAGTAGTATAGGATATTCAAATAATGAGGTCAGTCCCTACAAAAAAAAATATTTAACTGAAGAAAATAATGTTGATATGATCAAGAATCACATCCTAAAATAATGATTCATGTCCAAAGGTGTTCATGGCATGATTTTACTAAATGAAGACAGTTATAGACCAAAACATTCACCACATGAAACTATAATCCCACCATCAAGTCCTTGGATTTCATTCTTTGAGATATGACATGAAAGAAGGTCATGAAAGAATTCAAAGGGATTTGCTTCTCATTTTTCAGGGAATATACATCTCTGTAATTCTATGAATTTGTGTTATAGGAATCTAAACTTATGTATTTTGGAAAGCATTAATTACATCCCAAATCTAATGGATTAGTAAACCACATGGATAAATTTTAAAAATTAATTAAATGAGATTTTAGAATTTATGATTCTCAAGGGTTCCCTTTTTGTATACACTTATTTTGATCTAATATAACTTAGTTTTATGTGTCTTGATAACTCAAAATATCTGTATTTTTTTCTAAAAAGTTTATCTTAAGTGTTTTAGATTATAATGATATTATCTAATTCTAACTATAATTGATCATCTTATGCTGAGTAAAATTCACAATATATGGAAAATTGTTTTATCATATGCAAATTGATGTCTTGAAATATAATCTTTTTTCTATCAGAATCTAAAAACTTATTATTGAAAGTCTATCTTACTAAGTGAGATGTTATATTACAAGGGAAAAATGAGCTAAAATATTTTAAAATCCATATATTTTATTTAGTTTATATTTATGAAGCTTCTTTATCATATAAATAGGATATTCATAAAATATTAAATAGCGAGAACCAAGATAATTTGTGAAAGAAAATTATCACACTTTGGTAACATAATTATCTTATGCAGAATAATTATTCTATGAAACATTGAATTCATTTTATCTTGGGAACAATAAAATTCAAAGATATGTATTATATTATGAAGTCTCTAAGAAATTTATTTAATGAGGAAATTACTCTTTTCTATATATCTTATAAAGAAGTAAATATTTTTAATATTTTCATGATAAATTTTATAATCTCTTGATAATTCATTTCATGGCTTTAAGAATATATAAAAATGAATTGTCTTTTTAAATAAAGGTTGATTTTTATAAACTTACATTATTTCATAAATTGAAAGATCTGAAAAAACAAATTTCAAGCATCACAATTTCATAATTGTATTACATATTTGGAAGAATTAACACAAGACATTAAGAGAATTTCGTACCAATATTTCAATGGATTATTCATTAAACCATTATAATTATCTTGTATTATTATGTTTAAAATCAAAAAGGAAATATAAATAGATATATTTTCCCACTACATTGATATAGATATACACACACACAAATAGATAATGATAGAAACATGCACATATATAAAAATATTCTACTAATGTTAATAATTAATTCTAGAATATAAAACACTTGTGGTTGGTTCTTACAACTCTATCAGTTATAATTGATTATGGTCTAGAGATGTGCTTTGAAGATCATAATATTCTTCGGAATTATCTTCATATAATATTAGTTTCTTCTCACATTTATGTGCTAAAAATATTAAAATGTTTATTCAGCTTTATTTTGTTTATACTCATTATAAGTGATTATGTTAAGACTATAGGTAATTCATGTACAGGGAGATCCTAGTTGAAATATCTTATACCTTTGTAACAAGTAACAGCTTCTTGTACTCAGCTGGGAGCCCTAGTAAAAATGGATATCATAGTGAATATCACCAAACTCATGTATTATAGTAATGGTGTAGTGTACTAGGGTATTTTTATTCCCCATAACACTATGAATCTATATTTTTCATTCTCTTTCTGCTATGTTTTTTTATTTATACTACCTTCTTATATTATAGAAAATATTAGAACTCACATACCTTGAAGACCGTGTTTTTAATGTAAATTTTTTTAGGAACTCAATTCACCCCTATTAAGTTTTCAGCTAACCATTCTTTAAGAAAACAATTACTATCACAGATCACGACTCATTAGTTCATATATATCAAAGGTTAAAGTCTAAATATCTACCCAAATATGAATGTTATGGCTGATTACATAGATGGTATTTAATTAGTTCAATATCATTAATTTAATGGAGAAACATATGGTCACTAGAAGGCATGAATGACCATATATTTGAATAACCATTTCTTAATGTTTAAACTTAAAACAGTATGTCCTTATGAAATTCCAAATACACGATGAGAAACATGGGATGTTGGCACTAAAGAAGTACATGATCTAAATTATAAATCCATGAATGATATAATATGTTTTCTATGTATAGATTATTTTAATTGAGTTTCCCAATGTCAAAAATATCATGAAATGTTTACTACTAGATCATTTGTTTATGAGGGTACAAACAAAGTGAAGGCCCTTAGATTGATACTTACAAACTTATGTTCTACACCTTCAAAATGGATGATGGGGAAATAATTACTCAGTTGAATGGAATACTCACTATCATTTTGAAAAATGTTTATGATCTAAGAACACTGATTATTTTTCTTGATCAAGCGTTGAATGTTCTAAGAGTTTTATTACGTCTGTGGAGTGGAATAATAGCATATATTAGAAAATCTACATAGGTTAAGAATTTTAAAATAACATTTATCATTGAAACTCTTATGGTGTATAATTCAGCAATGGAAGATGAAACTAAAGAATATGAAATATTTAATAAAGAAAATATTCATTGATGGATTCAAATTCAAATAATGATAAAACCAAAAAGAGTATACATATATTTGAAACCTATGAAGAAGAATATTCCTCATGATATTTTGGATCAAATGATGAACTTGAATGGTTTTCCTATATTTTCAAAAAGTTCTATAATATGACAAGAGGTTTCATAATACCCCTCAACAAGTACATAAGGAAAGGTGAAAAATATTTGAAAGTGAGCTGCTATGATTGAAAAGGTCTAGGACATATCAATCTAGAATGTTGACAATTTCATGAAAATTAAAAGTCTAAAAAAAATTCTTAAAAAATATTGGGTATAATAATAATTCCAATAAAGATATGAAGTACGCATAGAGTGCTTATGAAGACTCTACTGAATGAAAACCCTAAAAATTAGAATCTGGATCTCTTAATAATAAGGCCAAAATGTGCTTCAGGGAACATACAGATGAGGTAAAATTTTATTATTATTCTAACCATGAGTGTAAATAAGTAAATGAAAATTCCTTATATGATGAATAAATTAATATTGTGCCATGTTATAAAATAAATATGAATTTTTTAAAAACTATAAATAATCCCTATGGAAATTTTTTTAATTAATATGAGGAGTTAAATAAACAAATTTTATATTTTAATGATCAATTATAAAATTCTACTACATCATATACTAAATAATTCTTTATAATTGAGAACTTATATAAGGAGGTTTATAACATCAATGATGTTTCTAGTGTATTCACTAAGGGGGGATTACCTAAACCAAATTATTGTTCAAAATTAACTCAGAAGGGAAATTTTGGATAATAAAGTCATGGTGAAAGGGAAAAAAATTATAAAAACTATTTCATCATATTTTCCAAAAAATAAAAATCTCTCTAACATTACTTGTTTTCATTATCGAGATAATGTTTATTATGCTAATATTTATGATCTGAAAAACACTCAATTTTATGGAATTTAAAATGCTTTTCTTAAAAAATAATCTCAAAATGTGTTACTAGTTTTTCTGGAAAACACATATAGAATTGGATCTCGAAGTCTTGTAGAGCTAACATTTTTGGACCAAATATTATTTGGGTAGAAAAAATATTATTGTTTCATTTTTCTTTATAGGGAACAAACCACATTAACATTAATATAAAAAAATTATGGATATTAGTTTTTTAAGATATATGAGTGGATATTTCTCAAACTTTCACTCACTATCCATGATTTATAGAGGATATGTCACCTTTTTTGACAATGTAGAGGTAAAATTGTTATCATTTGATTATTTTGAAATCCAAAATCAATCCTCCTCAATAATTTTATTTTTGTTAATTTTTTAAATGATAACATGATAAGAATTTTTCAACTTTTTGATGGTGTTAATTCAATAGTTTTTTTTAATAAATTCTTGTTTAGTTTTCGAAGATAAATTTCTTAAGTTCTAAAAACCAATAATTGATAGTGTCTGTACATTAGATCTTAATTATTTGTGTATAAAAAATGAAAAAAAATTGAATGTTGAAATTGATAAATCATGTATTTGGAATAAAATTATTGGAAATTGAAATGTTAATTTATTGAAAAATTAATCCAAAGTACATTTATTTCAGATTTTCTATATTTTAAATTAGATAAAAATAAAATATGTGATACATGTCGAATACGCAAGAAAAACAAGTCATCTTTTAGAAAAATTAAAGAGGATTCAATATCTAGTCCTATAGATATTATCCATATAGATCTTATCAGACCCACTTGAACCATAAGTCTTGCAGGAAATATATTTTTATACGTGTTGGTTGATGATTTTCATGATTTACATGGGATTTCATTTTGAGATATAAAAGTGAAAATTGTTCTATTTTTATTAATTTTTATAAAAATGTTCAAAATGAAATAGATGCCAAAATTATTACCTTGATAAGTGACTATGAAGGATAATTTTAAATTCATGAATTTTATTCATATTACTCAAAATAAGTCATTGAATATACTTTATATTGCCCCATGAAACCTCAATATAATGGTGTTAATGAAAAGACAAATAGGATATTGTAATAAATTTCTTGAACAATGTTATGTGAGTATAAAATTACCACTTATTTTGGGTTTAATCTTTTAAAACAACATATTTGGTCATTAAAAGGGTTCTAATAAGGAATATCTTAATAAAAACACAATATGATTTATGTAATGATTGAAATCCAAATTTAGGATACTTTAATATATTTGTATGCAAGGTTTATATATTAAAACCCAGGAAAATAATGGTAACTTTGATTCAAAAGCTGATCAATGTGTCTTAATAAGTTATTATACAACTTCCAAAGCTTATAATGTTTCCAAAAAAAGGTCAAGGACCATTTAATAATTAACTCATGTGAACTTTGATGAAATTGGTCCTATTGATCACAATGTGACTCAAACTACTGAGTTGAATGATTCTCTTAAAAAATGATATGTAAACATGTGTTTAACAATAATAAGGATGATGATTTGGAATGTGATTATGTCGAACCAAATCTAATGAGTGTTGATACTGGTGAAATAGAACATTTTCTACCTAAACAACCTAGAAACCGTAAATACAATCATCTAGAAAAAGTTATAGGAAGTTTTGATGAAGGAATTAGAACTAGAAGAAATATATGAAATCTATCAGAATTATCTTCCTTTTTATCTCCACTGTAACCTAAAACTATAGAATATTTGATGAATATTGGTTTTTAGCAATGAAAGATGAGTTAAACCATTTCAAGAGGAATAATGTATGGGAATTAGTTTATAAACCCTCTAATGATCTTTTCATGTGAGCGAAATGGGTATTTATAAATAAACAGGATGATCAAGGTGTGATCACTAAAAGTAAATCTAGATTACTTGTGAAATGTTTTAATCAAGAAGGAATAGACTATGAAGATATCTTTTCCTCTATCACTAGGTTAGAAGAAATAAGAATTAATTTATCATCTACATCATATATGAAATTAAAATTATATCATATGGATGTTAGATATTCTTTTCTAAATGTATTTTTAATAGAGTATGTTTATGTTAAAAAAATTTAGGTTTTTAAGACCCTCAAATTAAAAATTAAATTTTAAACATACCAAAGATCTATATGAACTTAAATAACAACATATATCAATGTATAAAATACTATAATCTATTCTTTTATCAAATGGTTTTACATAAGGAAAGAAATATCCAATATTATTTAAGAATGTTTCATCTTTCGATATTTTATTGGTAAAAATATGAGGTTTTGATGTTATTTTAGGATCAAAAAACCAAAAATTATGTAATGATTTCTCAAAACATATGCGAAAGGAATTTGAAATGAGAATTATGGGTGATTTAAACTTATTTTTAAGATTTAAAATTTATTAAAATTATTTTTGGAAATATCCTAAACTAAGGAAAATACATAATTGATTTACTTAAAATGATTTCACATCAAAAAAAATAAGACTTATCCAACTCCTATGAGATCGAATATTAAACAAGACATGGATGAAAATATAAAACAGGTTGAAAAAATGTTTTATAGATGTATCATTTCATGTTTACATTATCTTATTATAAGTAGACCATAAATTATGTTTTCAGTATTCCTTTTAAAAATATTTCAATACATTCCTAAATATTCTCACTCAAATAATGCCAAATGGATTATATGATATTTTTAAGGAACTATGCCTCATTCTATAAATTTTCAGCAATCCTATGATTGTAATTTAACATCATATCTGGATGTCAATATTGGTGGATATATCTAGATAGTAAAATCACCTCTGTAAATTTATTTTTTCATGGTAAATATCTAGTGTCATAACAAAGTAAAAAACCACACCATGTAGCATTTTCAACTACTAAAGTTGAATATATTTCAATAGGAAGTTGTTGTGCACAAGTGTTTTGGATGATACATAACCTAATGGATTTTTTATTTAACATTAATTATTTTCTAATAAATGTATATCACAAGTGAAATAAACATTTGAAAGAATATGATCAACCATTGGAGAAAAAAAGGACATTGATTTAAGAAATCATTTCTTAAGAGGTCAATCATAAAAGTGTGATATCTATTTAGACTTCATTTTCATAGAAAATCGATTAGTAAATATTTTTACTAAACCAATTCTTACTGACATATTTCCATTTTATAAAATCTAAATTAGGTCTATTTAATTTTTTTACTTTATTTAAATTTTACATACTTAGTTGAATGTTTTTTTAATTTAGTAAATATCTTATTTAATTTTTTTCATTTGGTGATGCTATGTTAATTATTAGTCATATGAAAATAGGACATGTCACTTATTTTTGTTAAGATAACTCTACACATAACACTAAATGAATCTTTGATTACCACAAACCAAAAAAAGTTTTGTGCGTTCTGATCACAAATCCCTTTCAAACTATTAAAACCTCATATATTTTCTATGAGAACACCTCTATTATAAACCTCCAATATTCAAAAACCTTTCATAAATGTTGAAATACAAGTGAACTTATAGTGAAACCTCTAGCCAAATCAAACATTCTATAACCACTAGAAATATATTGAGTGGAAAAGCTAACGATTTTAGTTGGCTAGATAGTACTAATATGCTATTAAAAATGTTATAAATCATCAAGGTTTGGAATTAGTTTTTTTAGGAATAAAAAATTGAGTTCATATATGAAAAAGAATATTAAGTATTTAATGTGATGATCATATTTCTATTTGGTGACAATGATGATCTAATTATAATGACTATGAATCAGATATATTTTTCAATAACTTAATTTGGAGTTTATGAAGCTTTAAAATTTCAACATGAATGTTATGATTACTTTAGTACTTCATTGGTTACTAAAGATGTGCTATGTCAACCAGAAATGATGAAGTCTCTATTTTGATTGATTGATATTGAGGAAAATTTAGTTAAAGACTTAGAACCTAAATGGAATGTTCCTGAAAATTTTATTCATTATGATATTTCATAACAAAATAGGGAGTTTGAAAAAGTTAATTTCAATATATTTAATTATTGTTTTAATTTATGATCAAGAAACCTATAAACCCAGCATGATAAATTGTGATATATATTGGCCATATTAAAATCAAGTCATTAAATTTCATTTTTTGAAGTATTTTTACACCAATTTTCAATAAAGTTAGTGTCTTTTTGGATGGTACTTTGACAAGTAACTTCTCCTGAAGATAGTTCACATCCTTTTTCTATAATAGTTTAGCCTATTGTTATTTCTATTACATTAGTTAGAGAATAATTAGCCTCATACATTACCTTCTTGGTTAATGTTGGTCATGGAAGGGCTATTTCAACAATGTCATGTATTGTAACTCTTTTTGAAGTATCTCCATCTAGAGTGATGAACCAAAAAGTTAAAACAAAATCAGATAGTTTTTTAAATCAATAAACTGCAAGTATAGGTGATGAAGAAAAACTAAAATATGATCCTCATCTTGTTATAATAAGAAGAGATGGATTAGAATTGGAAGATCCAACTCGTATATATATGGAACCTAATTTAGGTGAAAATAAACAAGTTAAAGACACTCAAAGTATAGATTTTCATCAAGATAGATTCTCTCTTATTTATGAATCTCATAAATGCTTATAAACTCCCACATCAACATTGAATTTTTCTAATGAGATATATCAAGATAGATATTCTAAGTTAATTTCTAAAATGGAATATTTTAAATTTCAATTATTTGAGTCCATAAGTGAGATTATGATTCTTCATTTTTAATTAGTTTCCAAAGAAGATGTCAGTGATTTGAAGCTCTTATTACAATAAATTATAGATAAGTTTTTGAAAGAACACTCTATAGAATCCTCAAACTAATAGGATATAAAATAAAGTTTGGAAGAAATTTATCTCACTATAGAAATAATTACATTAACTATTTATTCTATGAAATGTGAGATTATATCCGAGTAAATGATTCATTATCCTCAAAATGATATGATTGCTGAAGTTAGAAGGATACCTACATTTTTAAAAAGCTATATTATTTCTATTGATTAATCTCATAATGGAATAAATTCCTTACTAAATTAAAATGTAATATAAATCTAGAATCATTCCACTCAAGTGAAAATTTTACCAATTTTGTTATCAATAGATTAAAAAGAATGGAAGGATCATTGGAAAATAATTTTGTAGTGTTAGAAATGAAGTTTGGATATCTGCATCACTTGGTGGTAAGAAATTGAATTTTAAAATCATTAGAATATGAAGAAAATGAGGAGGAAGATCTATTTGGTGAACCCTGGAGTCATAAATAATCCTCACAAGTAAAATAAATAATTACCACTTATCATTAAGTTGGTTTATCATAAAATCAGTTTGATACATTGAAGAAGCTACATGTTGGTTATTCTTATAAAGGTGATTTACAAAATCTCTTTATAGATTACTATCAATGGGTCTAGAATGGTTTTATAACAATATTATATTATTCAAATACAAATATAGTAAAGATAATTGACTCATTTTTGGAGGCTCTATTTCAAATTTGAAGAATATATTTTCCTGAACCTTTTATTTATGATTTCCAAGACTCTAAATATCAGATATTCAAGGACATTTTTGACCCAAGTGAAATTTAAATAGTGTAAAATCTCATGTTTTTATAATAAGTATCATTATATTTACCTAAACTCTTTTATAATCTGTCATTTTTCCTTTTAAATAACTTTTTTATAGAAAGGGAATAGTAAGATACTCTTAACATTCAGTCCACCTCTGTAAGGATCGCTCGAAGTGATTGAGCTAGACTTCGAACATCTTTACTCAAATTGGGAGATATTGTTAGAGAAAATGGTGGTTATCCTTTTTCTATATCTTCCTTACCAATTTTCTCATAGTAATAATTTAAAATACCCCCTCTGAAATGACATTTTACACCTCATAACTGATGAACTTCCATAAGTATCTTGTTTAGTTGAATAGTGCTTTAAAATCATTTGAATAGTGTTTTGGAAAAACATTTCTTCGATTTCTGTATTTTAATGAATTTATTTCATTCGATCTGTATTATAGATTTCATTGGATCTATTTATATGTATTTTTATTTTTATTTTATAATTTATACTTAGCAATTATTCACTATTCTTATATTATTTTTTATTGCCCATTATTGATTTTTTTTAATTATTTAATGATTTCTACTGCTCAATATTTTCCTTAATTTAAATTCATTCCAAATTAGTTTAACATTAAGTAGTATTAACTATTTACACTTATTCATGTGTACTATTCATTGTATTATTTTTTCCCTTATCCTATTTTATTTAGATATCATAAAAAGGTGGAGAAGAAAAACAAGAATACAAAAATTAAAATTTACTTTGTCTAATTTTTTTTATTATTCAATGTATTTTGTGATAATAAAAATGGGAGATATTTTTTGACAGAATTGTGTTGTTCCAACATATCTTAGTTTTTATGTGTTTTTATGATTAAAAAATCCTTATTTTTATTGTAATAATATTATCTTAATTTTTTAAAATTATATGTATTTTTTCACACTTATTATAAGTGATCATCCTATGATAATTAAAATTTTAAATCTAAGATAAATTATTTTATCTTACTATAATTAATGTCTTTAAATATTATCCTTTTTCTAATCAGAATTAGAAAATGTTGTGTTGAAAGTTTACCTTGGTGTATAAGATATTATCTTACGATAATAATAAATGAGTTACCTCATTTTAAAAGCTAGATATTTTAATAAGAATATTGTTTTGAAAATTATTTATCATACAAAAAGGATATTCACACAAGATTATCTTGTCAACACCAAGATAAGTTGTGAAAGTCAAGTATCGCACTTCAGTGACATAATTACCTTACTGAAAATCAATTTTTTTAATTTTTGAAAAACACTTTTTGGATAAGTGAGAACCCATAGAGTACAAAACACACCATAATTCCATCACAGAGTCATATATGGTCTGGGCAAAGAACCATGTCTAGGACCTGTCCTACTCAGAAAACACAAAAAACAAATGATCGTCACATTGTGGCTAAGTGAGAACCAAAAAAGAAAAATGAGACACAGACCCCAAGATTAGACTACCATCGATAGAACCAGCAACACAATCCCTAAACGCCATGAAACCTTTGACCCTAACCATTATGGGGTCATGATCAGAGGAACAATGTAATAAGGGTAGTGGAGGACTAACAAATAGTATATCCTAGCTTGGGAAAAGAAAAACTAGCAAGCTGCATGGGGAAAAATGTTGGAGCTTGGCCGCGGGCAATACAAATGTAGGGTGCCACATTTAGAAACAACGAAGGAGGTTGGATGATAGAGGAGGCTTCGTTGAGAGAGATCCAAACAAGGAACTTGGGTATCGCTGAACCAAGAGGCTGAGAGAAACCTTCAACCAAAACGTATGAGGAGAATATATGAAATCGGAATAAGTGGCACAAAGGAATCTCTCCATCAAAACCACTTATAATTTTATTTTATGGTTGTAGTACAATTAGTTAGATATATTCTGAAGAAATATCTCTTATGTATAATGTCATGATTACTTTTATAACATCTCAATATGTTGTTTCATGACTTTATTCATATCAGAAAAGGAATTGTCTAATGAAGGAAATGTCAATTTGTATAAAGTTTCATTTTGACAAAAATGTAATGATATAAAGGAAAATATTTCTAACATCATCATAGAAAAAGTGTATTCCATATTCAGAAGGAATGAACTCATGCCATTAAGATCCTATCTTATCAACATTTCATTGAATTATTCACTCGACCATTATGATTATATTGTATTATTACGTTCAAAATAAAAAAGGATATATAAGTAAAGAGAGTTAACGACTACATGGATATAGACACACACACACATAATGAGAGAAGGATAGAGCAAATCTTGTACATATAGATACTCTAATAGTTTTAACAAATAATGCCTTTTCATATAATTCTCATGTGATTTTTTTACAAATTTTTTATTGTAGTCGAATATCATCAAAATTTCTACTTTTATGATCATCATCTTATCAGGACGTATCTACATCTACTGTTAGTTTCTTCTTACAACTATGTGATGTAAAAAAATCAAAACATCATTATACACTATTTTATATACACTCATTGTATGTGATTTTCTTCTAAATATGTATAATTCTTGTCAATGGAGAGCCTGGTTTAAATCTTGTGTACCATTGTAACAAGTAACAACTTTTTATACTCATCTTAGATCCCTCTAAAAAATGGTTGACATAGATAAAATCACTAAACTCAAGAAGCAGAGTGTTGGTAGAGTGGACTAGGGTATTTATGTTCCTTTGTCGACTATTAATCTCTGGTGTTCAATTTATTTCTACTAAGATTTTATATTTCCACTACCTTATTTTATTATGTAAATAATTATAACTCACATGCCATGAAGAGGGGTAGTTGGTGTTTGTATTAGTGGTAAGAACCTCATAATCCTACATGAAAAATGGGGGTTCAAAAACCCATTGGGATTAGGTACTGAAGCAGTACTATTACATACTATAGTAGCGGTAGTACTGTAGCAACGACGATACTATAGTGGCAACAGACTACTGTAGCGGTGGCAGGATACTGTATCAGCGGTGGTTACTCTAGTAGTACCATTCACAGAATGGGCTTTCAGCAAAATATTTGGGCCTACGGGCCATGTAATGGGCTAAATGCCCACTAGGCCTTCGGGCTATGTAATGGGTCTCCCTCTACCCAGTTAAAAACATGTCTATGCTTTCATTTAATAATAAATGAGGATTCAGCCAAAACCTTTTAAAAAATCTTTCCATAAAGAGGGTTGTTTTATTGTAATTGTTTTAGGAACTCAATTCACCCCACCCCACCCCCCCAGTTTTTATCCTGCCATTCTCTAGGAGAAGATCATTTACGCAGATAAATACAAGTCTTATCAGCTAATACAGAGGCATTGGAGATCATTTCCAAAGGTAAAGGTGTTTCATTAGATATTACTTCATGAATCCTACTTTAAAAATTATTATATATAGTTTTTTTTAATTATCTTATCACCCTCTCATGGCTAGAATGATGAGGTGAATTCTTCTCGCCATGATATTCTCATATAAATTAAATTGATTTAATAGGTATTTTATTCTAAATAAATAATTTATTTTTGGGGAATTTTCATTTAACTATTTTCTCACAACACATCATTGTTCATTAATTATTGAATGACCATTCTCTTATTAGATGATGATAGGTTTATTTTTAATGAATTTACTATAGTTTTATTTTCAACATGACCAATGAGATAATTATATAATATTTGTAAATATGGTTTCTGGTTACCTTTAGTTAGATTATTCAAAGTACATTATGATAGGTAAAGGAGAGTATTTAGATGGGAAGTGTCTAAATGGACCAAGGGGATTCACTTATACTCAATTCCCATGGGCAAATATTTGTGTGTTATTTTATACTTTATTATTTCATGCACCTTGATTTTCAATTACATGAAAACATTTCTTATTTTCTCGTATTAATTTCTTAAAAATATCCATTATCAATAGTTTAGATTCAGTTTATGCATATAGCTTATATATTTTAGTCCTATTATTAAATTGATATTAATTATCCAACCTATCTTTATTAGATCTAACTTAGGACATTCATATCCTATACTATATAATTGCACTTTTAGTGGTTCTAGATTCAAGTTAATAATACATTTTTAAATTTTTAATCCCTTATGGAATTAATGACACATTTAGGTGGTACAAATTTTTTGTTACCAATCAATTAGATATTGAGTTATACTATTGTTGGGGGAAAATCCCTCAAGGTAACATTGCAGCATTTTTTGGTTGATTGTGTTTGTTGACAAAGTGGGTTTCCAATGTATGTTGTGGAAATCCAAAGAGATTTTTGACACGGTATGTTGAAAAATATCCATGATGAAGGAATGAATGGTCTAGAAGCGGTATAGAAAATTGTGTACAAAAAGTGATGTCATTTTCAAGTATTTTCCAAATTTTTGGGGTCCAAAATTTAGTGTTTGGCCAGCACTTCGAAAAAGTGTATTTCTTTTAATTCCATATGAAAATATGAAAAATTCATGATTTTCATAAATATGGCCTTCATGAAGTATGTTTTTCGATGGATAAAAGAATTTTGATGGTGATCAATGTGATAGCGAAGAGCATCGTGAATGGTGAAGGTGAGGAGATTCGTGAGTGGAGAATCATAGTGGTGTGAGGTTTTGACCGAAATCTCTATGATCATGACAAGCATTGCAAATGAGAAATTTCCATGGAGCTTCATGAAAAAGGGAGCATCGTAGTGGAAAATTGGGAGCATCACAAAATGGTGTTGATGTGGTTGGAAGGTTCTAAAATTGGTGGAAATTCCTATAAATAGTCCTTTATCACCTTCAAAAAAACTAGTGAGACTTAACGAAAATCGTAAGGCTTTGGATTCATGAAGGTGGTTCGAAAAGGTGGTTTATGAATGTGTTTCATGTGAAGAAGTTTGTAAAGGTTATAAAAGACAACCAAATGTTCTGAGCATCGTGAAAGTAAGGTAATTCACAAAGGCTAAGTAAGATTCCTGAAATATAAGAGCTTCGTGAAGGTTAGTTGATCCTTAGGAAAGAGGTGTGCTTCGCAAAGGATTTGTGAGCTTCGTAAAAGGAAGGAGCTTCATGATGGATATTTTATATTCACCAAAGATGATCTTCATGGAGGTAGTGAGCATTATAAAACATGTTCAGAAGAAATTTCCTAGTAAATCTGTGGTAAATTGGTATTCGTCAATTGGATGAAATTGGAACTTCAAAAGAACATCTACCAACAATTGAGTCTGTGTGAATTTATGAAAATGAAGGGACCAACAATTCTATGAACTATGTTTGAATCCCTTCCAAGAGAAATAATAAAATAAAGAGGAAGGTAGTGATCCTTTCTAACAATAGTGATCCAGATAAAGAGACATATGGAGGGACCCTTGGGAAAGTAGTGTGAAAACCCTAAACCTTGTAAAATAAGTTAGCCAGGGTATAGACAAGATCTATCATAAAACATCATTTTTGGCAGTGAGACTTAGTGGATTTCGAAAAATTGGAACATTTCCATTTTATTCTCCTTATATGTAGCCAAGTGAGGGTGAACCAAGTAAAAATTATTATTTCTCATGCATGATTTAATTTCTATTCATACATTACTATTGGAAAAAGTGAGAAGATTGTTTTTTTATAATGAAACAGGATCTGAAGGGGTAGTAGTTTGAATTTGTTATACCCTGACTCACCCCCCACCCATCGTTGTATTTAAAATAGTTGTGATAATGGCCATCATCAATCATTTATTAGATGTTTTCCAAATATCATTAAAATTTTGATATAAAAATTTTCATCTCTTTTTTATCCTCCTTTACAGGGATGGATTTAGAAATTATATTAATTTAATAATTTTGAAAAGGTATTTTCTCATCTCATTATATTTCTTGATTTTAGCTTTGTATTTTATTTTATATTTTTTATTACTTTTACAACACTTGGGTATTTTGGGTTGTGATGATGGGATTATAATTCATTTTGAATAAGACTAATAAATTTTACATCCTTATTATGGATCTTTCACATATTGATGATGATCATAAAATAATGAACAATGAAATAAAATAATTCTTGCAACCATACCCAAGAAGGGAAGAGGAGACACTATATTATGTGGAATCAAATTTTGAAGAGGGGGGACAAGATTTTGAAGGCAGGCGTAGCATTGCTAAGGTATATCCCCCTTCCAAAGATATATTTCTTCATATAAATGATTCCCTCAATAAGTAAGTATTCTATGAGGATTAAAAAGATGTTGAAGATGGAACTTGGTCTAGTGAATTTATAATGACATTACATGAAAATATTGGAGAAAAATAAGAGGAATGGGAAGAAGAAGAAGATACTATTAAAATATTCAATAAATATGAAGAAGAAAAAAAATAAATAGTAAATAATCTAAGGATATATTTAATGAACTCAAATAGATCATTGGAAAATTGGAAAAAAAGAAGCTAAAAATTTAAAATGAATAATTTCACCAAATGTGTCTAGATTCTATATTCAACCTACAAACATTCAAATTTTCCTACTCCATGTGACCCCTTTAGTTTTTCATGATTATTTTAATGAGGAGGATAAAATATGGGTTGGATAGACTTAAAATTCCAGAATAGGTTAACCAAATAAGGTTAGATTTATATCACTCTCTGATTAACTAACACAGGCATAGTCAAGCTAAACGACCATTAAAATAACATCTTTTGGGAGAAAATACAAGCATTTTATTGCTTTCTATGACCATAGTTTTTAATTTAATATCTTTAAATTAATTTCATATTTGATATTTATGTTTAAATTTCTCATGTCATTTTCATATTTAATGAATCTACCTTGTACTATGATGAGTTTTTAAATTTTATAGGTCTATAATGAAGGCATGATGAGGAAGAAAAAATGTTCATCACCAGGCAATGCACAAAATAAAACCATATTGTGTGAATTTTATATCATGAAATTTTCTACTACTCCTATAAATTTCTACTTAGGAAAATTTAAATGGAAAATACATACCTCGCACATTGATTTTTTTCTTGATTTTCAAATCTGGGAGAAAACCACAATTGAGGATAATTTTCTTTCCATTTATTAAATTTCATTATCAATAAATTTAAATAAGAAAATGGTGGAAGGAATTTTTGTTTATGAGCATGTGGATTTTCATTTGATAAATCATTATTTTGTTAATTATTTGATTTATTTAAATGAATTTTTTCTGGAATTTTTAATACTATGAAAATATGAAATTTGTATGGGTTGATTAATTTTCATTGTGAATTTTCATGGGTGATTATCCATAATAAACATTCTCATTACTAAAAAATTTTAAAATCCAAAATTCACATATTCATTCTTGAGTATATTCCTTGAGAGAAACTCGAGAATGTTTCCCACTAGATATTGTTTTAAAACTTATCAACGATATGATTCTATAAATGTACATTTAATATTAATTAGGAAAATTTTTTAAACCCTTATCCTGAGACCCACCCTTACATTTACCTTTATTAAGGATGTAGAATATGTGAATATCCTTGTTATGGAGGAGCCACATTAAAAGACTCTCTTATCCTTTCATAGCTCATAAAATATATTTTTACAGATTACCAAAAACAATAAGTATGGGGGAGATGGTTCCATGGATCAAAGGATGTATTTATTGAAACAGATAATTGTGGGGGTGTTTCCATAGATATTTGGTACAAGTTTTATTATTACTCATTAATTATTCTCTATTTCTCAAATTTATAAAAATTTAAGATTAAATTTTGTTACTCATTAGGGATCATTAAATTCCTATTGGTCTACTCAAATTTAATAATTTATATTTAACTTCAACCAATGAGATTTCCTAATTGTGTATAGTAAATGGAGAGTTTGTGGCCTAATACATGAGATACTAAAAAATTATTTTAGGAATTTTAAATGATTGATTGAATTATATTGGTTAAGAATTATTTCCAAGAAATGAGTTGGTTTTATATCAATTAGGAATTTTTTTGAATTGTTTTGTAAATTATAGGATCATGTGTTGGTGAATTTAGAAGTTACATTAATTTTTCATGACTATTATTGGAGTTTATATGAGTAAGATAATTCATCTTAGTATCCCCTCCATAATGAGAATCCCCTTTCTATATAGTCAATTGCATAGGGACATTAATTAAATATGTTTCTCGATACCATTTTTAAACATGTTCATCCCAAGTTATAAAATGGTCATATAGAACATAGGGTGATCAATAGTTTTGTTAATTTATACATTTTTATTCATGTTATCAATGAAAATGTAATGAAATAAAAGAATATTATAAGAATAAAACATGAACAAAACTACCAAACATGAAAAATGAAAATAGAAAAATAAATAACACACACTTAACCTTTATTCACAACACCCAAAAAAATTGGGAGTTATAACCTCGTGTTATTCATGAAATGGTGAGAGGGGAAGATAAAAGAAAAGAAATTATAAAATAATGGAAGACAAGTTTTCTGGAAGAATCTATTATAATAACCCTACTCTTTATTACACATTTAAACATGATTTATTACATAAACATGCACTTAAGACAACTCTAAATATCGAGAGGTCTAGTGTCTTGGGAAATTAGGAACATTACATAACAACGTAGAACATAAAACAAAACATCTTTCTTGTAAACTTCTTTTACATGATCACAACATTCCTTTTTACTTAGCATTGCATGGGATAACCTAATAAATTCATAAGAAAGGGGTGAGTTATAAAGCCCAATAAGGGAGAAAACAAGTCATAACATGAAGAATATAGTACATGTTAGGAAATAGGTATATCAAGGGATCATAAGAGAAATATGACCATAAAGGCATGATATATCATGATTATCATAATATGGAAATGTGGTAACAACATTTAACATGATATTAGCATGATCCAAGGATCATTGCACATAGAGAATGAGTAAACCCTAATTTAACTTGAATTATAAAGGTTAAAACCTCATTGCATTTGAATTAGAAATAGTAAACCTACATTTATCTTTATGTATCATGATACAAATCTTTACCCAATGCATTTGAGTGCTATGAGGGTGCACCCTTTATAAACATTTCATTTAATGCATAAGTGTGCCACATGGATCATACAACATGGATTCATTAAAAATCATAATTTATTTCATGAATAATAGATGTTTAATACATAAATTTAAGTCCTCATTCAAAAATTATATGTTCATAAAGATGAATACCCTTGATAGAGAAATGGATATCATATTCACTTTCATGAAGATTTTGGCATGGGAAATTTTGGTGTAACTTCGGCTGCCTAACGACGTCAAATAAAAATCATAAAATGGGTTTATGGGAGATAAAGGGGTCTCTCAAAATTTATACATTAAATGGACAGTAATGGGGTCATGGAACATAATATCTCACATATGTAATGGAATTTAGATTCATAATATAAAATAATTTCTTAAAATGTAAATGAAGAGATATAAATTCCTTGTGGAATTTTTGCATGGTAATAGGTGTACATGGGAGGAATTAATGAGAGATAAAGAGGTATCTAATAATTAAAACATAATTAGGGTAGTATGGGAGAGGTGAGAAATCATGCCCCAATTTTTAATTGAAAATAAAAGGGTATAAAAACAAAACAAAATGGACAAAACCGAGAAAAGAAGAAATCCCTTACTTGGAAGTGTGATCCCAAAGGCTTGGGAGAGGCTTAAGAGTGGATTTTATAAAGCTTGGGGTGCCTTGGGAGAATTATATAGATATTAGGGCATATTTTTGTTGAGATCCAATGGTTTTGAGTTAATAGGAATGGGATATTGAGTGGGTTTATATAGAAAATAAGAGAGAATTTTTTATTATTTTGGTTTTGGGCATTACACATTAAACTAATCAAATTCACAAACCAACCCAAGGTTTTTGCCCATGGTTTTAGCCAAAGGTTAGTGGAAAACATTATTTTATAATTAAAATGTCCGAAATTATTAAAATATTAGTTTTGCTTATGTGGAGGTGAGTCACATTCTCAAGGAAATCATTTTAAAAAATTAAAATATTTCATAAGTCTTGGAGGGTATACTAAGGCACTATAAAATTAATCAAAAAAATATAAAAACACATTATTTTAAAGATAAAACATATATTGGATGAATATCCCTTTTCTTTTACTTTATTTCATCACTATTGGGTCATTATTATGTCATAAAATACATTATATATTTAAACAGTATTTAATTTTTACCCAAAAATTTGACAGTCTCAGAAAATTATGAAAGATTCACCATTAGTTAATTTCGACATCCTAAATCCAAAAATGGTGTTAATTTTATCTAAGTAATTTTATAAATATTTGAATTTCCATTTTCAAAATTAAAACTATCATATATTGAAAATTTAACAGTTTTGACAAAAATAGTTTTCAAACCATAATAAAAATTTCAATTCTATTCATAAAAAAAGTATACGCCCAGTTATATTTAATAAAAAGTAATTTAGTAATAATATTTTATTAAAATTATATTTAATTCATAAATCCATTAATTCATCAAAATATATTTCATAATTTAATATTAACTAAAAATACTACTTTTTCTTTATAAACCATTTACAATGAAACAATAATAAAATGAATGTATTTTGTTTATACAAAAATAATGAACATAATAACAGTTCTAGGGAATTGTTACATAACCCCTTATAACACCTTCATAAGGCCTAAGGGTATGGTGTGTGATGGTGACAGACTCTTGGGGTGGTTCAGATAATATCGCTCGGGTGGTTATCTCTATTAACTTCCACTTCTCCCATAGGCAGTTCCGTTTAAGCTTAACGTTTTGATGCTTGGATTGGGCTTGGTCAAGAGTGAATCCCAATGATGATACCTCCTTTACGAGCTCCAAAAAATGGGCTTTTGTGGATAAATTCTACTGGATGAGGAAATATCTTCTTTTTTCTAAGAAAATGAGATTTTTTAAAGACCAGTATTTATATTAATCATGTGATCACTGTTCAATAGCTATATTAGAAATGGTAACAATTAATAATGGAATTTTAAAGTCCAAAAACATAAAACCAAGGAAGTGAATATGTAATATAACCATTTTACATAATAATAAATTTAATTATATCAATAGGAATTTTAATTAATAAAACTTTGGGTCATTACAATCTTCCCCCCTTAAGAAATTTCTCCCTAAAAATTTCCTTTTCCCATAATAAAATAGATGAGGGTAACTCTGCTTCATCACTTTCTCTTATTTCCATGTTGCTTCTTCAAACTTTTGGTTTCTCCACAACACCTAGACAAGGGGAATTGTCTTATTTCGTAGAACTTTTTCCCTATGATATAATATCTTCACTGGATTCTCTTCATAGGAGAGGTCATTCTCTAATGGTTCCGCCTCTGTATTGAGTACATGCGATGGGTCAGGTATGTACTTTATCAAGAGTGATACATTGAATACATCATGTACTTGAGATAGGTTCATAGGGAGTGCTAGTCGATAGGCCACTGTTCCATTACGATCAAGGATTTCTAAGGAGTCGATGTACCTTTGAATAAGAATTTCCTTGTTCCCAAATCTCATAACTCTCTTCCAAGATGATATACAGAGGAATACCATGTCCCCAACATCAAACTCTAGGTCTCATCGACGATTATCAACATAACTCTTTTGTCTTTTGTGACCAGCTTTAATGTTCTATTGGATGGTCTTAACCTTCTCCACCATTTATTGACCTAGGAGTTTTTTCCCCCCAACTTATTCCCAACATGACGGTGTTCTAAATCTATTTCCATAAAGGGATTCATAAGGATCTATTTGGATGCTTGATTGGAAACTGTTAATGTAAGAGAACTCAACCAGAGGAAGATATTGATCCCATCCTCCTTTCAAGTCCATTGAGAATGATCTCAACATTTCCTCAACTATTTGGATAGTCTTCTCATATTGACCATCAGTTTGAGGATGATAAGTTGTACTGAAGTTCAGCTCGGTATTCAGAGCATGTTGGAGGCTCTTCCAGATCTAAGAGGTGAATCATGGATCTCAATTGGATAAAATTGATAGTGGTACTCCATGATGCCTTACCACTTATCTGATGTATATTCGTGCCATTTGATCCCATGAGAGATCCTATCAAATAGAAATGAATTGTGTTGTCTTTTTAAGATAATCCACAACAACCCAGATAGCATTGTTTCCATTGTATTTCTTCAGAAGTCTTGTGAAAAATTCCATGGTGATGTTCTATCATTTCCATGTTGGTATAGGTAATGGTTGCATCATCCCCTTCAACTTCTACCTCTCAGCCTTCACTTGCTGATATACTAAGAACATTGATGTATACTCAGTTGTCTCCTTCATCATGTTATCCCACCAATAATGCTCTTGGAGATCTCGATACATCTTTGTGTTTCCTGGGTGAATGGCGAAATTCGAACTATGTGTATCATCCAAAATTTCTTTCTTTAACTCCAGACTTTATAGAATGCATATTCTTAACCCAAATCTCCCAATTCCATCTTCATTAACATTTAACTCTGAGGATATCCCTTTTTTGATAGTTTTCACTTTCTTCGGAATTCCCACATCATCCTTTTGAGCATTCTTTAACCTTTCCAAAAGAGAATATTGAGCAATAATTTGTGAAAGGATTGATTGTGTTCCCTTCTTTATGATTCCCATATCCATCTTCATCAAATATAAGAAGATTTGATCCTTTTAAATTCTCATCAATGATAGAATTGATGGGTCCTATTTACTTATAGCATCTTCCAACTTGTTTGCTTTCCCCGGATGGTAATGGATTGAGCAGTCACATTCTTTGATCATCTCTAAACATATTTGTTAGCGCATATTCATCTCTTTCTGTGTGAATATATAGTTGAGGCTTTTGTGATCAATTTATATTTCCCCCTTCTCCCCAAAGTGGTAATGTCAGAAAATTTTTGAATTGAAGATTACTACAACCAACTCCATATCATGTGTTGGATAGTTTTTCTCCTAAAATTTCAATTTCCTTTAAGCATAGGAAATGACTTTTTCATTGAGCATCAACACACATCACATGACCTTCTTTGAATAATTAGTGAATACCAAGAAAATTTATCCACTTATGGGTAGTGTGAGCACATGAGTAGTGATTAGCCTCCTTCTCAACTCCTTGAATCTATCTTCGCATTTAGCACTCCAAGAAAACTTGACTCCCTTCTGAGTTAGCTTGGTAAGAGGGTTTGAAAATCATGAGAAATTTCTCACAAATCGGCGATAATATCCAGCTAACCCCAGGAATATACAGATATTCATCGCCGATGTTGGCCTCATCCATCCCTCAATTGTAGTTGTCTTAGATGGATCCACATATATCACTTTGCGTTTGATAATATAACCCAAGAATGAGACCTTCTTAAACCAAAACTCACACTTTTTATACTTTTCATAGAGCTTCTCCTTTCGAAAGGTCTCTAGTAATGTTCTTAGATGCTCCTCATGCTCCTCCTTGGTTTTGGATTATATTATAATATCATTTACAAATACTACCATAAAATTGTCGAGGTAATATCTAAATACTCTATTCATCAAGTCCATGAAGATTGTTGGAGAATTAGTGAGTTTTAAAGGAATTACTTTGAATTCATAGTGCTAATGTCTTGTATGAAAAGCATTCTTGGGGATATCCTACTTCTTCACCCTTTCTTGGTAATATCCCGACTGCAGATCCGCCTTGGAGAAGTATTGTTTTTAACAAAGATGATCAAAAAAGTCATAAATTTGTGAAAAAGGATACCTTTTCATTATCGTGATTTTTTTGAGCTCACAATAAGAAATTAAAACGCACATTGACCCATCCTTCTTCTTGACGAAGAGGACTAGTGCACCACATGGTGAAGCACTTGGGCATATAAACACTTTATCCAGATTCTCATGTATTTACTTCTTTAGCTCCTCAAGATCCACAACATCCATTCTATATGGATTCTTGGATATTATCAAGGATCCAGGTATAAGATCAATCAAGTATTAAACATCTCTTCTAAGTGGAAGTCCAAGAAATTCCCTTAGAAACACTTCAACTAATTCCCTCACAATAATAATGTCTTCAAGGGTGGTTGCTTCCTTAAACACAATCATCTATGAAAGATATGTGTTCTCATAGGGTAGTAATATCCACTCTTGAGATGATGTTTCTAAAAAATATTCATCATTTAACTTTTACTTGTACAGAATCGAGGTCAATTCTTTATATGGAGAGTGATTTCCCTCTCATGGAAATTTATGTTGGTTCTATATAAGTAAAGTCAATTCATGCCAAGAATTTCATCAAATTCCACCAGAGTAAGTATGAAGAGGTTCTTAGGGAAGTTCAATCCACAAATTTTGATAGGGTATGAGTTATATTCATGGGTGGCAATGATTACCCCATTTTTCATTCTCACTGTCATCCTTACTTCCATGATTTTTGGTGGTGTTTGGATTGTTCTAATAAACTTTTGAGATATAAAAAAATGCATAGAACCAGAATCAAAAAGTATGTTCGCAATTCATGAATAAATAACTATTGTATATATCACCACATCATTTCGGGTATTCACTTTGGTAGTAGTGATGGAAAAATCTCACTCTTTCTACCTTGGAGGTTGTTGGTTGCCTCCAGAAAACCCTTGTCTTTGGAAAATTGTTTGTAAAGTTCCTCGGTTCTTTGCAGTTTTAGTAGTAGGTTCTTCTTGTCAGCAATTAAGGTCCAGGTTTCCTTCTCATCCACACCAAAATAATTTCCTCTTCTCCTTCAAGAAATTTTCATAGTGCTTCTATCTGCACATTTGGCAAGTGGGGTGCTGGAATTTCTTAGCTCTATTGGATTCAGCCATCGGACCGCCAAAATTAAAGTTCACTTTTCACTTCTTATCCCCATTATACGTCTGATATTCTTTGATCTTCATTTCAAATTTGAGGGCACATCAGACAATTTCCTAATAGCAATCAAATTCATGGATTGCTAGGGATTTCTGTAGGCTAGGTTTTATCCCCCCAAAGAAGTGGTCAAATCTGCATTATGGGGTAACGAAAAATTCAGAGTCATATCATTAAAGACTTTGATGTTTGCCTCATACACTCTGATGGATTCATCTTATTTTTTCTTGAGGTAAAGGAAGTCCCTTTCCATCTTAAGTCAGAGGGTGTGTGGAAAATATTTATCAAAAAATATTTTCTGCAAATCCTTCCATTCCAACACCTCGATATCTTCCTTAGGATTTGTATTTTTTATCAATTTAAACCATTGATTAGCTTCACCATCTATATGATAAGCCTCCAAAAGAACCATATCATGTTTGTAACATTGAAGGATTGATAAGATATTTTTAGTGCATTTGACTTATTTCTCGGCAATTCAGGGATCATATGATTCATTAAAAGTAGGAGGTATTTATCTCATGATGCACTTGATTGTATCTTATTCTCTATTGGGGGGGTTGGATATTCCTCTCGAACCATGTTTCTATTCAAAAATTGATTTAACTGAGAGAGTATCATGAAAAAGTTTGTGATTCCCACTCCCATAAGATTGGGCATCTCATTAGAACAATCATTACATTGATCTTTGTATCAGTTGTTCACCCGAGTCCTCCTATTACCAGCCATTAGATGGAATAAAAGGAAAGTTAGGGGTAACACATAAAGGGGAATCCAAATGCCAAAATGGATAACTAATAAATTACTTATATTTACTTAACTTATGAATTTATAGGCTTCAATATATGTTATTCATGATCTACTTCCAAACATATATTCTTAGGAGAATTTTTTATTCCCTTGATAATGGTTCATACTAAGCTTATGAATTTACCAAAGAATATCCCCCATGAGTTTCGTAACCAAGAGTGCAGCAAGAATCATTGTCATGCACCAGTTCCTGCTCGAGTTTAGTTCAAACCGGTGTTTTTGAGCTTACCCGTAGATACATATGTGACAGAGTCGCCTCTACTTATTTGTATCCAGATAGGGATGTATTTTCTTGATAAACCACTTACTCTATACTTACCAAAATTTATGGATTTTTTTTATTATACTTAGTCCTATTCCTAAGGTTTTCACTAGGGTTTTCTAATCCTAAAACCAAAAATAACAAAACATATCCTATGATACCAAATATAACAACTCTGCTCTTTATTACACAATTAATCATGATTTACTACATAAACATGCACTTAAGACAAATCTGAGGATCAAGAGGTCTAGTTTCTAGGGAAACTAGGAACATTAGAAAACAACATATAACATAAAACACAACATCCTTATTGAGAAATTCTTTTACATAACCACAATATTCCTTCATACATAGCATTGCATGGGATAACCTGAGGACATGCATAAGAAAACAGTGAGCTATAAATCCCAGTAAGGGAGAAAAAAAGGAATAACATGAAGAATACAATAAATGTTAGTAAATAGGCATATCAATGGAGAAAAAGAGAAACATGAACATAAAGTCATGATATAACATGATTGTCACAACATGGAAAAGTGGAAACAACATTTAACATGATATTAGCTTAATCCAAGGCCCATTGCACGTGGATCATGAGCAAACCCTCATTACATATGAATTAGAATGTGTAAACCCTTATTTCATTTGGATTATCATGATTAATCCTCATTTCACTTGATGTATCATCATACTAATCTTTACCCAATGCATTAGAGCACTATCGGGGAGCACACTTTATAAACATTTCATTTCATGCATAAGTATTCCACATGGATCATACAACATGGATTAATTAAACATCATAATTTATTCCATGAATAAGATATGTGTAATACCTAAATTTATTTCCTAATTCAACAAGTACATGTACATAAAGATGAATACCCTTGATAGAGAAATGGGTATGGTGTTCACTTATACAATGATTTTGGCATGGAAAATTTTGGTGTAACTTTGGTAGCATAACGACGTCTAATAGAAATCGTAAAATGGGTTGATGAGAGAGGAAGGGGTCTCTCATTATTTATATATGAAATGGACAGTAATTGGGTCAAGGAACATAATATCGAAACATATGTGATGGAATTTAGATGCATAATATAAAATAACTGCTTCAATGTAAATGAGGAGAGAGAAATTCCTTATGGAATTTTGGCATGGTAACGGGGGTACATGGGAGGAATTAATGTGAGATAAATAAGTATATAATCATAAAAACATAAGGATGAAATTATGGTAGGTGTGATAAATTATACCCCAACATTTTTAACTGAAAATAAATGGGTATAAACACATAAAGAAATTTTGACAAAATTGATAAAGGAAGCAATACTTTACTGGGAACTGTGACCCCAAAGGCTTGGGAGAAGCTTGAGAGAGGCTTCTAGGGATGTTGGGACACCATGGGATGATTATAGAGATCAGAGGTCATGGGTTGGTCGAGCTCCAAAGGATTAAATTGAAGAATAATGGGTTATTGAGTGGGTTTATATATGAAAGGAGAGGGAATTATTTATTATTTAGGCTTTGGACACTACACATTAAACTAATCAAAACCACAATCCAGCCCATGGTTTTTGCCCATGATTTTTTTAAAAGGGTAGTCAAAAAAATTATTTTATAAGGCCAGTGGCCAAATATTTTAAAATACTAGTCTTGCTTATGGGGAGGTGAGTCACAACCTCAAGGAAATCCTTTTAAAAAGTTAAAATATTTCATAAGTTTGTAGGTTCCACTAAGGCGCCATAAAATTAATCAAACAAATATAAAATCACATTATTTTAAATATAAAACATATATTTTCCGAAAATACCATTTATAGTATTTTATTAAATCGCTATTGGGTCATTATGATGTCCTAAAAATCGTTATATATTTAAAAGGTATTTAATTTTTACCCAAAAATTTGATTGTCTCAGAAAATTATGAAAAATTAACCATTAGATAATTTCCAAATCCTGAATAAAAAATGATATTAATTTTATCTAAATAATTTTCTAAATATGTGAATTTACATTTTTGAAATAAAAAATAACATTTATTGAAAATTCATTAGTTTTGATAAAAATAGATTTCAAACCATAATACAAAATTCAATTGTATTCATAAAAAAATATACAATCATTAATATTTAATAAAAATTAATTTATTAATAATATTTTATTAAAATATTATTTAATTGAAAAATAAATTAATTCATCTAAATAGATTTCTTAATTGAATATTAACTAAAAATACTACTTGTGCTTTAAATCCATTTACAAAGTAACAATAATAACATAAATTTATTTTATTTATACATATATAATAAATATAATTGTAATGCTAGGTTATTTTTACATAACCCCTTATAACACCCACATAATACCTAAGGGTAAGGTGTGCGATGGTGATAGACTCTTGGGGTGGCTTGGATAACATTTCTTTGGTGTTAATCTCTATTAACTTCCACTTCTCCCATAGGTGGTTTCATTCAAGCTTAACGTGTTGAAGCTTAGCTTGGTCTTGGTCAAGAGAGAAGCCTAGTGATGCTACCTCCTTTCAGAGCTCCAAAAAATGGGATTTGTATGGAGAAATTCTACTGGATGAGGCCATCACTTCCTTTTAATGAGTAAATTGGATTTGTTAAAACCCTATATTTATACAAATCATGTGTTCACTATTCAACGGTTATATTTTCAACAGTAACAATTTTTAACGGTATTTTAAAATACAAAAACATAAAACCAAGGAAGTGCATATGTTATATAACCATTTTACATAATAAGACATTTAATTAGATCAAGATGAATTTTCATTAATAAATGTATGGGTCATTACATCTACGGTGCAGTAGATCATACATAGGGATAGAGTTCATTCGAGGATTTTCAACACCATCCAAGACATGCCTTTATTGGTGAAAATTTTTACATGGGTGTCTTAAAATCCATTACATAGTTTTTTTGTGTCCAATTCAACCTAGGGAGTCATCAATGAATTGAATCTGGGTCCTGACATGTAGTTATCAAAAATCATTTATCAAATTTTCCGTCACATGCTTTCTTAGTGTTACAAGGGGTTTGAAACCATTAGTTTTTTTTTGCACCACCAATCTTCAGTTTTCAATGTTATTTCTCACATCAAGAATTTCCAAGGAATTTCACATCACGAATTGCTGTTTCACGATGTGAATAGTGATTTTCCTATATATTCATCTTTTTCCCCCTTGGATCTTCTATTCAAAGCTTTGAACTAGAGTATTGACATATCCCACATCTTGGAGCATCATTTCAATACATTAATACATCTCTTTTTTCTCATTTTAATCGTTCTAATTCATTTCATATGTAACCTGCCTTAATAAAATTAAATAATAAATATCAAGGAAAAATTAATCAAACTATATTAAAAAATATTTTTATGTTTTTATTAAATGTATGCATGTAATATGATTATAAAATCATCCCATACTTGTATTCATGTTTTTTCTCATGTATTTATTCTCCAAAAATACAAGAGAATATCATTAAACCAATATTTAAATATCAATTTCAATAGAGCCAAGTAATTAAGTGGGAAATTAAATGTTTAATAATCACATAATAAAATTTTATCTACTCCACAATTTCCAAATAAATAAGTCAACATGTATTTTTTTCTTTCTTATTTTGAATTAACCATGCCTCTCATATCCTTCCTTCATATTTTTCAATCCCATTCTAATGTAAAAGCCTCTTTAAATTTACCTCACTTTGAATTATTTTCACTCATCGCTCAAGTTACAAATTTAAATGGACTCTTTATCATACCTAGAGTCAATATCCTTACCACATGAATGAAATTCATCTACTTTTTCTACATTATAGAGTCGAAATCCCAATTATTCAAGAGTTCTTCCTGACTAGGATAAAATGACTATGTGGATTTAGGGTTGTTGGGTAGAGATGTTAAAATCAATAAATCATAAAAGTAGGATAATTTATAATTTGAATTTAATGATAATAAATAGTGAAGAATAATAAAAAATTATACCTTTAGAATTTAAATCTTCCCTTTCTCCCAAACTCAAAGTGGGCTCATGAAGTAATGAATTATAATGATTGAAACACCATCTTTATTTTTTTTAATTCATTTTTTTTCTTTTTTTCAAAATTTGAGTTTGGATAAGTCTTAAATAAACCACCCAACCCCAAATGATAGAAATTGGTGGTCAAGAAATAGAGTTTCTTGACACTCAAAAACTCCTGACTTTTTTGAATTTTTTTAAGATGGTGTGGAACAACAAAAAATAAATAATCACGAAGCACTCCAATATTATATAAAAAATCCCACACAATAATCTATTTTAATATAAACATCTCTATAAACATGGTTTTTTCACAATCACAATCATATTTTTGGAAATCATAAAAAAATACATAGAGTATGGTATGGATGGTTAAAGTATGGTTGTAATGTGTTTATTCCCTAAAATTGTTATTCAAGGATTATATTGTCCTAATGAATAATTAATGTAGATGTTTTTTTGAATGTAATTTATTATCCAAATATTAATCAATCATATTAAATTTGAATTTCTTCAATCCTAGTTTTGAGAAGACTCAAAGCCTTTCCTCAAAGAAAACAAACCTAGTTTTCACTAAAGAAATATGATCAGGGAGAGAAATATAAATATTAGGCCTATAAATTTTTTTGTGAATGAAAATATGTGATTAATCTAATCAGTCATGGTAATTTATCAAAATAATTAATCAATCCATGCAAATTTATAAATTTCATGGGGTGAAAATATCTCATAAAATATTCATTTACAAATAATAAACAAAATCCCTAAATAATGATTTGTAAAATCCAAGTCCCCATGTTTATCATTAATAATTCATTTTCAATATTTTTAAATTAAATTTATTGAGAATAAAATTTAAAAGATGAAACAATGATTATCCTTTTTTGTTTTTTGTCTCCTCATCCAATGATTAAAGGAAAATACAAACGAGGGGTATGTTATTTTTAAATAAAAATTACTAATTATAAATGTATTGGGGTATCAATAATTACATAAATAAAAACTCATAATCCTCTATTTAATGTATGTGGTTCAACTTGAGGATTCCCATTTTGATGTTTCCCTTTTTTCACTTACTTGTGTCCTCATTTGGAACCAAAAATAAAAATACACATGTGAAAGTAAAGACCCTTCTTCAATAATATTCAAAGAGGATTTGGGAAAGAGTTTCTGAACCTAAAAATAAAAAATAAAAAAAACACAATTTTCATCCTAGAATCCCTTTTTAACTCTATTATCTTGAAATTATATTTTCACAACTCAAGTGGTTACAGGTTGGAAATATTTTACTTGGTTTGGATTAAATAATAGTCGTAATTGGATCATCTCTACATAGGTGGATCCCTTCCTTTCTCTAAAACCAGTTTTACACTCCCCACAGGCAACACCTGTCACGAACCAACCCGGGTTGACCTTGAACCGATCACCCGAGCCAGCCCGCGACATGGCCCGAAGGGAGTTCCCTATCCCCACGGGCTGGCAACTAGTGTCGGGCATCAAAAGTAAACAGGTGGGAACGATTTGGCCCAAAAGAAAAATAAATTAAGCAGTAGAAATAAATGGAACAAATTCAAGAAAAGAAAGAGCAACCAATAACGCCACTAACCTGACCACGACTAAAACTCCACGTGACCCCTTGGGTCACCTTCCAATACCACAACCAACATCTCTCAAGAGAACAACTGAATCTAGAACGTGAAACAGAACTAAAAACAAGAAAACACTATAGGTGTGAGTATTAAAACTCAGTAGGTAGGCCCGACTAATTCTATTCCCAAACCACATACCCTTAAACAAAGAATTTATCAACTCCAAGTTTGCACTAAATTATATAAAATGTGGTTTTTCACACACATACTTTCATTTTTAAATCAAGTAACAGTCCATTGCCCTTTTTTAATTTAGAATAAGTTATATGTTGAATGAAAAAGGTGTATTGCATTTTAAGACATTTTGTGAACAATATATAAATCCAAGCATTAGTTGTTAGTCAAAAGGAAAAATCCCACACAGCACACAACAAACACCAAGGGAAATGGAAAAAGTGGCACAAATGGGTCAGCAACCGAACTAGACCTCTCAACCATCCACCACATGCAAATAAACACAAAAGGAAACATGGGTCGAACCTAAGAGATATTGAACAATCCAGAACATACTATACATCTGACTCATCCTGAAGGAATTCCCTAACTCGATGACGTCATAACGCCCATAGTACTACCCGGTATAGCTCTGCATGGCCTATCCATGGGGCCGAATCCCCATAGCAGCAATAACTCAGTATTCACCTGCTATGGGGCCACTAGCCAGTGCGTGGTCTAAACTAGTACAACAATCGTTCTAAGAAGATTCACTCACTATGCCAGGTTCCCATGTTAATAAATATAATAAAAGAGGGGTGAGTCAACAATTCCAATCAACCAGTCCCAATTCACAAACATCACATAAATCTCACGCAATCAACACACACCAATGATCAACCCCGAGTGGGTTTTCTAAAATAATTTATTTTTTTAAAGTGCCAAACGTCCTTCACCAATTTTAAATCAAAACTTCATTTCTCTAGAAAACCCAAAACACTTGTTCAGAAGAAGTCATTTATCTTTAAAACTAGAAGTACTCTTGAAATTCTGTGAATTATGTTTAAAGTCCAAACATGCATTCTTTCAATACTGGGTGTCCGCCCATCAAGAAAATGTTCAAGTGTTCAGTATAAAATAAACACCTCTTTTCACACTAAATAATAATTTAAAATTTTATTATCTAATATTATTTCTCATTCATTATAATTAACAAACATCAAGCAATTAATAAATTCTAAATTTAAAGGTGAGTGCAATGGGGGACCTACCTCGACTCGCTATCCAAACATAATGTCACGTCACGCCTCGCACAGACGCACAAACACACGCAAGCCGACAACCGAAGTACCGTGGGTCTTCCTTGCCGACACGCTGCAACAACCACACAACTAAAATGCATAAACATGGAATAAAAACAATTCAAACGAACCAGCACAAAGGAACTGTCTCGACATGTTTTCAAAACACAACCCGCACCTTTGACACAATTTACTAAACCACTTAAAAAATTATTAAATAGATCTAAATAGAAATCACACCCAAACCCATTTTTCAAATGCATCTACCCTTCCTTAATCAATTTAAGAAACCCATTTTTAAAAACCCACCATCAATGCATTCGCATCTCAAGTATCTTGAAAAGACATTTCACACACTTTTCATAATTTATCAAATTCCCTTTTATATTAACACTAGTAAACACAAAAAGAATAAAGACCAACCAAGACAACGGCCTAGCCCCCTTAATAAAATCATTCATGTTTTTAACCCATTTTCAAAACAATCTTTTCACCATTAAAAAAAATTAAATATACTAATACATAATTTATAAACAACCCAAAAAAACACTACATGGCCTCACACCAAGAACATACCCAAAATCCCATTTTTAGAACCAAATCCACACTAAAAACATTTCCAAACATCATTCGAATCACTTACATAATTTAAATAACCAATTGCATGATTTATAAATTGGCATCAAATAACACAAAATGGGTTATACATAAAAAACACTCAATTCCATCTAAAAATAAAACGTTAAATTTAAACACATATAAAACCTTTTCCAAAACAAATTCTGCATCACCCATAATAACCAAATAACACATTAAATTAACTAAGCAAGAAAAATAATTATCCAAATAATATTTACAGTGGGAACTATCTACCTCGGGTTCTGAAATCATCAAAAATTGGTGTAAAATTCCAATCTCACCAAGACCACACCATGAGGAACCCAAATAAGACCCTAAATCAAGAATTCAAACCGAAAGGAATCAAAATCGAACCATAAAACATACCCCTAACCACTGAAAAAAACTGAAACCCCAAAGAAGAAACAAAGAAAAATGAATCCAAAAAAAATTACACATGTGAAGCTGCTAGAGGGGAAGGGTGCCAGTGAAATCGAGGTCGCCGGAAACGAGGTCGGTCGGATGGGATCTCACCAAAGAACTATTGGCCAGAAGGGGGTGAGGTGAAAAGCATCAAGGCCGAAGAGGGGGTCTGGTCGGATTGGGGTGGTGTCGGCAAAGGGAAGTGTGGAAAATAGTGGTGGTCGGACGCGGGGAGATCCGCTGGAGACAGCTTGGGTGAATGTGGAGGGCAGCGGCGAAGGTCGGAGCTGCTGCCGGAAGAGCCGAGGTGGTGTGGGAGAGGGCTGTGGAGCCGGTGTGGCCAGGGGTTGCGTAGGGAATCCAGAAGAATGGTGGGAGGGACGGTGATGTGTGGTGCGCCGGAGAAGGAAAAAAATCCAGGTGGTGGTCCGGTGAGATGAGGGAAGTTCGAGAGGTGTGCGGCAAGGCCAACAGGAAAGGGGAAGCTCGGCTGGGGTCCGGTGAGGTCGTCGCCGGCGGAGCAGGATAGACGCGGGAGGAAGCCGAGGGGGAGGGGAGAAACCAGATGGTGGCGTGAATGGGGTAGAGAGAATAGGCGGTTGGTGAAGATCAGGAGGAGGGAGTGGAGCGAGGGTAGGTTGGCGGTTCGCAGCGAAGGGGAAGGGTTCGCACTGTGGGGGTGCACCGCGGGTAGGGGAAGAGGGGAATGTGGTGTGCAGCTTAGGTAGATCTAGGGTTTCACTTTTCTTTTTCTTTTTTTCTTATTTTTTTTAATTCTAATAAAATAACAATAGTTATAATAATAAAACTAATAAGAAGAAGAAGAAAAATAATATAAAGAATAATAATAATCCCAATAATAATGATAATAACATATTATTATTATTATTAAAACCCTTTCTTAACCATAATCCAATTAATTATCAAATTCTGGAAACCAGGTACCCCTGCGCTCATCTCAAGACTTAAAAAAAATACGCACAAAAATTGCGCGCCTTAGTGCAGCCTGCTTCGGCACCCGAACAAGCACCTGGGGCGATCGTGCGGCTACAGCCTATCGTGCGGTGACCGCGCACAGGATCTAAACCCGCTAAAAATATTAAAAGACAAAAAATTTAAACCAGGATCTGGCCCGGACCTTGGCGCGAGAACCCGAAGCCAAGGATTAAAAAATAAAAATTAATAAAAAAGTCGGGGTGTGACAATTATCCCCACCACAAACACTTTCTTCCCCCAGAAATTCATCTGACCAAACAATAGACAAAACAAGAGTCTATGACCGACTGAGACCAGAAGAAACTACAATATAAGAGATCGGGAGAACACGAGAGGGTTCTCCCCACCACAAGAATTCAACGAGTGTGGAAATTTTGACGCTCAAACATACTACCCCGGAAAGTGGGGTTGACAAGGGAACTCCCAACCGATCCAAACTATGTTCTAAAGCACAACCGAACAACACCTCCACTAAAACCTAGATCTATCGACCCAGACCAAACACTCCCAACACTAGGAGAAAAACCTCTGATAAGTACATAACCCAAAACAGTGAACTCGAGTATAACCACAATCCTTGACTCCTCCGTAGGCACTTACATCTCCAAACGAATGCCACCAAACCAAGACCAACATATACAAGGGTCAAACATACATTTAAGAAAACACATGATTCAGAATACCATAATATGACAAACAAAACTATTAGATTACAACAGAACGTGTCTATTATAACTCCACGATGAAGAAATGAACTTACAACGACGTCAAAACATTAACAATAGAAAAAGAAGGGGTGAAAATAATTTAAATGTTCCCTCACCAACATGGAACACAAAACCTAGACCAAGGCTCCACACCCATGGAAAATCCTGACTGTGCGCGAGCTTCACCCCAAGACCTGTGGCTGGGGTTCTGATGGCTGAAGCATCTTTTTCCTCACAGTAAGGCATTGGAATCTCTTAGTCACAGCGTCATCTTCAGGCGACGTATTCTACAAAACTTCTCTAGATGACCTAGACATCTGCAATTATGACACGTCTTCGGAGGGATGCGACATGAGGGCTTCACGTACCCGAACCGGCCACACTGGTGGAACACCACTAAACGGTCCAATGAATTGGAAACTAGAACCACTACAGAGGAATCTTTAGAAACAGATCCCTCTAACACACTCTGCTCGCCAGATGGGGGACCTTCACGATCAACTGGATACGGTGGACTGTTAACCGTTTGCACTCCGTAGAACCAACTCAGCTAAGAACACCTCATGAACCAACTTATCAAAAGTGATGCTCCCAAAAATGGAGGACTCACTCCTTGATCTCTGGAGGTATAAGTATTCATCCAGTCCTGCGACACTACCCCCAAAAAAAGAGACACCAGATACTTGAAATGGTCAACATACGCTTTCACCATCTGTTGGCCATGTTGAACACACATGAGCTCTTCCATTTTCTTCATCTTCACCTCCACAAGTATAAACCATTGAAAGAAGATGACTTTAAAGACATACCACATCATCCCAACTTGCAGTAATGGCAGGGCGAGCAACTCTTACTCATCCAGAGCTGGACCTTCAAATAGACCCAAAACAACATGCACTCTAACAGCTTCAGGAGTTCTCAATACCTTGAAGGCGTGCTCGACCTCTTCAAGCCACTCCACTATCTCTAATAGACTCCAATCACCATGAAGGACAGACAACATCCGAGAAAGACCAAAAACTGGGCATGACTCATCAAAACTCTGGGGACCTTTCTGGGCGGCATTTCTAAACAACATATATAACACCAATCCAAAACTGATATCAATCGAAGAAACATCAAAGAAAGCGGCTTCATCCAAGACAAACAGCTCAAAAGAAACAAACAACCACAAACACAACCAAAAATTCCCTGTCCAAAGTTCCTGTTTCATTTTAGATTCCAAGACCACTTTTTTTTATTTTTTATTTCAAAACCGCTTTCTTTCAAGACCACTCTCCCAAATACCAAATACACTATTCAAACCATAATCACTTTCAAAAATCATTTTCCTCTTTAAAAGACAATTTAGAAAATAGGGTCAAGCCTTTAATTTCAAATACACCCAGGTAATCCCATGAACTGTTGCACATGTCTTCATCCACTTTCATTCATACGCACCAACATGCACTTCCCACGCATCCTCTCACATGTGAAAACTTTCATAAGGAGTACCTGAGGTTTCACCCCAAACCATTCTCAAACACTTTCCATGCAAACAATGGTTTTCCAAATCGAAGGCTTTCAATTTTAAAACCCATTTCATAAATTTAAAGTCATTTAAAAGAAATCAGTACCATTTTCAAAAACCCTTTTTCATTTCAAAAAATTCACTTACACTAACCAGAACGAAAATGACACTCAACTTACATCAAACCACCGGAGTGAGGGACTAGAGGTCAAACTTAACCTGGCGACATGGTAGTGGGTCATGCCCCAAGTAAGCGTTAACAACTTGGAGGAATTAAAACCGTGTACCCGGACTCCACATGGGTCACTACTCCATGTGAGATCACGATGTAACATCAGTTTACCTCCATTTCCATACCTCAATCCAAAACAAACCAGAACGAAACAAAGACTCAATTCCCGGACTATCCCTTGCGACTTGAGGTGCGGAACGGGTTAGGGTTCATGTTGTCCCTCTCGTACCTACCTCTCGAGTCCTGACACACTTAATCTCCATCTACCAGACGTCCCAAATAACAAGAACCTCCCTCTGATACCATTTTTTCACGAACCAACCTGGGTCGACCCTGAACCGGTCACCTGAGCCAGCCCGCGACATGGCCCGAAGGGCGTTCCCAATCCCCATGGGCTGGAAACTAGTGTCGAGCATCAAAAGTAAACAGGTGGGAACGATTTGGCCCAAAAGAAAAATAAATTTTGCAGTGGAAATAAATGGAACAAATGAAAAAAAAGAGCAACCAACAACGCCACTAACCTGACCACGACTAAAACTCCACGTGACCCCTTGGGTCACCTTCCAATACCACAACCAATGTCTTTCAAGTGAACAACTAAATCTGGAACATGCAACAGAACTAAAAACAAGAAAACACTATAGGCGTGAGTATTAAAACTCAGTAGGTAGGCCCGACTAATTCTATTCCCAAAGCACATACCATTAAACAAAGAATTTATCAACTCCAAGTTTGCACTAAATTATATAAAATATGGATTTTCACACACACACTTTCATTTTTAAAACAAGTAACAGTCCACTTCCCTTTTTAATTTAGAACAAGTTATATGTTGAATGAAACAGGTGCATTGCATCTTAAGACATTTTGCGAACAATTTAGAAATCCAAACATTAGTTGTTAGTCAAAAGGAAAAATCACACACAACACACAACAAACACCAAGGGAAATGGAAAAGGTGGCACACATGGGTCAGCAACCGAACTAGACCTCTCAACCGTCCACCACATACAAATAAACACAAAAAGAAACATGGGTCGAACCTAGGAGATCATGAACAATCCAGAACATACTATACGTCTGACTCATCCTGAAGGCATTCCCTAACTTGATGACATCATAACACCCATACTACTTCTCGGTATAGCCCTTCATGGCCTAACCGAGGGGCCCAATCCCCATAGTAGCAATAACTCAGTATTCCCCTGCTATGGGGACACTAGTCAGTGTGTGGTCTAAACTAGTGCAGTAATCGATCTCAGAAGATTCACTCACTATGCTAGGTTCCCATGTCAACACATATAATAAAAGAAGGGTGAGTCAACAATGCCAATCAATCAGTCACAATGCACAAACATCACATAAATCTCATGCAATCAACGCACACCAAAGATAACCCCCGAGTGGGTTTTCCAAAATAATTTATTTTCTTAAAGTGTCGAACGGCCTTCACCAATTTTAAAGAAAAACTTCATTTCTCAAGAAAACCCAAAACACTTGTTCAGAATAAATCATTTATCTTTAAAACTATAAGTACGTTTGAAATTCCGTGAAATATTTTTAAATACCAAAGGGGAATTCACTCAATACTGGGTGTCTGCCCATCAAGAAAATGTTGCAAGTGTTCGGTATAAAATAAACGGCTCTTTCCACACTAAATAATCATTTAAAATTTTATTATCTAATATTATTTCTCATTCATTAAAATTAACAAAACATCAAGCAATTAATAAATTCTACATTTAAAGGTGAGTGCAATGGGGGACCTACCTCGACTCATTGTCCAAACATAATGGCACTTCATGCCTCGCACAGACGCACAAACTCGCGCAAGCTGACGACCGAAGTACCGCGGGTCTTCCTCGCCGACATGCTGCAACAACCACACAACTAAAACGCATAAACTTGGACTCAAAACAATTCAAACGAACCATCAAAAAGGAACTGTCTCAATATGTTTTCAAAACACAACCCGCACCTTTGACACAATTTACTAAACCACTTAAAAAAATTATTAAACAGATCTAAATAGAAATCACACCCAAAACCATTTTTCAAATTCATTTACCCTTCCTTAATCAATTTATGAAACCCCTTTGTAAAAACCCACCATCAATGCATTCTCATATAAAGTATCTTTGAAAAGACATTTCGCACACTTGGCATAATTTCTCAAATTCCCTTTTTATAATAACACTAGAAAACAAAACAAAATAAAGACCAACCAAGACAACGACCTAGCCCCCTTCATAAAATCATTCATGTTTTTGACCCATTTTCAAAACAACATTTTCACCATTCAAATAAATTAAATAGACCATTACACAATTTATAAAAAACCCAAAAAAACACTACACGGCCTCACACCAAGAACATACCCAAAATCCCCTTTTTATAACCAAACGCACACTAAAAACATTTCCAAACATCATTCAAATCACTTACATAATTTAAATAACCAATTGCGCGATTTATAAATTGACATCAAATAACAAAAAATGGGTTACAAATAAAAAACACTCAATTCCATCTAAAAATAAAACGTTAAATTTAAACACATATAAAACCTTTTCCGAAACAAATTATGCATCACCCATAATAACCAAATAACACATTAAATTAACTAAGCAAGCAAAATAATTATCCAAATAATATTTACAGCGGGAACTATCTACCTCAGGTGCCGAAAGAATCAAAAATTGGTGTAAATTTCCAATCGCACAAAGATCGCACCATGAGGAACCCAAAGAGGACCCTAAATGAAGAATTAGAACCAAAAGGAATCAAAATCAAACCATAAAACATACCCCTAACCGCTGGAAAAAACACTGAAACCCCAAAGGAGAAACAAAGAAAAATGAATCCAAAAAAAATTACCCAAGTGAAGCCTCTAGAGGGGGAGGGCGCCAGTGAAATCGAGGTCGCCGGAAACGAGGTCAGACGGCTGGGATCTCACCAAAGAACTGTTGGCCAGAAGGGGGCGGAGCGCAAAGCAGCAAGGCCAAAGAGGGGGTCTGGGCAGAGTGGGGTGGTGTCGGCAAAGGGCGGTGTGGAAAAAAGTGGTGGTTGGACGCAGGGAGATCTGCTGGAGATACCCTTGGCGAACGTGGAGGGCGGTGGTGAAGGTCGGAGCTACTGCCGGAAGAGCTGAGGTGGTGTGGGAGAGGGCTGCGGAGCCAGTGCGGCCATGGGTTGCGCAGGGAATCCAGACGAATGGTGGGCGGGACGGTGATGTGTGGTGCGCTGGAGAAGAAAAAAAGCATGGGTGGTGGTCCGGTGAGCTGAGGGAAGGCCGAGAGGCGTGCGGTGAGGCCAGCAGGAAAGGGGAATCTCGGCTGGGGTCTGGTGAGGTCGTCACCAGTGGAGCAGGATGGACGCAGGAGGAATCCGAGGGCGAGGGGAGAAACCAGATGGTGGTGTGAGCAGGGTAGAGAGAATAGGTGGATGGTGCAGATCGGGAGGAGGGAGTGGAGCGAGGGTAGGGTGGCAGTTCGCAGTGAAGGGGAAGGGTTCGCACAGTGGGGGTGCGTCGCGGGTTGGGGAAGAGGGGAATGTGGGGTGCGGCTTAGGTAGATCTAGGGTTTCACTTTTCTTTTCTTTTTTTCTTCTTTTTTTTCCATTCTAATAAAATAACAATAGTTATAATAATAAAACTAATAATAAAAATAATAAAAATAATATAAAGAATAACAATAATCCCAATAATAATGATAATAACATAATATTTTTATTATTAAAACCCTTTTTTTGACCATAATCCAATTAATTATCAAATTCTAGAAACCAGGTACCTGGGCACTCATCTCATGACTTAAAAAAACGCGCACTCAAATTGCACGCCTCAGCGCAACCCGCTTCAGCACCAGCACAAGCACCTGGGGAGATCGTGCGGGTACCGCCTATCGTGCGGTGACCGTGCACAAGATCTAAACCCACTAAAAATATTAAACGACAGAAATTTTAAACTAGGATCTATCCCGGACCTTGACGCGAGAAACCGAAGCCAAGGATTAAATAAATAAAAATTAATAAAAAAGTTGGGGTGTGACAACACCAGCTCATCATCGATTAGGAATATTCACTTTGATTTTTTAATCTTGAAAACCCTATGGATAAGTTATATTCCATCAATGCCTATTGGACCTCTTAAAACAATGAGAGAGAAATTTTTCCTTCAATGTTTAGAATTTTATATCTAAGAAATACATTATTCTTTTTAGAAACCTCCCTCTATATTTTCCTTTTCACATAAAAAACATCCTCTTTTTTTATTCTACTATAGTAATATCCATAGTTTTGAGAATTCTTCCCTCCTTCTAATCATCGTCTTTCACATCATAATTCTTAATCACCTAGTAAATTTTGATGTTGACTTTATTTTTTTCAACTCTTAGGTTCAATTAACTACTTTTAAATTCAATCAATTCTCTTCTAGTGTCTATTAATGGTATCCATATGATTAGAGTATTCCAATTTTCTTACATGTCAAGAACTATGAAGTCCACTAAGATATATAATTCATTTACTTTTACTATGATATCTTCAATTATCCTTCTTGGGAATTTCAAGGTCTAATATTTTAGCTATAGTGAATATCTTGTGTTTTCTTCAAATTTTCTAAACCCATTCTCTTGATTTTTTTATGACCTGATTTTGAAACTTTCACCTAGGCCAGCCAGTGATTTCCTAATTTTGTAAGACCAAATATATATAGGAATTAAAAAATTACCTAGGTATTTCTAGTTATTTTAGGGTTCTTTTGATACTACCACTAAACAATCTCATGTGATTGGATTGGTTCCAATTTCCTTCATCATCCTCTTGTTGGACACTCGATCATTAATGAATTTATAATACATTATCATGTTGGTGAGGGATTATGTAAAATGGATATTAATGTTTATTTTTTTAATTTCCTAGAAACGTAAATTTTTATAAAATGATTTCCCATTATTGTAGCCTATCTAGGAATTTTATTCTTCTATTAAATATTTATGGTTCTATACTTCCTTCTTTTTTCTTTCATATTCTTGACACTTCTACTTGATTTTCTTTTAAACCCTATGGTTATTAATGATATGGTTTAGGTTTTCCTTTTACTATTTTCCCATTTCATTTGGTGGTGAACTTGAAATATCTATGGTGGTTTATGTTAAACCCACCCCTCCCCCCTCATTGTCTTGAGTAGTGATAGGATTCCACTAGCCTTAGGTGAAATCTCCAAGACTCAAAATACTGGAAATAAATATCGATGTCTAGGGAAACATTAGGGGATGATTTTCTCAATAAAGATAAAAATAATATTAACACTAAAAAATAAACATCCAATCTTCTTATATGATGCGTGGGAAGGAAAGAAAAATATAATAAAAAATAAATAAAATAATAATATCAGAGAGAAAATTAAAATAAGACAATAATTAACATGGAAATAAAGACAACATGACCCAAAGACACCCATGTTCTATCCTAACAATTAAATCTAAGTCTTTCTCTATGATCTAATTCCATCTTCCTTATATACAGCCTAAAGGTGTATCACTAAAGAAGTTTGATACATTTATATTTTTAATATCATAATATATTACATCTGTAAATTCCCCAATGTTCCCAAGTAGGTAGTGAGTATAAAATCAGTAGAAATTTCCCAAATACTTCCTAACTCATACCACTAGGATAAGCACTCAGTAACTCATTTTATGTAAAATAGTTTAAAAGTATTTCAAATAGTTTATATCAAAACAAGAAACAATTTTCATTAAAAAATAAACAATAATTTAAAACATTTCTCAGCATTAGGCACAATAATTTTAATTTCCTCACACACATAACCACATGCACACACAAACAATATTTGTGTTTAAATTGATGATGATACTTTATAAACATGCTTTGTACCCATTTTTTATGGTGATACTTCACGACCATACTATATCACATTTTTATAACACAATAACCAATTTATTTAAAATTAAATTACTAATAATTTCATATAAAACAAAACAATCATATAAAACATTTCATCAAACAACTTTCTTTCATAAAAAACATTTCAAAATTGTAAAACAATCCTTTTAAAATTTTAAGAAAATAGGTTTTCTAAAACCCATGAAATGTTACATATTTCCAAAACATAAATCAAAATTAAATTCCTTTAATAATCACTAAAACATTTCACAATGAATCCAATTAATACATTTAAACAAAACCAATCATTAGTGTTCTAGAATGGTAGAGATGAGAGAGAAGGCACCAAACCTCTAAATGAATAGAGAAAAGGTAGAACAGTACTATAATATTCTAGATCCATCCATAGAGCTTCATTAATTCAATAAATTCAATCATATCCCACCAAAATTACTATTATAGAAATAAGATATATCCATAATACACAAGATCTATAGTTTTGAGAGTGAAGAGAAAAGTATATCTAAGAAAAACTTGTAAGAACAATGACTTTCTAATGAATCCCAATCTCTAATTGAGTTTGATTCTCCCAAATATGGATCTAGATAAATGGAAATAAACAAAGTAAAATTGGAAGGTATGATAGAACAAGATGTTTGGACATTATGGGAATGATGAGGCTTTCATACTTTAATTTATATTAAAACCATAAATTTCATGGTGACAACTATACATCACACAGTTAGTTGACATGGTTTTCCAAACCATGTGCCAACCATGAATGTATTACTAGACAAGCCATATAATCACATTGTTTTGTCTACTATATCATGTCCACACCCCACATGGTTGGATTTCATGATTAGATAATCCATGAACAAACCATTATTTTCCATTTTTTCTATTACACATTTTCACCTTGACACTCGCATGGAATTTACAAACCATGTGCCAACCATGCATCTTACCAATGAAACCAAAAATATGTTTCATGGATTCTTGAAGGTTTTTTATAGTTTTTACTAACTTTTAACAAATCATTAACCACTAGAAACACCTCCAAAACATTTCAAAACATCATATAACCGCTTGAAATATAATCCAAGAATTATATAATCTCAACATACATAAAACAAGGGTAATGTTCCTGAAACTAGGGGCATCACATTCTACCCACCATTGGTCTTTAAATCCTCATAATATATAAAACTAAAATTGTTATGAAAGATATAAATCCATTTTTTTATAATTTCCCTTCCATGATTTGATGCATATTTTGAATTTGGATATGCTACCACAAAACATCTACTAATCTAATTATTTCTCTACATAAGAGATTTTAATTCATATACACAATCCATATCATCACATGAATCAATGTAGCATATGGTTCAAGAACAACATGTTCCCATTGAATAATATGGTTAGGATTAGGTTGGTACTTCTTCAATTGAGATAAATGAAACACATTTTTCACAAAACTAAACCATGTAGGTATTGACAACTAATATTCCAATTCACCCACAAGTTCAAGTATCTAAATGGGGCCAAAATACCATTAATAAAACATTAATTGTTAAACAAAATGATGATTTTCATTCCTTAAAGAGATTCTCAAGAAAATATGATCAATCACCTCAAATGATAATGGTTGATGATGGTGATCTTCATATGATGTTTGATGAGTCTGATCCAACGTTAATAAGTTTGTGATCATTTAAATCATTTCCATTGTTTCTGGTATAAGGATAGGTCCAAGAAGATAAGTGTATCCTATTTCCACCCAATAAAGTGGATAAAGAAAATGAAAACAATAATATGATTTTAAAGGAGACATGTTTTTGAGTTTTAAAAATTTTTATTGTATAAGAACTCAAATAGATGAATGTTCTCTTGCCAGGAGCCTCTAAAATGAATCACACAAGCTCTACGAATTTCTTCTAATGTTTTTATCATCCTTTCGGATTGTTCATCCATTAGGGGATGAATGTTTTGGTCTTAGTCAATTGTACTCCAAGATATTACTTGAAGGATTTCCAAAACTAAGATATAAACCTAGGATCCTTGTCATACACTATCAAAATAGGAACCCTATACCTCATTAAAACATACAAAATGTTAAATTTGGACAAATTCCCCTCTGTATTAGATTCCCAAATAGGGGTTAAGTGAGTCTAATTCATGAGTTGATCTAAAATCACCCATATTAAATAATTTTTATATACCATTATTGGTATACCTTTCACAAAAATCCATTGAAATTCTCTCCCATTTCCAAAAAGGAATTTGTAAAGAGTGAAACATACCTACTGTCTATTGGTTCTCCCCCATGACTTGTTGATAGGTGAGGCATTTTGAGACAAACTCTACCACTTCTCTTTTCATGTCAACCCACCAAAATAATTCCTTCATCGCTTTATACATATTCTATATTAGAGGATTGACATACCATCTCAAATGGCGGTATACTAAATGTAGTTATTCCTAATAGGTTGGTGTAAATTACAATCTAATCTCCATATCACAGCATAGATTTTCCATCTATCTTCTCTCCCCCAAGTGTCTCACCGCCATTTATATTTTACCTTAAAGTCAATAGTTTTGGATTGGATTTCTAATAATCTCTAAACTTCACAACAATATCATGAAAATAAGAAACTTGAAATCAAATTAAGAAGTTAATGTACTCAACACATTCTAAATGCATATATTCTATGACTAACATTAGATAACACTGATCTAAATTTTATTTAGCCAGCTAATTATATGAATTCCAATTTAATTAATCATCCATATATGTAATAACCATGATCTTCGTTTCAAGTATGGGTTTTTATTTTATAGTGTTTTTGAGGAAAAGAGGAGTTCTAGAAAATTAAGGAGTACACGCCATGTACTTTGGAGTACACACCGTGTACCCGGTTTCCACAAGTGACCATGTACTGGACATGTAACGAAAAAGTACATGTCTATGTGGGGTGACCTAGAGACTGCCTAAATCAGAGGCCAGTTAAGGAAAGTACACACCATGTACTTTTAAAGAAAATGACATGTACTTTCTTTTTCAATTGTTATATCGGATCGGGGTCACATCTAATCAGCATAACGCCCTTCTTCTAGGTTAGTCTCATCCAGGAGTGACGGACACCGATGAATCTTCTCCAAGCCTCTGACTCATTGTCCGTTATCTGAATCAGACTCCATTGGTTGTATTGGAATCGCCATGGTAAACTCTTCCTTCTTCTAGAGCCTCATTTCCAGATTCCTCTTCTTGTGTGAGATATACTTGGTTGAACGTTTTAGACATTTTTGTAGATCTATGGCATTTCAAAGTGATTCAAGGGCCAACTTTGTAGTATATCGATCTTACAACATCGAGGTAGGTGGTTTGTGCCCAATACCCTTGTTCGGGGTATATTGTGCAAAAGTGACCAATACCCTTGTTCGAGGTAGGTGGTTTGTGCCCAATAACCTTGTCCGGGGTTTTTTCCCAACATCGAGGTAGGTGATTCCTCTTCTTTCTGTATTTAGTCTTTGTGTTATATTTGAAAAAATTTCCAATACCCTTGTCTGAGGTATTGAGTTTTTATGGTTTTTAGCACTGTAGTTTTTCCTGCTTTGCCTTGCGGGATTGAGTAGAGTATTTATGATTGAAAATAAGGTTATTTACCTTGTTATGGATGTGTTTCCCATGTTTTCTTGATGTTGACTATTTGGTCTAGCTTTTCCTATTAGGACGCTTTGTTTTCCCATGCCTAGTGTTGTTAGGATGGAGTGATTTTATCTAATGTTGTGGTATTACTTGTATATTTTTTAGCCAATTAGTTCTTTATGATTACTTTGGCTTCCACATATCATTTTTCACTATTGATTTACACAAGGCTGTGGGAACCTAATGTAGTAGACCAGATGGGGAATGGATGCTGAGGGCTTCTCCAGAGTGTCTATATACTTTTACGTTGTGAGACCATAGGGGGGATGGACTTTGTGCTCCCTCAGAGTGTCTGTAGTTCCTCGTTATGAGACCACATGGGGAATTAGATGTTGAGTGATTCCCCCGATTGTCTATAGTTACCAATATGAGACTGGAGGGGGAATTGATAGTGAGTGTTTCCTCAGAGATTCTTTTCTAAAGATGAACCAGAGGGGTTAGACTATGAGTAATTCCCAGAGGGTTTCTTGTGTTTGTTTGGTTGAACCATGGGGGTTAGGTTGTGAGTACTTTTCATAGGGTTACTTGTATTTGATTAGATTCTTAATTGATATATGAAAATGAATGTAATTGAAACTATAGGATTGTTTACTTTTGAGTACTTACTTTTTTACTACTTCTTTTTTCTTATTGCCTGCCATATATATTCAATGACTGTTAGGAACAGATCTTTGGGGTGGTTGCCTACTAGGATTCGTCTCACACCCTATTTGGGTCATGCTTTTGTACCCAAACAGATTATATTACTGTAGGTATAGATAAGGGCAAGCACCCTTCTACGTCAGTACTTGACTGGTGTGGATCTAGAGAGTATGGGACCAAGGTGAGGCTTGTGATGCTGCTGGAGTTTATTTGTTTTCTTTGAAAAATTTTTTAGTACTATATTCCATCATTATGACTTGTTTGGATACTTTCCTAGATATATGTATCTTGCATCATTTATATATATGTACTCTAATTATTTATTACTTCCAGTCTTCCATTGTTTACTTATTTCATGTTATTACAGCTTCTACTATTGTTATTTGTATAATTACATTGTGTCACTCTGCAAATGAGGGCATAGTTTCCCCACTATCACACCCAAGGACCTCGCTGTTAGTCGGTAGCCTCTATCATTTGGGGAAATGCGCTGAGGCCATGTGACCAACTCGGTACAGGGCACCTCTGGGCGGCACCTAGAACTGGGACATTACAAAGTTTTATTAGAGGAATTATTTTCTTCTTGAATATCTATGTAGAGCCTATTTCCAGGGATAAGAAGGAATATGTACTTGGTAATAAGTTGTGTTTGGGAGTAGCTAACCCGTGTGCATGTAAAAGTCAATTTATGTCATATATTATGATTTTTATGGTTTTTTAATTATTAAAGTTGATTTGATTTCACCATTGGGTGATTCACATGTTTTGTGTTGTTATTATAGATATTATTGAGGTTCTATTTCTGTTGCATCCCAATGCGATGAGGGTATGCCATCTCATGCATCATATTGGAACTTACTAGAGATCACATTTCATTCATTCTTCCCATGCCATTTAGGGTGCATTACTGATTTCATGTTGTTGTGATAGATGTTGTACTAGATATTAATTTTTTGTGATAGATACCTTGATAGAGTACCTACATTTTGATAGGATATTGAATTGTGCAAGGTTTAGTTTGAATGAATGCCAAACTTTGGTTATTGATGTGTTATGGGCCCTCATGGATCCAAATTTGGTGGATAATTTCATTTTTATGATTTTATATGACATGTATAAGATTCCAAGCTTTGATTCACGGGGGTTATGGGCCCTCATGGATCGGAATTAGGCACTTTAATGTTCATTTAAGTGTTTTCTAGGTTCTGTAGCAGTTTACGGGGATTACTATCTGGAAAACCCCAGAATGCATAGTGTTTAATGATAAATACACACCATGTATCCTTATTTTAAGGAAGGAACTATATTTCTTACGTACACACCATGTACTGTATCTACATGTCGTGTAGTCCCTGACTGTGTTGCTGCCTGTGTGGGATGAGACACGGTGTTTGGAAATCATGGGCGGAACATGTCGTGTACCAGAAGTACACGCCATGTGTTTAGACCATATGTTCAGACGTGTGACCAACGACATGAGTGGATTATGGGTGGTTAGTACATGCCATGTATGGAACAAACACACTGTGTAGATTTATCCATGTAACCAGCCGTGTGATAGAAAACATGGGCCGGTGAGGTTATTTCTAGAACACTTTGTATCTGGCACAAACATGCCATGTATTATTGCTCAAGAAGAACCGTGTGGGTTAGTCATGTAGAAGAACTCGGGTTGGAGAACAGGATTAAAGTACACTTCATGTCTGGGGAGAACACTCTGTCTGTATGGGGTGTTACATGACCAGGGTTGGCAGGAGTACATGCCCATGTGAATGCATAAAGGAACATGTCGTGTAAGCGTTATACACACTGTATAGACACTTTTTATGAATTCTTGAATGATTTCTTTCTCCTATTACCTTTTTACACTTCTAATTTTCAATCCTTGATAATATTGAACTAAGTTGTGTGCTTGGACTTGCAGAGTCATGCCACTGAGACGTCCTCCAGTTGTATGCTAGTTATAAGGCTGTGATCAGACACCAGACATGTATTATCAGGGACTACCTGTAGATACCCAAATCTTGACGTACATGGAAATTACATTACTTTTTTGGAATATCTTTTACATAACAAAAACAAACACACAAGGACCGTAATAGTTTAGTGTCTTTGGAAACATGGAAAATAATCTTCTAATCATGATGAATGATCTTCAACATCTCCCATAAAGATCTTCCTCTTTTTTTTCTTACCTAAAACCTTTATTTATATCCTGGTGAAAAGAAAACATATATAGGGTGAGCTCAAATTCTCATTAAGGGTAAGCATAGAAAACATAAAAGAATCCATAAACATTTGAATGCAAAAACTTGAACATAAAATCTAAACATCAAAATCATGAGCAACGTCATAAATCATGGAAGTACCCAAGGCATAGATCATAAAGGAACATTAATCATGATAAAATATCATGTTAATAAACATGTAATTGTGGCATCCATTAATCACATGTTATGATTTCCATAGTAGCCAAGTCATTTCTGCCAAGACCATCTTAGTGGACAAAGTCCCATTCTGAATCGAGTTCACTCCTCGTTCCAGTCCTGTAACACTGAACCAGATTGACTTACCATTCCAGCCATGTTTATCTCATGAGATATAAATATTTACCCAATTCATTGGAGGGAGATATTGGTCCCACCCATCTCGTAATTAAATCATTCTTTCGTGTGCCACAAAATAAACATACATCATTCATAATAACCCAATGAATAAAATGGGTTTCATAAACATCATCCCATGATAACATAATCCATTTAAAATAAATGGATATCATCTCATCATAATAAAAATCAAACCAAGTAAACAATAGAGACATTATACTTGAAACATACACATATGAAATAATGTCATCTTAGATGGAAAATGGTTTTGATAAAACACTTGAAATGAATTCTTGAGGAAAATATCCTTTCTTCTTCAAAATAATTTTCTTTTCACAAAATGCCATGAAATTTTAAAAGAAAACGATTTTGTTGAAAATATTCATGAAAAATTGTAGAGTAATATTCTTGAAAATTAGGCTATATGAAAACATAAAAATCTGTTCATGCCGTATAAGTTAAAAAAACATTCTCCTCATACTTTTGTCGGAAAAGTCAAAAAGTTCCTCATATGGTAAAAAAATAAAGATTCTTTCCATAACACAATGTGAAAGTCAAATAGGGGTAAAAATGACTTTAAAAATATATAGAAGAATATTAAACACTTTATGAAAAACATTTTTAGGGATATGGATGAAAAATATAACCCTAGTAAATACTTACGTATAAGCAATCTCAGATAAAAATGAGATTTGCAAAATTATCCCTTAACTTATGTCTGATATGCTTCGTATGTATCCAAACCTCCTGTATAATGATTTAAATAAAGTCATTGACTTATTACAGAATCATATTCACTGGTATGATATCATATATGGTTTACTTATGACTTTATATTACCCATTCTTTTGTAAATTCGATGTAAAAGCAGCATTTTGGGTAAAATCATTTCATTTATTGTACGTGTTTCGACTTGTTGTTCTTGATATTATTACTTATATCCTGATTTACTTAATTCCAGAATGTAAAAAATTATATATATATAATATATATTCATCATATACATATATATATATATATATGTGTGTGTGTGATAGATCGATAAATGGAATGAAATACACTGTTCATGGAGACGGTAGGTCGTACGTACGCATGAACGCTATTTTCATTTCCTTATTGAATTGAATGGAATTAAGTAGATGAAATACATATATATATATATATAAATAAATAAAATATCATTATTATGTCATATATTTCATTATTATTCATTATGTATACTTTATAATCATTCATGAATGGTTAACATGGAGAATGAATCTCATCGCGTCATGGAGACGGTAGTCCGTACGTACGCACGAGCGATGATATCATTACCATGATCGTGGAATTGTATTTAAGTGTATGTATAATATTTCAGAATACATATAACTTTAAAATAATCATATATAGTTATTTATTTACACCATTATTAGCATCCAAGTAAGGTGGTGGTCGAAAACAGATTACACCACGGCGTGGAGACGGTATTTCGTACGTACGCACGCGCGGTGATTTTGTTTTCCGTAGGATGGATACAAAGTGAAACAAGGTTGTTTCATATTTATAATAACATATCATAATATAAGTAATACTGATTCTATTACTTTATAATGATACAACTAAAGAATAAGAAGTAGAAGGAGAAAGAAACTTAAGAGAATCGGAAGAAGAGATTACCTCTTCTTTGACGCACCTCCTTTAAGCCTTCTCTTATGGAAGTAGAGTTGGTCTTTTGAGGAGACCATAACCTCCAGAATGTTTCTAGGGAATTGTAGAAGATAAATGGGCAGGGGTTTGATGAGCTTCAAGGCTCAAAAGGGTGTGAAGATAAGAGGTAAGGGGTGGCCTTTTTATAAGGGAGGAGAGGGGCACCTTTGGAAAAACTTAAAATATTATTTTATAATAAAGTCATATTCGGTTTTTAATAGCTCCAAATAGATTTATTTCGAAGCTAAGGTGGGTATGGGTCTCCATACTCTAAAACAATAGGTTTTAGACAAGTTTAGGTTACTATTTTATCCTTATCATTTAGTTTTAACTCTATGTTAAATAATTTAACTTTTACCGTGTCTTTTTGTTTTCTTACACTATATGGTTAATAAACTTACTATAACAAGAAAAAAGAACCTGAAGTGGTTCATTATTAATATATATATCCTTATATAAGTCATTTGGCCAATCCTTAGATTTTTAGGAATAAAATAACAATTAATAATATAATATTTGTTTTAAAAACTATTTTATGTAAATTTTGAAACTACTTGGTATTTTATTTTATTTTAAATCATAAAAGAATGATTATTTATAAAAAAGTTACTTAAATCAATACTAACATGTAATATTAACATATAAAATTAGTTTAATTCATAAAAATTCTCAAATTACATTTATTTTGGTATTTAAAATATCAATTATTTTAATATTTAATTATTTAGGTAATTACTGCATCACCATTTTTTCATAAATAAATTAAATTATATAATGTCTAAAAATTATAAATAAAATACCATTATGTAGTAAATAGTTTTAGATTTCTAATTAAAATTTATAGTCTAATTTATCTTATGTATAACCCTATATAAAAATGTTTTTAGTTATTAAACTTTGATTTTAACCATTTTTACTCTTCTTTAAATAAAATAATAATAAATGTCCAAATCCAATCCAAGTGGACCTAAAGGGTGATATTTTACTCCTAAGGTTGTTTTTTGTCGAATTAAACTTATCCAATAGAATTAGGAAATGTGTTAGGGTAATAGTAATATCATTTTTACCCTTAATTACTCTATTTACTTTTAACTGTGGTAAATAAAAGTAAAAAGTTACTATTCACCAAAAATTATTTTTATCTTATTGGACCACATTTTACTACTTGATATTAACCGTGTCTCTAGGATTTTTGAAATTACACTCACAGAAGTGGTAAAATTAATTTTCATGTAAATTTTTAATTTTTCCTAGGAGGTGGGTAAAAGACAGTGAAAAGTTCAATAAAATTTTTATATATCTAAAATTATTATAAAATGACTCCAATGAATTACATTCAACTTATATAGGTATTATGTATCAATTTTGACCTAAAATAAATTTAAATAAAATAAATAATTATTTAAATAAAAAGTCAGATTTTAAATAGTAACCCAGTGTTTTCACTATTCATCAAAAATTGAAAGCTTTCAGAAAAATACCAAAAATTCACCTGAGGATAATTTCGATATTCTGAATCCAAAAATGAATTCCATTTAGAAAGATAAAATTTATAAAATTTTAAAAAGTGGGTATTACTATTCATAACGGCTAGTTTATATAGCATATCGTTGTTTAATGAAACTTAGTATTGCGTACAACACACGCTATCGTGGAAGGTCGTGATTGCGGGTAATGAAATCCAAGTCAGGGATGCCTATAGTGAAAGCTCCTTTTGGTGTAGTGTACAACACAAGACATCAATAAAATTAAAAAGAATATTTTTCATAAAATCTCGGGCTGTTACTCTACCTGTAGATCCTCATTTAGTTCCAATATTGGCACAAGATGTTATCCCGGATGTAGGTGTTGATGCACAGTTCCGAGTGGGATTTATGAGGTTCATGCAGACCTTTAGGGGTACACCACATCCTGCCCTGTCTATAGAAGAATTAATGTGGGTTTTTCAACAGCAGCATCCTCCCACCTTCATAGGGGAAGGAGGACCTCAGGCTGTAGAGTCTAGGTAAGAAGCCACTTTATCTATCCTTGAGCATCTAGAGATGCCTCCAGAGAGAAGGGTGAATCTATCTACATAAATTCTTAGGGATTCTACCAAGATATGGTGGGATGTGATCTCACAGGTTGGATGCCAGCAGGTCATGGCTTGGAATGAGTTCCAACATGCCTTCTATGATTACTTTTACTCGGAGACTTTGAGGGCCGATTGAGCCTGACAGTTCGTGAGTCTCAGGCACAACATCTGATCTCATGTGAATATCTTCAAGTTGACTTCTATCACCTCAATAGTAAACCAGGCACTGATCACAGAGTGAAATCTAAGGGATTCTAGAGCTATGAGCCAGGGTGACTCGGAATTCGAAATTGGTACCCCTCATATTGACAGCAGGAATCGCCATAGGGAGTCTACGTATAGGGATCTGAGAAAGTGGGATACTTCTTCTAGGGGCCAATTAGTGTGCTAACAGTGTGGGAAGAGCGGGCATATGAGGCCACATTTCCCAAGAGTCTTAGTGGAGTGCTAATATTGCAGCAATATGGGTCATCTCTAGCGTTTCTATCAGATATTTTCACCAGCAGTGGGTGATAAAGGTTCTTCTATGACTCTTTGTTTAGGAGCAGGACCACTAGTTCCTCATTAGTCTGGGAACTGGAGTTCTTTTGGACATATAGGTCGAGGTGGAGGTCACGACCATAGTATCCATTTGGAAAGCTTTCTGCAATAATATGGTGGATCAGATCAGGGTGGTTTGGTAGGGTCACATGGTTGCGGTAGAGGCCCAACTTTTGCAGTGGAGTAGACCCAACAGGAGAAGGATCTTAGACCCTCTATTGTTTGAGGTACGATCTTAGTTTCCTCATTTTTAGCTTCTGAACTTTTCGATATAGGTTCTTCCCATAGTTTCATATGAGTTTTTGTTGTCTAGAGACTTGGGATCAATATCTTTCCTTCAGCTGATGTCGGGACGTTGGATACTCTGTTGGGGACTAGAACGGCTACTGTACATCAGTGCAAAGAGTTCCCTCTTTAGGTTGGTGGGTGTCACTTCTTCTGGGACCTATATGTCTTAGAGATGATAGGTTATGTTGTCATTCTGAGGATGTACTGGTTAGTTTCCTTCCAGGAAGTTGTTGATTACTATCGATGTAGGGTGAGTTTTACATCACCAGAGGGTAGATCCTTTTTACATAACGCTGAATGGGATGTCTAGACAAGAAGAGAAGGACCTGAGCATCATGGGTTGGGAGGAGTTACAACCCAAATTTCTAGTCTATATCTGGATGACCAGGGGACTTCACAGATAGAGTTTCCACTAGTGGTGGATCATTTCAAAGATGAATTTTCATAAAACACTTTCAGGTTTTCCTCCGGAGTGAGAGGTAGACTTTTCTATTGAGCTCTTTATAGGAGTAGCACTGGTGTTCATTCCTCCTTAAGGGATTATAGAGCTATGAGCCTGGGTGACTTGGAATTCGAAATTGGTACCCCTCATATTGACAGTAGGAATCGCCATAGGGAGTCTACGTGTAGGGATCTGAGAAAGTGGGATACTTCTTCTGGGGGCCAATTAGTGTGCTACCGGTGTGGGAAGAGCGGGCATGTGTGGCCACATTTCCCAAGAGTCTTAGTGGAGTGCTAATATTGCAGCAATATGGGTCATCTCTAGCATTTCTATCAGATATTTTCACCAGCAGTGGGTGATAAAGGTTCTTCTATGACTCTTTGTTTAGGAGCAGGACCACTAGTTCCTCATCAGTCTGGGAACTGGAGTTCTTTTGGACATATAGGTTGAGGTGGAGGTCACGACCATAGTATCCATTTGGAAAGCTTTCTGCAACAATATGGTGGATCAGATCAGGGTGGTTTGGTAGGGTCACATGGTTGCGGTACAGGCCAAACTTTTGCAGTGGAGTAGACCCAACAGGAGAAGGATCTTAGACCCTCTATACTTTATAATCATTCATTAATGGTTAACATGGAGAATGAATCTCATCGCGTCATGGAGACGGTAGTCCATACGTACGCATGAGCGATGATATCATTACCATGATCGTGGAATTGTATTTAAGTGTATGTATAATATTTCAGAATCAATATCACTTTAAAATAATCATATATAGTTATTTATTCACACCATTATACCCATCCAAGTAAGGTGGTTGTCGAAAACAGATTACACCACGGCGTGGAGACGGTATTCCGTACGTACGCACGCGCGGTGATTTTGTTTTCCATAGGATGGATACAAAGTGAAACAAGGTTGTTTCATATTTATAATAACATATCATAATATAAGTAATACTGATTTTATTACTTTATAATGAGACAACTAAATAATAAGAAGTAGAAGAAGAAAGAAACTTAAGAGAATCGGAAGAAGAGATTACCTCTTCTTCGACACACCTCCTTTAAGCCTTCTCTTATGGAAGTTGAGTTGGTCTTTTGAGGAGACCATAACCTCCATAATGTTGCTAGGGAATTGGAGAAGATAAATGGGTAGGGTTTTGATGAGCTTCAAGGCTCAAAAGGGTGTGAAGAGAAGAGGTAAGGGGTGCCCATTTTATAAGGGAGGAGAGGGGCACCTTTGGAAAAGCTTAAAATATTATTTTATAATAAAGTCATATTCGGTTTTTAATAGCTCAAAATAGATTTATTTCGAAGCTAAGGTGGGGATGGGTCTCCATCCTCTCAAACAATAGGTTTTAGACAATTTTAGGTTACTATTTTATCCTTATCATTTAGATTTAACCCTATGTTAAATAATTTATCTTTTACCGTGTCTTTTTGTTTTCTTACACTATATGGTTAATAAACTTACTATAACAAGCAAAAAGAACCTCAAGTGGTTCATTATTAATATATATATCCTTATATAAGTCATTTGGCCGAACTTTAGATTTTTAGGAATAAAATAACAATTAATAATATAATATTTGTTTTAAAAACTATTTTATGTAAATTTTGAAACTATTTGGTATTTTATTTTTTTAAAAATCATAAAAGAATGATTAGTTATAAAAAAGTTACTTAAATCGATACTAACATGTAATATTAAAATATAAAATTAGTTTAATTCATAAAAAGTCTCAAATTACATTTATTTTGGTATTTAAAATATCAATTATTTTAATATTTCATTATTTAGGTAATTACTGCATCACCATTTTATCATAAATAAATTAAATTATATAATGTCTAAAAATTATAAATAAAATACCATTATGTAGGAAATAGTTTTATCTTTCTAATTAAAATTTATAGTCTAATTTATCTTATGTATAACCCTTTATAAAAATTGTTTTAGTTATGAAATTTGATTTTAACCATTTTTACTCTTCTTTAAATAAAATAATAATAAATGTCCAAATCCAATCCAAGTGGACCTAAAGGGTAATATTTTACTCCTAAGTTTGTTTTTGGTCGAATTAAACTTATCCAATAGAATTATGAAATGTTTTAGGGTAATAGTAATATCATTTTTACCCTTAATTACTCTATTTACTTTTAACTGTGGCAAATAAAAGTAAAAAGTTACTATTCACCAAAAATTATTTTTATCTTATTGAACCACATTTTACTCCTTGATATTAACCGTGTCTCTAGGATTTTCGAAATTCCACTCACAGAAGTGTTAAATTTAATTTTTATGTAAATTTTTAAATTTTCCTAGGAGGTGGGTAAAAGACGGTGAAAAGTTCAATAAAATTTTTATATATCTAAAATTATTATAAAATTACTCCAATGAATTACATTCAACTTATATCTGTATTATGTATCAATTTTGACCTAAAATAAATTTAAATAAAATAAATAATTATTTAAATAAAAAGTCGGTTTTTAAATAGTAACCCAGGGTTTTCACTATTCATCAAAAATTGAAAGCTTTCAGAAAAATATCAAAAATTCACCCGAGGATAATTTCGATATTCTGAATCCAAAAATGAATTCCATTTAGAAAGATAAAATTTATAAAATTTTAAAAAGTGGATATTACTATTCATAACGGCTAGTTTATATAGCATATCGTTGTTTAGTGAAACTCAGTATTGCATACAACACACGCTATCGTGGAAGGTCGTGATTGTGGGTAATGCAAGCCAAGTCAGAGATTCCTGTAGTGAAAGCTCCTTTTGGTGTAGTGTACAACACAAGACATCAATAAAATTAAAAAGAATATTTTTCATAAAATCTCGGGCTGTTACTCTACCAGTAGATCCTCATTTAGTTCCAATATTGGCACAAGATGTTATCCCGGATGTAGGTGTTGATGCACAGTTCCGAGTGGGCTTTATGAGGTTTATGCAGACCTTTAGGGGTACACCACATCATGCCCTGTCTATAGAAGAATTAATGTGGGGTTTTCAACAGCAACATCCTCCCACCTTCATAGGGGAAGGAGGACCTCAGGCTGTAGAGTCTATGTAAGAAGCCACTTTATCTATCCTTGAGCATCTAGAGATGCCTCCAGAGAGAAGGGTGAATCTCTCTACATAAATTCTTAGGGATTCTACCAAGAGATGGTGGGATGTGATCTCACAGGTTGGATTCCAGCAGGTCATGTCTTGGAATGAGTTCCAACATGCCTTCTATGATTACTTTTACTCGGAGACTTTGAGGGCCGATTGAGCCCGACAGTTCATGAGTCTCAAGCACAACATCTGATCTCATGTGAATATCTTCAAGTTCAATTCTATCACCTCAATAGTAAACTAGGCGCAGATCACAGAGTAAAATCTAAGGGATTCTAGAGCTATGAGCCAGGGTGACTCGGAATTCGAAATTGGTACCCCTCATATTGACAGCAGGAATCGCCATAGGGAGTCTACATGTAGGGATCTGAGAAAGTGGGATACTTCTTTTGGGGGCTAATTAGTGTGCTACCAGTGTGGGAAGAGCGGGCATGTGAGGCCACATTTCCGAAGAGTCTTAGTGGAGTGCTAATATTGCATCAATATGGGTCATCTCTAGCGTTTCTATCAGATATTTTCACCAGTAGTGGGTGATAAAGGTTCTTCTATGACTCTTTGTTTAGGAGCAAGACCACTAGTTCCTCATCAGTCTGGGAACTGGAGTTATTTTGGACATATAGGTCGAGGTGGAGGTCACGACCATAGTATCCATTTGGAAAGCTTTCTGAAACAATATGGTGGATCAGATCAGGGTGGTTTGGTAGGGTCACATGGTTGCAGTACAGGCCAAACTTTTGTAGTGGAGTAGACCCAACAGGAGAAGGATCTTAGACTTTATGTGGATTGTTGGAAGTTTAACCAGTTGAAAGTCAAGAACTGATATCCCTTACCAAGGATTGAGGATCTCTTCGATTAGCTTTGAGGAGCCCGAGTGTTCTCAAAGATCGACTTGAGATCCGGTTACTATCTGTTGTGTGTTAGACCATCTGATATACCTTGTACAGCCTTTTGGAGTAGGTATGGTCTATACGAGTATGTGGTTATATCATTAGGTCTCACAAACGTGCCTGTTTTTTTCATGGAACAAATGAATTGAGTGTTCCATCCATAATTGGATTCTTTTGTGGTAGTCTTCATGGATGATATCTTGGTTTACTCTCACACTCGACACGACCATGCTACCCATCTTGAGATCGTTATGAGTACACTGATATAAAATCAGTTATATGTTATTCTCCCAAAATTCCACTTTTGTATGGACCATATTCACTTCTTGGGTCATGTTATCTCAGAGATAGGAGTATCTGTAGAACCCGAGAAAGTGAGAGTAGAAGTTTCTTGGGAGCATCCGAAGAACGTCTTTGAAGTATGGAGTTTTCTAGAGTCGGCTTATTACTATAGACATTTTATACAGTACTTTTCACACTTATCAGTGCCACTTACGGGCCTGACTAATAAGGGTATGAAGTACTTGTGGAGAGATTTTTGTGATTCATCCTTTTAGGAGCTAAAAGGGTGGTTGACTTCAGCACCGATACTAGTATTTCCAGAGCTGGCCAAGAGCTATACTATTTACTATGATGCATCGAGTATCAGGCTAGGGGAAGTGTTTATATAGTAGGAAGGAGTCATTGCATACGGGTCTCTGTAGTTGAGGCCACATGAGTGGAATTACCCGACGCATGATCTCGATTTGGCTACAGTTGTTCATGCCTTATGTTGTTGGAGACATTATCTTTTGGGAGATCATTTTGTGGTTTTCACCGATCAGAAAAGTCTCAAGTATATCTTTAATCAACATGATCTGAATATGGGATAGCAAATATGTGTTGAGTACCTTTAGCCTTTTGATTTTGAGCTTGCCTATACACCTAGGAAATGAAATGCAGTAGCTGATGCATTGAGCAGGAGGACTCAGATACAAGCAGTTTAGGAGTCCAGCAGTTAGTGGCAGCTTATGGCTCTATTATCTGAGATGCATTTGGAGGTGCATGATAGACAGGGGTAGACGTTCCTTTATTATGTATCTATTACCTCTACTCTACTTTATCGAGTGCAAATGAGGCAGCTTTCAAATGTTGAAGCCCTAGTTTTATAGGAGAGTGTGTCAGGAGAGGACCCTATTCCTAGATGGACCATGGGAGATGATGAGATCTTGTAATTTCATGGGCATTTATGGGTGTCAGCAGACATACATGAGGAGCTGATGTGGGACTTATATTCCTCAGTTTGGGATGTTCATCATGGTGTCACAAAGATGTATCGAGATCTGCACCATCATTATTGGTGGCCAGGTATGAAGAGAGATGTTGATGGGTTTGTCATGAGGTGCTCCACCTGTCAGCAGGTGAAGGCAGAGCATCAATGACTGGTAGGGATTTTGCAGCAATTACCCATTCCCGAGTGGAAGTGGAATGATGTTGTGATGGACTTCATGACATGTTTTTTTAGGTTACCTCGATGGAATGATGTAGTTTGGGTTGTCATTGATACACTCCCAAAGGTTTCTCACTTCTTTACTATCAAGGATACCTTTAGTGTAGATGTGCTGGGAAGGTTGTACATTCGAGATATTGTATGTCTACATGGGGTTCCACACTCCATTGTTTTGGATAGGGATGCATGTTTTACTACTTGGTTCTAGCAAGGATTACAATGGGATTTGGGTACATAGGTACTTCTGAGTACGGCTTACCACCCCCAGACAAATGGCTAGTCCGAGCGCATTATTCAGGTGCTAGAGGACATGCTTCGAGCATGTTTCCAAGATTTTGGAGGTTCTTGGGAGAAGCACATACCTCTTATGGAGTTTTCCTATAATAATATTTTTCAAGAAACTATTCATATGGCACCTTATGAGGCTTTTTACGGTAGTCCATTTAGATCACCCCTATGTTGGCTAGAAGCAGGAGAGGTAGCTATGTTGGGACCTCATCTTATTTAGGAGACCACATAGAAGGTGGATTTAATTCGGAAGAGGATGGATATTGCACATTCATGACAGAAGTCTTATGCAGATTGACGAAGACGACCTCTAGAGTTTGAGGTCCGAAATCAGGTTTTCTTACATGTCACACTAAGGTTGGGACACAAGAGGATAGTATATAGGGAAATATTTCTCCGAGATATGTTGGACCATTGGATGTTTTCGAAAGGGTCAGTCCAGTTTCCTATCAGTTACTGTTACCTCAGAGGTATCAGGCTATGCATGACGTCTTCCACATTTCTCAGATATGGCGTTACTTCTTAGACCCATCTCATGTCATTCAACCAGAGGAGGTTGAACTAGAGGTGGACGCCTCATTCTAGGATAATCCTATCTGGATTGTTGATCGCAGTGCGAAGGTCCTTCGTGGTTGGTCTGTTCCTCTGGTATGAGTTCTATGGCAGCATGGGATAGTACAGGATGATACTTGGGAGAGGGAGGCTGATGTATGATCGCAGTTGCTGGAGCTGTTCAAGGATTCTTCTTCTACGTCACCTTGCTAGGGAAATTCAGGGATGAATTTCTTTAAGGGGGTAAGCTTGTAAGAACCTGAATCTTTGTTTCAGGTATGGGTTTTTCTTTTATAGTGTTTTTGAGGAAAAGATAAGTTCTGGAAAATTAAAGAGTACAGGACATGTATTTTGGAGTACACGTCAAGTACCCGGTTGCCAGAGGAGACCGTGTACTGGCTGTGTAATAGCCGAGTACATGGCTGTGTGGGGTGACCTAGAGACCGCCTAAAGCAGAGGCAGGTTAAGGCAAGTACACACCATGTACATTTAAATAACACATCATGTACATTCTCTTTAATTGTTATATCAGATCAGGGTCATGTCTAATCGGCAGAACACCCTTCTTCTAGGTTTGTCTCGTCCAGGAGCAACAGACACTGAAAAATATTCTCTGAGCCTCCTACTCACCATCCGTTATCCAAATCTTAATCCCTCAATAGCGTTGGAATCACCACGCTAATCTATTTATTTTTCTAGAACTTCTTTTCCTGATTCCTCTTCTTGCGTGAGATATCCTTGGTTGAATTTTTTCAACATTTTTGTAGATATAAGGCATTCTAGGTAGATTCAAGGTCCGATGTCGATTATATCGATCTTACAACATTGAGGTAGGTGTTTTATTCCTTTTTGTAGTTATTCTTTGAGTTATATGTGCAAAAGTGCCCAATACCCTTGTTCGGGGTATTGTATATTTATGGTTTTTAGCCCTGTATTTCTCCTTCTATGCCTTGCGTACTTGAGTAGAGAATTTATGATTTTAAATAGGGTTATTTACCTTTCTATGGATGTGTTTCCCATTTTTCTTGATTTTGACCGTTTGGTATATCTTTGCCTATTAGGACACTTTGTTTTCCAATTCCTAGTGTTGTTAGGATGGAGAGACTTTATCTAATGATGTGGTATGCCTTGTAGCTCATTTAGCTAAGTAGTTCTTGAGGATTACTTTGGCTTCCATATATCGTTTGTGCACGATTGATTTATATAGGTCTGTGGGAACTTGGTGTAATAGACCACAAGGAGAATGGATGTTGAGGACTTGTCCAGAGTGTATGTTTACTTTTACGTTGTGAGACCATAGGGGGATAGACTTTTTTGCTCCCTAAGAGTGTTTTTAGTTCCTCTTCATGAGACCACAAGGGGGAATTGGATGTTGAGTGCATCCCCAGAGTTTCTATAGTTACCGATATGAGATCACAAGGGGAATTGATGGTGAGTGATTCCTCAAAGAGTCTTTGCTAAAGTTGAACCAGAGGGGTTAGACTATGAGTACTTCCCAGAGGGTTGCTTGTGTTTGTTTGATTGAACTAGAGGGGTTAGGCTGTGAGTACTTCCCAAAGGGTTTTTTATTAGCTTCTTACTTGATATATGAAAATTAATATAATTTAAACAGTAGTATTGTTTACTTTTAAGTACTTCCTTTTTTACTGCTTCTTTTTTCTTATTTCCTGCCATATATATTCATTGATTGTTAGGAATAGATCTTTTGGTGGTTTCCTACTAGGATTCGTCTCACACCCTATTTGGGTCATGTATTTTCACCCAAACAGATTATATTATTGCAAGTATAGATAAGGTAATGTTCCCTTCTACATCAGGTACTTTACTATTGTAGAGCTAGAGAGCATGGGACCAAGCTAAGGCTTGAGATGTGGCTGTAGTTTGTTTTTTTTCTTTGTAATTTGGTTTAGTACTACATTTCAGTATTGTGATTTTTTTGGAAACTTTCACAGAAATATTTATCATGCATAATTTATATATATTTTCTCCAATTGTTTAATACTTCTAGTCTTCCATTGTTTACTTATTGCATGTTATTACAGCTTCTGCTATTGTTATCTATTTAATTATGTTGAATTACTCTGCCAATGAGGGCATAGTTTCCCCACTAACACACCCAAGGCCCTTGGTTCTAGTTAGCATCCTCTAGCATTTGGGGAAATGCGCTTGAGGCCATGTGACCGACCGGGTACGTGGCACCTCTGGGAGGCACCTGGAACCAGGATATTACAACAGAGTTCCCTTTATAGGGCATATACATTATGTTGAAGTCAATAAAAATGATATTCCAACCATCCTTTTTTCCTTAAATTCAAATCAATTTATTTGAAAATTTTTTTCAAACTCATATAATCCATAAACATTGAAAATTTATCACTAAAAACATAATAAAAACATGTCAAAAAATCATGCACTATTGTATCTAATTTCAATTCATGTTTTAGGTAGTTATTCTAACTCACCTATAACTATAATGATCCATAATAAACAACATGATCTCCATGCATGAGAACATAACCCAACCCATATCTTGTTTCATCACAATAAGCTAGATCGCCCTGTCCGGACTCCAGAAACATGGGAATAGGTACTAATATAAGTTATAAATTTACCTCTTGGAATGATTTCTAATATAAATCATACTATTAGAAAGGTATTCCAACCGTTTTCAAATCTTTCATCAATGAATAATGTTTTTAAAAATCATGAAAAAAGAATACGAAGTATCCTTATAAGCCAAGAAAGATGTATATCTATAAAACATTATGTGGTGGCTGCTAATAAATAATAGCTTTTATCTCTTCAGGATCAATTGAAACTAATTTTTCTAAAATGAAATGTCTAAGGAAATGTACCCCTTCTACCTATAAATATAACATTGAAAGAATAACATAATGGAAATTCTCCAATGATATTACCAACACTATAGCCAAGTGTTATTCACAGACAGCCTAAGTTCTAGAATACACTAGGATATAATCTGGAAACACTAATATGATGGAATAAATAAATCTCGGAAATATTTGATTCCATAAATCAAAGAACACCATTGGTTCATTAATTAATAAAAATAGAATAACCACATACCCAAAATTTCCATATAGGATCCTAAAGGCTAATTTTTTAATATATTCCTTCCAAAATTGAATTTGATTATACCCTGATCATAAATTTATTTTAGATAACCAGTGGGATCCCCTAAAATGATCAAAATGTTCATAGATTAATCTATCAAGATATAATTATTTTATCATTACTTTGTTAATATTTTGGTAATCTACACAAAGTATAAGATTTCTATCCTCCTTTGTTACAAAAATAACTGGTGTTATCCATATGGATGTGATCGATTGAATAAACCCTTTACATTCTAACTCTTCTAATTTGTTTTCTAGTTTTCTCAAATCCATTGGGTATATCCTATAATATTAAAGGGGAATTGGATCAATCCATAGTATAAGATCTATAATAATCTTCACATCTCTATTGGGAGAAAACCATGATAAATTTTTAGGAAAAAACTTAATAAATTTATCAACTATGGTTAGAAAATATCCTTTTCAAAATCTCATCCCCCAATTCTAAAGTTATCGATACCATCTATTAATAGATGGTTATAACCATCGACACCAATGGTCCTACTTTTCTTACATTCACTGTCCAATCCCTATTAAATAGATGTTTAATTCCATTAGAATATTTGAAACTCATCTGTTTTTCATAAAAATTAATATTGGTCTCAATGTTTGTTAGAAAATATATTCCAAGAATTAAGTAATGACTATATATCTATAGAAAAGTTAAATCCCAAACCAATTTGGCCCCATAAATAGTCAGCATACATTTACCACAATTAAAAACATGAAACACTTGTTGGTGAATAAGAGTTTGTAGTTTTGAAACAGAATGAATCATCTCAACATGAAAACCCATAAGATCAAAGACATTTAAATAAATAAATGAGTGGTATATTGTTGAATCAGACAAGGCCTTTATAAGGGTATAATTTATTAGAATCACTCCTCACACTATCAAAGGACCAAATTGATTATCTGTGATCAACTCCTCATCACATTATAGTTGATTACTCAATGTGGATTTCTCTTTGTTACCCTATTAATATTTCATGGATTGAGGAGTCATGGTGTTTCTAGAATCAAAATGGTTCCCTCTATTATATGGACAATAATTATTCGGAATATATATTCCAATCAAAGCCTAAGATTTCTGAGAGAAATAATATTCATTCCTAGTAATATGATTTGGAGCACTATGACAATACCAAAGGAGATGTCCCATATATTTATAGTGGTGACATGCTATATATGGTGTCATATAATATTTCATGATATGTTCAAGTTAACCACAATGAAAAAATTCAATATTAATTTTATCCTGAGGATGGAAGTTGACTAATTCCATAGTTTGATTCTAAGAAAACCCACCACTTTGTAAAGGTTACCCTCTTACGCTTATTCCTAGTGTTATAGTTTTTACATGATATTGACGAGGATAAACATGATCCCTCTATCATCATTTTATGAGATATCCCTATCTACCACAATCTCTCTACTTATCATCTCTATATATTCCATAATTCAAAGGATGAAAATATTTAATAGAAATCCTAGTCATAGCCTCAGCTTGAAAATGAGTGACTTCAAGGAAAAAACTAATTCTAGTGAAATGTGAACTAAATTCATAAACATATCCACATATTCTATCAGTGATATATTTTCCTAATTTAGGATGAATAAATATAATATTTTAGAAATCTAGAAGGTGTGAGGATAAATAGATTGTTGAAAATTTCATTAAAATCCCCTTACATAATGACTTGGTTAACATTTTCTTGAACATTTAAATACTACCATTGGAATAATAGATCCTTGACCATGTACATTTCCAACATTAATTTCATCTTGGTTATTGTTCCAATGAAATCAAAATTTCAATTGGTCATATTCGGCTAGACCTCCACATTTTTTGGTTCTGAATCCCCCTAAATGATAGGTGGATTCTATTTTTGAAACTAAATTGAGTTGTCTACGTATCATGTTTCCTTATTCCCATTAACTATCTTTACGACATAAAAAACATAAACAATTCCCCGGAAAAGTTGTTGATTCACATGTTGGTCATTTCAAACAACATTTTCTATTGCCTCATCTAGTTGATTCTTATATGTCTAACTAGTTCCATTTTATATAATTAGTATAAATATCTATTTAGACTCACTCCCTAGAAACTAAAGAATTAGAAATTCCAAATTACCAAATCAAAAAGTACCATGACCATTCTTTTCAAAATTCATCTATTGGTATCTTTTTAGACATTATTCATAAATCCTAAATCCAAATATAATAAATGTATTCCTAATTATTAGTATCACTACCAATGCTTGATATATAATACACATCATCAAAACCAATGAATATGACATGTAAAATCAACTAGATATGTATTAAAACACTTGTATTCCCATGCCACGCTTTTAACTTGAAATTCATCATAAAAAGGTTTTCTTCATATTTTTAAGAAATACATTTTAATTTCTTACAATCATATCTCCTTTAACCATCCCAAGATTATAGACATACCAACAAAGACTAATTCTATTTTCAACAACCTACCCCTCCTTATTTTAATCAGAAATGAAAAGGTTCCATTGTCGTGAGGTGAAATCCACAATACACCAATTGTTGGAAATAAATGCTAAAATATAGGGAAATATTGGGGGATGATTTTCCCTTTAAATATAAAACAAACTATTAAAATTGAACATTAAAGATCCAATGATCCTATATGATGCATGAGAAAGAAAAATAAATCCCAAATAAAAAACCTATAAAACAACAATATCAAAGTGACAGCATAAACAAATACAACAAGTGAATAGATAATAAAGAAAATAGGACCCAAAAATAACCCTACGTTATCCTCACAAGTATATACCAAACTAGATCAAACCCCAAACTCCACCTACACCATCTAAATCATTAATGTGAACAACTAGAGAAATGTGATACCATTACCTTTTTTTATCACAGTATATGGAATCTATAAATACACGGGTGTTCCCAAGAATAGGGAGAGAATAAACTTAGTTGGTGTTCCCCAAAGACATTAAAACTCATGCCACTAGGAGAAGCAGAAGTTAATTTTTTTTATAAAACACTGTTTAGAAGCAGTTTAAATAGTTTATATCAAAGTCATAATCAATTTCCTTGGATTCAAATAAAAAACACTTTAAACCATTTCTCAAAATTTGGAAAAATATTTTCCTTATTAACACAAAAATGACGGCATACAAATACTCAATCTTGGTGTTTCATATTAATGGTGGTACTTCACGACCATGATCCATCCCCCTTTTGATACTGGTACTTCATATATACACTATATCCACATTTCACACATAACAGTCCATTTATATTAGATTCCATGCCAAAAAATTTCCTATAAAACAACTCTTACATACAAAAATTCATCGAACATATTTCTTTCATCAAAACAATTTCAGATATTTAAAATCATCCTTTTAAAATTATATTCAAAGGGGTTTTATAAAATATATAAAACATTCCATTATTCTAAATCATAAACATAAATTGATTTCCTTCAATTATCAATCATAATTTTCATAATGAATCCATATAAACCATTTATTAAATATAAGGCATTCATGTTTAAGATTATTTGAGATGATAGAGAATCCAATTACCTCTCAACAAATAGAAATAACAAATATGGATATTATGTCCTTAAAGATCTGTACTTGGATATTATTTCCTTAAATATATTCAATAATATATTATCAAATTTATGACCATAGAAAACAGATCAATCTATAATGAAATAGATCTATGGTTTAGGTAGAGAGGAGAAGAGTCCATAAAATAAGAATGGGAAAGAACAACGACTTACCGATTACTTTGAATCTACAACACAATCTTATTTTCAAAAAGATAACTCTAGATCATGTGGAATTTAAAAATTATATTTGGGTGGAAGGGGAGTTTGATTCCCTAGGTGATTAGATGATTAATGATGTTTATGGTCCCTAATTAATATTAAAACCCAAAATTCATGGTTCTAACTATACATCACAAAGTTTTTAAAATCATGTGCCAACTGTAGTTGTGATACTAGATAATCCATACAGTTGTACTATTTTGGCTGCATGGTTTTTAAAACTGTGTGCCAACTATGTGGTGCTACTATCTTAAGCCCACACCTCGCATGTTGGGATATCATGGTTAGAGAAACCATACACCAACCATGATTTTCCCTATGTATTCCTTTTCATGGTCTCCCCTAACACTCCCATGGGTTATCCAAACCATTTACCAAACATGCCCCAGCCTAGTGACCCAAAAAACATATTTCATGGATTTTTAATGGTGGTTCATACTTTCTAATAATCATGGAAAAACTATGCACCTCTAAGAACACCTTCAAAAAGTTATAAAACATCCTTGAAATTCCCTAATCTTAACCCAATAATTATATAATATCAAAATAAATAAAACAAGGTTAAATTACATGAATTATGGGGTGTAATAGTTGAAATATGGGTATCTCAGTAGTGCTTATAATTTTCAATATTTATATTGTTCAAAAATAAAACCAACTTAAAATTATAGGTTACAGAATGCATCTTTTTGGTCTCTTGAGTAATTCTTATTCTCCTGGATAGCTGCACCTTCATATTTTGAGTAGGCAGTTAATTATTTGATGAATACTCTAGTGGTAATCATGAACATGTACAAGTTTTTATTTAGTGTGTGGATTTATATTTTGAGATATGGCCCTTACCAAAAATTTTGAAATCTTGATTCCCTGTACTGATATATGTACCCTTTTTTAGGGTGAAAACCCTAAAAATTATTTCCATGATAGTAATCAATGTGGATAGATTATTTGGTTTAAATATATTGAGTTTATTATTCACCCATCATAGTGACCATTTTTCTTTTAAATCTGATTTGATATCCATTCATTATTTTGGACTATGTGGATGCCTCTTCTTTGTGTTACTTCACCTTTATAATGGAAGTTGTTACTTTCTATATTTTTTAATAAGTAATATACTTCCTCTGGTTATTTTTTCATTAATGATCCACCTATTTTAGTGTCCATAATGGACCTGTTTCCCTAAAAATAACCATTTTATATTGTTTGAATTAACAAAAATATATAAATACCATGATAAATGTATTTTATATTCATATCAATAAAATTATCCCACGCATTATAAAGTTATTCATCATAAAATTGATTAAAATTTATAATATTGACTGGAATTTATATTGATTTTTAAGTAAGTAAGAACCAGGTGAGAAATATTCTTTCCAAATCATCCAATGTGTTGATAGAAATGGTTTTAAAACTTTGAATCTATTATCAAGATCATTCCTTAAAGAAAAACTAAAAATATAATGTCTTGTCTTGTTAATCAAAAAAATTTGGAATTGACACATATCTCAAAGTTCAAGAATGATACATAAGTGAATGTTTAGATCTGTGTGTTGTAGTTCATAGAATTTAATGGTGTTCAAGATTAGATAAATGATTTCTAGTTTTATTTCAAAATTATATGTTTTGATGAGTGGCACTAGGATTCTTTGTTATAGTCTTATGTTGGAGGTTCTTCTATAATCAATGTGTGTTAAAATCCCTTAATATCTTGGTTGAGAACCTCCGTAATCTTATAGGATTTGTTTTATTCTAGACTTAATTTTATCTTTATTTTTCTTTCTTATAGTTTATTCGGTTTTTTGGATATATTTGACGATTTATTTTCCTATTTCACGGGTGTCAAGGTTGTGCATAAAATATTTAATCAAAAAATATAGCATGATCACCAAGAGTAAAAATGAATATAAAATAAAAAATCATAAATCTATATTACCCATCATCCCCACAAATAGCATAAAAAATTTGGTCTCCAGTAGGGTTTTTTTAATTTTCTATTGAGAAATAAAAATTTAATTATTGATATTTAACTAAAAAAACATGATTGACTAATTGAGTATAGAAAATGACAAGTTAATGGTCAAACCCATGATATAGTGAATGTATATTTTATGAATTTTAAATTATTCACTTAATGATATTGATTGCAAATAAGAGAAGAGAAATTGATTGGACCAAAGTGATTACTTATTGTATGTTTTACTTGGTTTAATTTTCAAGGTTCACACTTACCCTTTAAAAGTGTTATTTGAAAATCAAAAAATATTGATTTGGAAGAATTTGATTGGTTTTCAAAAAATTCAAGAAAATATGTCCAGTTTTGTAAATTTTGATTTCATGTGATAGTGAATTTAGAAGTAAAATTTATTTTCCATGTTTTTCTCTAGATAAAAGATAAGGATGATATGTGGTCTTAGTATCCCCCCTTAACACAAAACTCCCCATTTTAATATGGTTAATAAAATATTATTATTAATTAATTATATTTCACAATACCATTTTTAAACATGATAACACCAAATTATAAATGGGTTATGTGGAAAAAAGGATGATCATTTGATGCATTAATTTTTTATTTTTATTTTTTTATCCATATTCATGTAATTAATATAGAAAATAATTAATTATATGCATTCAAGTCATCCTCAGGAGTTACTGGTGAATTAATTATGGTCCTTGCATTTAGTTGTACGAAATAAGTTATCAAATTTCCCATCACTCACTTTCATGCCATGACTAGGTTTTTCACATAATTAAAATTCATGATATACCCCCATACCCCATTTTTCATTATTCTTCCTCCCATCATTCATTTTTTATGAATTTCACATAATGAATAGTTTATTCACAACACAATTAGCAATTTTCTAGTGAATTTTGCTTTATTTCCACTTGAATATTTAATTATGAGCTATAAGAATGATACTTGACGTATCCAACCTCATGGAACATAATATAATGTCATAAATCCATATCATTTTTCTCATTTTAATCCCTCTAATTCATTCTATATGTATCCTTCCATAAATAAATTAAATAATATAATTTTGGGATAATTAATCACCATATTTATATAAATAATTATATTTTATATTTTAAATTGTATGCATTAAATTAAGATATCAAATTCGATATCCTTATTGAAATAAATTATGTTAATATTGTTTTTTATTCCCTTTATTGATCTGTGAAATCATTCTATGAATATCTCGGAATTTGAATTATTTTTTCATTGAATGAATCTTGATCATCTTGTCTTTATTTTCTCGGAATTAATATTTAGTTTTCTATAAAGAAAAAATTAATTAAAAAATAAAATATATGGGAAATAATAATCAATTTAATTAAAAATATATATATCAAATTTAAATATTTATGCATGAAATGATGTAATCAATTTCCCAAACACGTGAACTCATTATTATCCTCAATATGGAAATCTCATAAAATTTCAAAGGATTCTCATCCAAATATAATTTATATATTAATTTTAATAAAACCATGTGATTAAATAAGTAATTACATGTTTATGAACCACATGATTAAAAAAATGGTTTTTGAAATCCTAATTTTCCCATTATTTATTGAGTGAAACTTGAGAATGTTTTCATCTAGAACTAGGATTACATCTTGTCGAACCTATGATTTAATGTGTATGTTACCTAACAAGGTTCTTCTTAAAACTTGTCTTTTCCGATATTCCTCCACTATTGGTAATCATATCCTGAAATTTCTTTCTTCCTTCTCAAATTTTACTTATTAATTCATAATATCTATGATATCAACTTCTTTCAGTTTGGAAATTATTTCTTCTTCCTAGTCATCATCTTGGACATTGTAATTCATTATCTCTCAATGAATATTTTAAATCACTTATTCACTTACGATCCTTAAGAGCATCTCAATGCATGGGGAAGCAATCAGTTTCCTTCCAATCACTAATAATGGTCTCCAAAAAATAATGGGGGGTCATCTCATCATCTATATCCTATATGAAAAATTCCATATGGAAGTAGAACATTTCATCATAACCAGAACATCTTCGATGGGAACCTGTGGTTATAATACTAATCAATCATCCAGTTATAGTAGACAGTCATGGAATTGTATCTTTATGTACCCTTGTTTTAATTTGTATTATTAAATTATATTTATTCATGGGACTAGATCATACACCCCCCCCCCCACACATTATATTGGATATTGATTGGATTTGAAATTCTATATGTGTTTGTATGTTTCATCAGGAGATCCTTTTACATCACAGATGAACACTTCAGTGTGAGTGGGATTATAAAGATTTACCATAGCATTTTATTATTGGATACCAAATCATTCATGAATATTTAATTATTGGAGTTGGTTTCCTAGTAATAACTGATTTTACATTGATTTCATGTAAATTTGATGTATTAAATATTAATTTAACGTCTTATTATATATTGTTCATTATTTATGCATGGATTTGATGTAATAATTTACTATAGTGTTTTTCATATTGATATAGTCATAATAGTTCCCCTATATGATTAAAACCTTTAAGTGCTATGAAAATATTTTAATATAGTTATGTGGTTGGATAACATACAATGATAGGACACATAGTATTTAGATTATCAGGTGTAAGTGCTCATAGGTGGATGAGGCTTCTTCTCATGAAGTTCACACTTAGTAATCTCCAAAATATGAGATTATGATAACATAACAGTCATTAGGAATACCACATTTTTTTGTTTCATTGGATATTAATATCTATGACCATGTGTAATAGTCCATAGACTTTAGATGCACACTTAGATTTAATGACCAAAACCATTGCGCTATATGTTGGTAGGATATAGTGTGTGTTAGGTGCATCAAGATTTAAATGTCATTAATGGATAATTAGAGGAATGATTTATCCCTTCCATCTATATGGAATCTGATATCTCTCTCCTTTGAATGGAATATAACCATTGTATTAGATTCTATGTCAATGGTTTAACGATGTGTTTACTTTAGATAGTCAAAGAAACACGCATCGAGTAAATAGGTTGATGGCACCATCGTGAAACCTAATTGATGATATATTGTTACAAAGGATTATATTACACAATGATATTTCACATGTGATTGTAGAAATTGGGGCATTATGTTCTTTCACTTGGTTTCTTTGACCCGTTTCTAGGCATTAATCTTAGACTTTAGGAAAGTCCAACTAATGCCAATGAGAAAGTATCCTAAAGGGTCATACACTATGGGTTTTCATTTATTTGTATTAAATTATATTTTAGTTTAATTAATGGAATAAATGTTATCTTCAAGTTTTAGGAATAATTTTATTCAAGTTATATTGATCGTATAAATTAAATAAATAATTGTTCACTAGCATGTGAATAAAAATATATTTATTTATTTTATTAAATATTTTTAAAAATATTCACAAGTATGTGAATAAAATATTTATTTGTGGATTAAATTTTAATTTGGGTGTTCAATAAATTCAAAAGGATTTCAAATGAACCAAGAATGTGTTCGGTGATAAATATTAATTAATAAGCTAGTTAAATAATATTTTTTATTGTGTATGTTAGTGTGTGCCACAAAAAAATTATATTATTATTATTATGTGGAATGGGGTTTATTAAAGGTAATAAATATTACTTAATGTTATTCATTCAATTAAATAATATTTTAAACTAAATTATAACTCTATATATAGAGGCAATGTATATTGTATAGAATATCCAAAATTGAGAATAGATAATTGTTGCACACAACGAATTCTCTCTCAACTCCTCCATCTCTATCCCTATTAAGAACAAAAATCACAAGAGATGTTTCTTCAAGATCAAATAATGAGTGATCAATAATGGACAATGCAAGACATTCAACTCACTGTGCTAGCACATGAATATTGAGGGGTGTTTCTTGGAGATCAAAGGAGCACACGTGGATTTCTTCTAGAGGGATTCTATCCTTGGATACTCAAAATGAAATGAAGGTAATATGAAAGGATCTTTTCGGATGATCAACATTCACCAATAAAGAAAGTTCTGAAGCCTAGGTATTTATTTCTTTAAATATTAAATAAATTAATTATAGATTTTACATGAAAGATACTTGTTATTAGTTTTAGGAAATGATCTTTAAATGAAATTTTAATATATCACCCACATTTACATGATTCAACTGCACCCGGAACCAAAAAATAGTATTACTGTAGTCACATATAAATTTATACATATTTATTTGATTGTTGATCTATGTGAAATTGTGGTTAGATTTTCATTTCATGTTATTTTATCTTTAATCCATTTGATTTAACAAATTATAAAAATATTAATTATTTTTTTAGTGTTTTATTTTCTTAATGTTTTATGAATAGATGATGCATTACCAGATATACCATCAGGAAGTGCCAAATCTTTGGCTAGTAAAACTTGGTTACACGGCATTTATCCAAAACACAATTCGTGTACTCATGTTAATTTTACTTGGATGCACCAAAAAGTTAATTACACATGGTGAATTTATTTCATACCATGTTTTTTCTGGGAAAACCTGGCACACGGCATAAAGATTTAGTGCATGTGGCTATCCTGTACATTCCATATAGTTTGGATGATTTAAAAAGTAGAAGCCTCAAGCATGTGACTCAGATAAATGATAACTAAGGTACACAGTGTGTACCTAGACTGAACACGCAGTATAGTGTACCATTAAATGAAATAATTAAAAATTACACTAAACTGAAAATTTAATCATTAAAACATTATTTTTTTTATTGGCATGCTAATGAGTGTTTAACAATTTAATAATTATTTTAAATAATATTAAATCATCAATTAATTTATTGTAATTAATATGTCATTATTTTTTCTCCTAATTATGTAATATACCATACATCATGTAGGTATGTCTCTATTTAAATTTATGGTTTAACCCTATTAAATTTGGTTAATGGAATTTTCGTTGAATGTATGAGACGGATCGAGGGTGTATGGGGTATTCGGGTTATAAAAGAAATGGTAATTTTTCTATCCTATGCAAGTTTAATGGTTGGTGCACTATTAGAGGTAACCATGTTCCCAAACCATGCTAGCCAGGAGGTGAGGTTCATGGTTAATTAAACCGTGTAAGGGGGAGCCCAAACCATATGAACATGGATAGATCCATTTTTCATGTTTGGTGCATGGTTTGGAAAACCGTGTGGCCAAACCATGTACCCCATTAAAAAATGAGAAATTACCATTTTTACCCCTTGGTATTTTAAGTGATCTACCCAATTTTTTCCCCATTCCTTCTCATGCATCACTAGTGATTACCCAAAATGACCCAGGATTCCCAAGGATTGATTGTCTTCATTTCTAGGACATTTGGAGTGTCGTTGGGAGGGAACTAATGTTCTGGATGAGTCTAATTATTCTTTTTTCTCTCTTTTATAGATTAGGGCTTGTAGTTTTGTTATTATTCTTATGAATCCCTAAAAACCCCTTTTTATAGAGCATATTTGGTTGTGTATTCCAATGGTGTTTGAATTCGAGCCAACAACCAAGGATAAACATGTGTTCACCTTCATAATCATGGTAGGTGGTCTATAAGTAATATCCTATAGTCTTAAAGTTGATTTTTTCATGTGCAGATGTGTTTTTGGTTATCACTTATTGTGAATTTAATTCCATTGATGAGATTTGGTAAAATGGTTGAAAGGGTGACTGATTTAACCTCTCACAATCCCTGTGTGATGTATTGAGGATGATTAGACCAGTTTAGGTCCACCCATAGGGTGCACCAACATTCCCAAACATGGAAATTTGTAATGTTAAGAATATATTTTAATTTTGATAAGGTACATCCCATGATTAACATGTTGATATGTTAGCTTGAGTTAAAAGGATATTTTTTTTAGTTGTGTCTAGAATTTGATAATGGAATAATGGTTTGTTTTCATGATGTAAAATTGGCTAAATGTAATTAAGTTAATGAGCCAAGTAACTTGTGAGATTGTAATTGAATTTCATAAATTGTTTAATTCATTTGGATTGATGAATTTTTTATATAAGTTAATATATAAAAATTCTTTATTACACCAATGGGTTATAGTATGATAAAGGTAAATGGGTTAAATAGGATATGTAAGGTAAATCGTAAATGTATTAATGGATTAAGTCCAAAAGATGATTTAGGTGTTAAATGAAATGTGAATTGTGAATATTATATGTATTGATTATCTATGGATTTTGATATTTATATGTGGTAAATGTATAAATAAGAATATTCACATGGATTGGTAGATATGGGGTATTGGACTTGAGGATCTTCTCCCATGGTTTTGGTTAGACCGTGGATCTAAACTCCACCACTATGATTCATGGGTTAGGGAAGGGGATTGAGGCTCTATTCCCCTAATGGATGCATTCTATAAGACTACCTGGAATGAGGATCCAAGTTAAGTGTGTTGTATTTGTTTATAAATTTTTTATCCCCAGTGAGATATGGAACTTGACTTATTCCTTTATGAATATTTATTTAACGAATTAGGCCTTTGTGTAAATGATGTAAATTCCAAACCCATGGAATAAGTGATGAAAGTGGAACAAATGATGAAAATGGTTTAAGTGAACATGGTTAGCTAATAGAACCTGAGTTTTATTTTGTTCAAATTTTCATATATTTAGTACTTGTATTAACTATCTATTTAGACTATATATTTTGTAGGCACCATTGTTGGTGGCCTACTGAGTTGTACTCACACTCTTCTTGGGCCTCCATTAGGTACCTGAGCAGATTTCAGGGTTTCATGTCGGGATAAGGAAAAAGGCCCTATGATAGGGAATTGAGTTGGGCTTGAGATGTGAATGTATGGGGATCTAGACTTGGATTCAGGACTAGTTTTGGGGGCTCCAATATTTTCCATTATTTTGTTTTTTTCCTTCACCTTTTTCACCATTATCATGACATGGCATATTTATTGTTTGGTTATGGTCTATTCCCTATTTTAGAAATGGTTATTAATGAATGTTTCTAGTTCATTGTTTATTGTTTCCTTTATTTCATATATTATCTATTGCTTCTTACTATAGTAAAGAGGGTTTATTCTACCCATTGATCCATTATACCCTTGATGCTAGTCAGCAACCTCTGGTGTGCAGGGATGCACATTTGAGGTCATGTCGAGACCCGCCTCAAGGCACCAGTTTAGTGGATTCCAGGTTGGGGATGTTATAAAGTGGTATCATAGGAGTTCTTTTCTCTTTATTACTATTTGGGAATGGTGTATAGGATATTAAAATGTGTCGGGTCTTAGTAATAAGCCCATTATTGGGAGTTGTTAACCCATGTATGACGGAAAACCAAAGTTCCTAGGGTGGGATTGTTGTTCTAGGTGTGTGTCGTTATGGTTGAATGACATTTCACCATTGGGTGATGCAATTATTTTTTTATGTTTCTATTTTATGATATTTTGATCATGGGTATAATGGAAACGAATTTTTCATTCATGCATCATTATAAGAACCTAGTTAAATAGGGGGCATGCATCATAGTAGGAACACATGGGAAGAGTGTGTGGGATAGGAAGGGTAGAATGAATTTTATATTCCCTAAAATTTTGAAGACAGAAATGTCTAATAAAGATGATGAAAATGGGTAAATTGAAGGAATGTTAAATAATGGTTAAAGAATTTTTATTAAATGAAAGGTTGTAAATGAGTCAAAAATATTGGTTGTAACAAGTTGTAAAATGGGATGTGTGCCTAAGAGAGAAATATTCATGTTGTGAAAGTTTAAATGGTTAAAATGGGATGTCTAATAAAATTTTATTATGGTTGTGTGAGTCAGTTTTTTCCTATTGACCAAGACATATGGTAGGTATGGTTGAGGGTAGTGTTCTAGCTGTCATGGTGTTCATTGGGACAGTGTTTGTGAAAGGGGGTGTTTATTGATAGTGTATGGCCTTATTTTGTGTAAACTATGGGAGGTTGATGTTATGTGTTCTAATAATCATTATTGGAATTGTATAAAAATGCTACCAAAATGGAATGTTCTGATTGAGAGACATGGGAGTATCACCAATAATTCACAACTAGTATCGGAGCAAGGGACTCTGTTGGTCTAGGGTAACCAAGGAGAGGAGCAGTTTCATGATAACTTTGCTCATTTTATTTTGATGATTAAAGAGTACCCAGGGAGTATTGTGCCAATAATTTTTTATCTAATTAGATATTTCTGGTTGTAACAGCCTTTGACATTGCTGGAAAAGGTGGAATTGAGTGTCCATCATGTGACGGGTTGGAACGTGAAGTGGCATGGGAAGTGGGTATCTCTAGTATTGTGATCAGACCATGTGTATAGTTGGTACTTGGGGTTCCTTTTTTTAAGTTGTGGCTTTGATTTTGATGGGTATCGTTTGGTAGCATGGATATGGTAACCCTTACGGGTTGTGATCGGGAAGTTTGTGTTGGGTTTTGGAATGGATATCACAGTTCATGGTACTATTGGTGGTGGTTATGTTATTATGGTCCTGAAACCTAGATTAAATTCATTATTCAGTGCACTGGATGCGGTGTTCTAGGATGGGGGCAGGAGAGCCACCCGTGAGTGGTGAATTTTCAGTGTTTTGACTTATATAGCCTAGAGAGAGGACCTAGTGACTTGTTACCCCTATCCATAGTTTGTAAAGTTGGTATTGTTCAAACCTCTATATTGACCCATGAGAGTGGTTAGTCGTTTTGTAAGTTCCCTTGGGTACATGAGGCACATGTCGATGTTTTGGATTTGGACGGGTGCGGGTTTGGCCAATAGGGCTAAGTGGGAAGGTCAATAGTTTTGGGATACACATCTTGAGTTGTGATAATGAGTTAAAATCTTTGAAAAAATATAGGGTGACCCCAAGTGAGGAAAACCTTTTATTGAATGTGCCTTGGAATGTGATTAATAGGTGGGTGCTTTAGAGGTGGAATTGATGCCTGGTGGGTGTCATCGAGTTTTAATAAAAATATAATGATTATGCCTCTATTTCTATATTAAGGAAACACCTGAGAATTTTAGGATGGTTGTAAGGTTGGTTTCAAGGGTTAGTATCATTTTGGTGCCTAAAATGGTGGTTTATAATGTTTGGTGTGGGAAGAGGGTTGAATTAAGTAGACGATACAAGGATGACCAAGGCATGGAGAGACACTTTTGATATGCGAGTGATGACTAGGGTGAGGGTTGGTCATGTATTTGGGCTTGTTGTGTGAAATATTGTGTTGTTGAATGAGAAATTTGAGAATGACTCTAGTCCAATGAGGATAACAGACTAGGAGGGATGGTTATTTGTGTAGGTGGATGTTTTGGTATGGTGATGTATGGCTCGTCAAGTCCAGATCTAGGATTAGTGTGTGGTCATGGGGAGGTTTTTGATAATGAGGGCTCACATGAGGTTCATATGTGGGCATGAATTGGTAAGTCCCAATTTCATTCAGGGTGGATAAACAGGTGTATTATGGTAATCACTTGTCATTCTCTATGAAACCCAAGTGAGAATCATGAATATGTGAGATATAGTTGGTTTTTGATTGATGTGTTGGACCTTTGTGTTTCAGTTATTAACCATTGAGGTTGTGCTAGAAGAAATCAAAAGTTTTGATGGTAGTAGTTCCCTAGGAAGAATTGGTTCATGGATACTTCATAGAGATTTGGGAAGCGGTGGTGGTTTTGGTTGCAACCCCACTTGAGTGGTGGTTTCTATGTGTTGATGAGGTTTTGGAAGGCAAGGAAGCCCAATAAGTTCAGAAGGTCAAGGTGCCCTAGTAGTGGGAGGTGGTATCAGTGATGGATAGATGTGGTGGTTTTGTTCAATAACATCATAGCATACTTGTATCTAGTGAAGATCATTCCATATATCTTGATATTATCTTGAGTACACTGAGAGAGATATGTCTTTACACCTAGCTACTTGGATATATTTTCTTTCGATGTGGGGCCTCTTGGAGGATACACTCATGGAGCGGTGCATGTGAAGATAAATTTTGGCAAGTACACCTTGAACCGTTTACAGGTGAGGCCCTTGGGATGGATTGAATGTTGAAAAATGTTGTTAGTTTCATTCTCGGAAGCCATGGAGGGGGGGGGTGGTTGATGTTGGTTTTTTTATTCTGGTTGAATATAGACAACCAATTCCAAGTCTTATGGGTTCCTCTTATGCTTGAAGCATCAACTATGGTGGTTGGAGATAATTGAGGAGATTAGTGTCAATGACACTCATAAGTTGGTGATCCATAAGTTTTTTAGGGGGGTGTAGAGGAAATTGTGGAGTGGATGTGGTGGAAGCAGGATTGCAATGAGAAACCAATGAGGTGCATGTGTGAGTTCCTCAGGAAGGACCAGGATTTCCTTGGATGTGGTGGTTGATTGATCAAATATTTGGCTTTGTGATTAGGGTGGTTCTTAGAAGAATCTAATATTCCAGTGTTAGAATAATCAGTGGTCCTGGTAATGGAGTTTGGGTGTTAGAAATTAATTGAAAATCAGACATGGACTCTAGTAGGTGGGTCTTGGTGACCTTGGAATATTGATTAGGGTAAATAAATCTTGGATATGTTAAGTAGTTTCATGCCAACTCTGAAGCTAGGTGTTTCCAAGATGGGTCTACTCAGGACATATCAACTTGGATAGGAAAAAGAATGAAGGTGGTGGGTTGTCAACCACCTTTGATGGATGTTTTAGAATGATAAGTGTGTTTTAGAGGGGTAATTGTTTTTGGGGGTTAATCAAGTTATTCTTAGTTGATGTATGAGAAAAGTAGGTTCTTGTGATGGGAATATTGATTGGTGAAATGAGGAATAAATATGTCTTGGAGAGTGGTGGGTGCCTTGACAATGGATTTTTACTAAAATTCATGTAAATGACCCCATTAGGTGCGTCAGATGATGGTGGTATTCCGTAAGTGAGTAGGGGCCATCAAAAGGAGTAGAGAATAGCATTTCTATTGTGGAAAAAATGGGTGTATTGAAATAATCCATCAGAAATAGACTGACATGATAAGTGAAGGGAACAAACATGGTATGTTTTAAGAAACTACCAATTTTATGTTTTATGGAAAGTGAATTTTGTAAATTAAGACAAACATGAGAGGTCAAATTTTTCTTGGTATTCAATAGATGGTGGATGCATATCCATTTTAGGTAGTTTTGAATGAAAGGATGGATACCAATGTTGGGAAGAGTCCTCATCTATGTATGGGTGTAGTGAGTTAGGAAACACATTGATTATGTTGTGAAATATGGGTTGTGGTAATGGTGGTCTTTTTTAATGGTGGAGGTGTCAACCACTAAAAGATGGTGGTGGTGAAATAAAGTGCATGGTGGGGATCACTATAGAGTTAAAGGGTTTGGTTGAGGACGTGGCCAGTGTTTCAGGTTGGATGGACTTGAGTAAGTATCACTCTAGTGTTTTGGCCTTGAAAACAAGCTTTGGATTGGATCTTGATCGATTGAGTTCCTGTGTGTTTTGGTTATGTTTTGGGTGTTTAGTTATGGAATGGGACCTTTGGACCTCAAGTAGTGGATCGATGTAAGTCATTAAATGTGGTTGGGAAAACCGTGTGTTTCTTTGGGTGGTAATGAATTTAGGTCACTATTAGATTTTTGAATACAAGGAAATAATGGCACCGATTAATTTGGTCCATGAGTTTCATAGAGGATCAGGATGATGGGGTGTCGATTGGTACTTCAACAATTTCATGATTTTTTTTTCTGATGCTTCCTTGTGTTGAAATTTATCCAGAATTTTCTATGGATTTCCTATGTAGTCCTTAGGGTTGATGTTTCATAAGAGGTTGATGCATCCTTTGAGGATCATCCTGTTTGGGTTGTGTATTGTAGCGATAAATTATTTCAAGGTGAGACCATGATTTTGGTTTGAGTTTTGGGGAAACATGGTAATGTTTAGGAAGAGACTTAAGAGAGCGAGATAGATATGTGGTCCTATTATCCTAATATTTTTTCTTTAGAAGCTCAGTGATTCTTGTAAGTGCGGATCTATGATGATCCATTATAAGGTGGAGAGGTTGTAAGATCCCAAACTTCCGGTAGATATGTCCCTATTTAAATTTTTTGTTTAAACCTCTCAAATTTGGTTAATGGAATGTTAACTAAATGTATGAGGAGGATCAAGGGGGTCTGGGGGGTTTGGGCTAATAAAGAAAAGGGAATTTATCCATACTATCCATGTTTCACAGTTGGGGCATGGTTATAGGTAAATATGTTCCCAAACCATTCTAGCTAGGAGGTGGGGTGCATGTTTAAGTAAACTGCACAAAGGGGAAGTTCAAACCATGTGAACATGGAAAGATCCATTACACAGGGTTGGAACATAGTTTTTCAAACCATGCAAGATCCCTAGATAACCATGAAACCTAGGCCCCTCTTGGACATAGGTTTAAGCATGGTTGGCACGTGGTTTTTAAAATCATGCGGCCAAACCATGTGCCCCATTAAAAAGTGAGAAATCACCATTTTCCCCCTTGGGATTTTAAGTGTTCTACTCGATTTCTTCCCCCATTTCTCCTCCTGTAGCCCTACTGATGTACCTAAATGACCTAGGATTCCCAAGTATTTATATCCTTAATTTCTAGGCCGTTGTGAGTGTCATTGGGTGTGGATAGAAGCGATTGGTGATTCCAATGATTCTCTTTTCTCTCTTTTCTCTATTAGGGCTTGTGGTTTTGTTCTTATTCTTCTAAAGACCTAAACCCCACTTTTCCCAATAGATCTTAGGTCAGGGATTTAAAGGGTGTTTGAATTCGAGTCAAATACTGAGGTTAAGTGTGAATTCACTTTTATAATCAAGGAATGTGGTCTACAAGTTATATCCTATATCATGAAATTGATTTTTTTCATCTCTGGTTGTGTTTTTGGTTCTCTCTTGTTGTGCATTGGATTCATTTTATATGGTTTCGTAAAATGGTTGGATAAATTAAGTATTTAACCCCAAATGATCCCTATGGGATGCATTGAGGATGATTAGACCAGTTTGGGTCCACCAATGGGTTGTTCCAACATTTATGAGCATAGAAAATTTTAATGTTAAGCTTAGATTTGACTTTTGATATGGTATATCCCATGGTAAACGTGTCAATATGTTAGCTTAAATTAAAAGGGATAATTGATATTTGGGTTTAGACTTTGATAATGGAACAAGTTTTTGTTTGGAATAATGTAAAAAGGGTTAAATATAATTAAGTGAATGATCCAAGTGACTTGTGAGATTGTAATTAAATTCTATAAATGGTTTAATTCATATGGATTGATGAATGTGTTATATGGGTTAATTTATAAGAATTGTTGATTATTCCAATGGGTTATGGTATGATAAATGGAAATGGGAAAAATGGGCTATGTAAGGTAAATGCTAAATTTTTTAATGTGTTATGTACTAAAGATTATTTATGTATTAAATGAAATGTGAATTGTGATTGTTATGTTTATTGATTATGTATGGCTTGTGATGTGTATATGTGGTAAATAGATAAATAATCATGTGAAAATGGATTGGTAGTTATGGGGTATTAAGATTGAGGATTTAAGTCCATGGATTAGATTAGACTGAGTCTCTAAACCCAACCCCAATGATGCATGGGTTAGGGAAGGGGACTGAGTCTCTATGCCCCTAACAGATACATGTAATGAGACTACTTAGACTGCGGCTCCAAGGTAAGTGTGTTTTATTTTTTTATGAAATTTTTATACCTAGTGAGATAGGGAACTTGACTTATTCCCTTATACATGGTAATTGATCAGCTTAGTCCATTGGGTAAATGATGTAAATGCATAACCCATGGATCAAGTGATGAAAGTGGAACAAATAATGAAAACAGTTTAAGTGAATATAGTCAGCTAATGGAACCCAAGTTTTCTTTTTTCACCTTATCATTTACATAGTACTTGCATCCACTATCTTTTTAGATAGGATATTTTGTAGACACTATTGGTGGTGGCATACTAATTTTTACTCACACCCTGATCATGCCACTATTGGGTACCCAAGAAGATTTCATGGTTGCTGGTTTGGATAAGGGAAAAGGCCCTATTCTAAGGAGTTGAGTTGGGCTCAGGATATGAATGGATGTGGATCCAGACTTAGAGACAGGACCGGTTTTTTGGGATTGGTTTTTTTCTTTATTTTGGGTTTTCCTTCACCTTTGGCATTATTATCATGACATGGAATATTAATTGTTTGGTTGTGGTTTTTACCTTGTTTGGGAAATGGTTAGAAATGAATTTCTCTAGTTCATTGTTTATTGTTTTCTTTATTTCACATGTTATTTGTTTTGCCTTTATCTAATAAAGAGTTAATAGTATCTCTATGTGGTCTATTGAACCTTCGCTACTATTCAGCAACCTATGGCATAAGAGGAGGTTAACCTGAGGTCATGTGGTGACCTAGTTCAGGGCACCGGTTTAGTATCCTCTAGGTCATGGACATTACATTTTATTTTCCATGAATTCAATAAATGAGGGGTATCTCCAATTAAGTTTGGATGATCATTAAGATGAAAGGGATTTTATTTATTAACTAATTAATTAATTCAGATAGGTTTATCATAAATAATAAAGAATAAATAAATAAATGAATGCTAGCCAATTTCCTTTTCTTATTCATCTCATGTATGATTTTTCATGAGCTTGACCAAGACATGTGTTTTCATTGGATGTATTAATTTTGTTTGTTGCATGATTTTGTAAATATTTATTATTATACTAAATATTTTGGAGTGCTTATCATACATCCCTTCATTATTATGTATGACATGTGTGTCAAGGATAATCGTGTAATCCCATTTTAACCAATCATTTGGTTCCCCTCACTTGTGAATGATTCATAAATATGTTTAATTAATAGTGTAACCAAGGAGTGTGGAGGAAGGTCAAGATGGAAACATTATGATGCCAACTCAGGTGATACATAGGTGGATATGTGGAATGTTGTAACTCATTCCGTGTCCAAAAAAATGAGTTATTTCCCCAAGGTAATTAGTTGATTTAATGTCCTCTAATTAAATCAATTGTTATATAAACTCATGAAAGAATCATTTAATTATTTATTTATTTTTGTCTATACAATTATTTAATTTATGGATGTAAGTTCATAGTCAAATAAATAAATTAATTAATACAAAATTAAAGAATTTAAATAAATATAATATGTGAAAATATTTTATCCATCATGGTTAATTAATTAAGTAACACCCACTGAATATTAACAAGACATGTAATGGATAAAACAAGCTAATGTATAATAAATTAAATAAATAAATTATGAATAAATTTTTTATCGAACATGGTTAATTTATTAAGTAACATATACTTAATATTAACAAGAAATGTAATGGAAAAAACATGATAAAATTTATACATAATTAACTAAAATCCCTTGACCTAATATTTAGTCTGACTAAGCCTTTCATTATTTGATTAGGAAAAAAACTCAATTGAACTAAGTATTTTACCAACTCTTGTGGGGACACTTAATTTTATAAGTGGATTTATTATGAAGGTTTTCGGTTGAATTGACCATTTTATATCAAGATGTGTATATATTGCTATACTTGGTGTAATTTGGAAGTAATTGTTGAGGAAATCTAAGTCAGGATTTCAGTATTGGGGAATCCACTCAATGGATCACAGAGCTGTAAGCCGATAGTTGACAAATAATTTCCTACCTAAATACCTTCAAGTAGCTTGAACAACTCTTTTGGGGTTATTAGAAGGGGAATATGGATCCTTCCACTAGAATTTTGAAGAAAATAGACATTACAAGTTCAATGGTGGGGGATATTGGGATGTGATAAAATAGTTAGAGATTTAATAAAACCAATTAATTTATTATTTCTTACATAATTTGTAATCAAGAAAAGTACTAAAAATCTACTCCTTTTAATTTAATAATAAAACAGAAAACTCTTAATCCACATTATCACTATGATAAATATTGGATAAAGACAACCTTCTAAATGGATGTATATTATAGGAATAGTACATATGCCTTTGGGTTTTTATAATCCATGAATAGAAATATTTCATTCTATAATCCGGAATGTATGATCCTCCTGTTAGAAAGGTGAGTGGTGAAGAGTTCCCTGTCTACAAAAAAAATTGAGTGATACGATCGATGTTCAATTTTTGATGCTTTCATCAAATTATATTGAACTCATGATGTCTCATAAAAACATGAATGTATATATCATGATTCATCACCTCTATGGTCTTTAACAAGGGAGATCTAGATAAGAAAATTTTACAGTTTCCAAGGTTCTATTTCAGAGAAATCATGGAAAGGGTTCCCTAATTCGGTTTTATATCGTCAAAATCATCAGCTGTATTGAGATCCTAGAGGTTCTATGGATTAAAATACCTAAAGAACTAGGCACCAATATCATTTTGGAATCACTCCCTCCTATCTTATCTTTTTTTTTTGAATTTTAATATGATCAACATTGAGAAGTCTCAAACGTATCTTCTCACTCTTGTTCTTCAAGTAGATAAGGATACGAAGCCTAAAAATCCATCCATCCTTATAGTAAAAAAAATGGAAAGGGAAAAAAATATATTTAAGCCTGAACCTTCTTCATGCCCTTTCAAGAAGATGAAGATCAAGTGGCAAGCAATAGACCATGATGCTATTTATTTTTCATGTATCAAAAAGGGCCATTGGAAGAAAAACTACACCTAGCCAAATAAGCAAGGAGAAGATTTAGGTGCATTTGTTATCTAGTTCAATTTATCTATTTTTATAAATTTGGTATTAGATATATCTTTTGGTGATCACATATGTTTTCAAATACAGGAAACAAGTAGATTCATAAACATTGACCTAGTATTGGTAGATCTGCGAGTAGCCAATGGATCTAAACTCACTATTGTAGCTATTGGGGACTACCACCTCGCAATGTCGATCAGATTGATCTTGTTTTTGAAAGGTTGTTATTACATTCCATCTGTTAACAAAAATATTACATATTTATCTAAAATTTATAAAAAGGAAATTATTTTCAAATTTGAAAATAATTGTTACTTATTTTATAAAAATAATATATATTATGGAAAATGAACATTTAAATAATAGTCTTTATGTGTTGAATTACATGAACCAAGTAATGGAAATTAATAAGAAAGTTAATTAACATGATTAATTCCACTCTAATTTTTGGCATCACTGTTCAAGTCATGTAAATGAAAAGTTCTTCACTAAATTTTATCAAGATATATATTTATATTATTTTGAACTAAAACCACTTGGTGTATGTCACAAATGTTTAGAAGGAAAAATGAAAAAAAAACCCCATTTAGTGGGAAAGGTGAATGGGATAATGATATTCTTTAATTAGTTCATACTGATGTGTATAGACCATTTACTATTGAATAAAGGGGTGGGTACTCATACTTTATAACTTTTAGAAATGATTTTAGTTGATATGGATATGTCTACTTGATGAGGTATAAGTCAGATTCTTCTGATAAATTCAAGGAATACAAGAATGAAGTTTATAACCATCTGGGTAAGAATATTATAAAACTCTAATCAAACCATGGTGGATAATATCTAAATCAATACTTCATTGATTATTTACAAGAGTTTGGGATCTTATCCCAACTCACTCCTTCTTATATGCCTCGGTGGAATGGTGTAAGTGAAAGGAGGAAATGCACCTTGTGGGATATGGTGATATCAATGATGAGTCATGTGAGTCTTACATTATCCTTTTGGGGATATGCGTTATAAATAGTATTACATATACTAAACCAAGTACCAACTAAATTGATAAATGTCATTCTATTTGAAATTTGGATTGGAAGAAAAACCATTTTATTAAATTTACATGTGTGGGTAAGAGAAGCATTTGTTAAGTCCTATTAAGGTAAAAAGCTTGCACCTCGAGGCACAAAGTGTGCCTTCATAGGTTACATCATGGAAAAAATGGGGTATTACCTTTACAACCCATCAGAAAATAATTTTATAGTTGAAAGACACACCGTATTCCTTAAGAGAGAGAATGTATATAAAAGAGATAGTGGGAGAGATATATACTTTAATGAAGTTGAGGTTCAAGGTACATAAGAGTCGGTACATGAATATATTCCACAAAACCTTGTGGATGATGAAACTAGTCTAGAGATACAGGTACTATGTAGGTGTACAAGAGAGATTAGAGAACCAGAACATTGTTTTTTCTTGTCACTGAGGATGTTGACTCATTATTACTTGATAATAATGATCCTATAACCTATAAGGAATCATTATGTGGCATATATGTTTCAAATTGGTAAGAATAAATGAATTCTGAAATGGATTCCATATACCAAAACCAAGTTCATAATTTAGTAGATAGTCTGGTATATGTAAATCCTATTGGTTATAAATAGGTATTCAAGAAGAAACTAAACATGGAAGGACAAGTGAGTATTTATAATGCATGAATGGATGAAATGGGATTTAAATAGCATCGATGAATTGACTAAGACAAAAACTTTTTGGTAGTTTCAATGTTGAAACCCAACCGAATGATAATTTCCATTGTTTCTTACCATGACTATGAGATTTGGAAAATATATGTCAAAATATATTTCCTTAACGTGAACCATTAGGAATATGTCTATATAACACAATACAAAGGACTTTTGTAATGACCTAGGTATTTATAGAATAATACATTTTCATGTCTCTTAATATTTATGAATAATATATTAATTTTACATTAAAGGGGATGCTTTTTTTGATAGCATACTCAACACGCAATAACGTGTTTCTCTGAAATCCTACATTGCACACAACGTTGAGTTATACCGAAAAATAATATATTATTATTATTATTATTTTAAATGGTAGTTAATGCCTAGCCATTGGAATGGAAGAAATGAATAGTATCAAATAAATTATAAAAATATGGTTTAAAAAGGTAAAAATAATGATTCTTTGGTTACCAAATTTATTATAAATAGAAATAAAAACCAATTGAATATAAGGGATGTGTTTTTTTGAAAACCTATTTAAAATAGAATAATTGTGTTTATAAAAACATATCATGATTTAGGGATTTTTATTTAATGAAAAATATATTTTATATATTCAATTTAATGTTTTAAATTCATCTTATATGTTTTTTAGATATGATATAAGAACAAATTCAATTTTTTTGGATAAAATAAGTATTTTTCTAAAAATACAGTTTTACCACCTTTTGATGGCCAAATATTTTTAAATTTTGTTTTAAGTATTTATGGAATATATTTTTATCTTTTAATCCAATTTTGGATATTATAAGTAATTTCACATTGAAATTAGACATAATCACAATTCAATTTTTCGGTGGTTTTTACTTCTTAAAAACACGCATTTTGGTTTTGACAATGAGAATTAATTTTAAATTAATTACTAAATTTTTTTGTTTTAAATATGGAAAAATGTATTACATATTTGGAATCATAAGGTCAAACAATTTTAAATTGGTACCTTTTATTTTGGGACATTATTAATAGTAACTTCAGTAATTATTATTTTTATTTATCATTGTTAATGGGTAAATCAGGTAAATAAGGGTAAAAAATAATATTATAATAAACTAAAACTATATTAAAACTTATCCTAATACTATTGGGTGAGATATTTTCAACCATGATAATCCTTAGGTAGAAATTGTGGCATTTGGGAGCCCCTTGGATGTGAAAATGGCATTTTATAATATTTAATTTAATGTAAAGGGAAATATAACATAAACATATATCATTTAATAAAACAATTTTATATGGGATTATATAAGTGATATATTAAACTATAAATATTAATTATAAATATAAAAATATTTCCTACATCTTGATATTTTATTATAATTTTTAGACATTAAATAAATAAATTTATGTTTGATGCAAAGATGATGTAGTGATTCCTTCATTAATAAAGGTTTCAAATAAATGATATTATAAGTATTAAAATAAATTTAATTTGAAAATTTTTATGTCATAAAAAACTTTTCTGTATGATTATGACATATTATATTTGATTTAATTCCTTTGGTTCAAAGTAATCATGTTTTTATAACATTAACAAAAATAAATTACTAAATGGTGTCAAAATTTACAAAAATGATTTTTTGAAACAAATACTATTTTATTAAATTATATAATAGTCATAAAAATATAAAATTCAATAAAATGTCTTATATAATGTTACCAATTTCATTAATGATCCACTTATGGTTCTATTTTCATTTTATAGTAACTATAGTTTCCATACATTATGAAAATACAAGAAGACATTGTAAGAGTTAATGTTTTTAACTAAGGGTTAAAACTAAATGATAAGGTTAATTTTGTGACCTAAAACAGTATAAAACCTATTTTTTGAGAGTATTTCTACCCAAAATCATATTATATTTTAAATAGATTTGTTTTTGACCTTTTTAAACGGAAAATAAATTTATAATAAAATAATATTTCAAGACTTTTCTAAAGTACCCATCCTCCCTCTTATAAAAGGACACCAGATCTACCCACTTACTCACACCTCTCAAGCCCATTATATCATCCAAATTCAGCTCAAATATGATCCCAACATCATTACCTTCCTCAAAGAATCCTTACCTTTTTTATAAGTCAATTCAAGAAATCCTTTTGGCTCAAATCAAAAGAAGTTACCCGATTTAGAGGTAACATCTTCTCTCAAGTTCATTTCCTTTATTTTCCTTATCCACTCCCTATGATATTCATATTCTATGATTACATAAAAAAAGTTTACTAAATATAATTGTATTTTTTTATGATAAGTATTCTAACTACACTTACACACACCTTCATCTAATGGATGTGAACATACTCTTTCTGTGTACGGCGAACTACTGCCTCACCAAATGATGATTGTTCAATTTTCTCCTACCACCTCTCATGGTGTCCATTATAATGAAACTATATTTATATATTATATATATTAAATTTATATTGTCTCTATACTTCTGTAATTTGTATTTACATCATACCTTTATGATTTCCATAATGTGTAAATATGATAATTTGAGGAAGTGCGGACTATCGCCCCCTCAAACTGACGTGACGCGTTCATTCCATACATGGAATGTATAAAGGATGGTGTTAATAAACTTATGTAACATTATAAAATATTATATTATACTTTAATTATAATATAACTATTCATCATTTAGTTTTCATTCCTTTAATAGGAAAAATAAATGAAAGTAGCGTTCATGAGTATGTATGTCCTACCGTCTCTATGAACGGTGCATTTCATTTATTATCTCAAAATATTATGGACTATTATAAATAAATATATACTGGATATATATGATATTTAAATCATTAATAATATTCTAGTGATGATTTACTTGTGACTACATGGACAATTTACATCAAAACAAGTTCATTTTCGACTCAAGTACTGAATATTGAAAAAACAACCGATATGAACTTAAATAATTATGAAATTTTTATAACATGATGATAAGTAATATAAAATGAATAATAAACATAAAATATGTTCCATGTTAATTATAAATTAACCAAATTTTATTATTCATGAATATAAAGAACGAATGAGACAAGTCAGACTCAAGGTAAGGGATCTTCTTAACCCAATTTCAATTCTTTGGGTTAATCTTCTACTTATTGATTATGTCATAATATGATTATGTGATAAATGAATTTTTATATCTTATATAGAATTTATAATTTCTTTTTTTTGGATTTACAGTTAATACACATAATTAATATATTTTATTAACAAAATGATTTTTGTAAGGGAATTTCTAAACTCAATTTCCTCTCTTTGGGTTTTACGCGTACTTCGTTGATTATATTATACCAAGATTTTTTGTGGAATCACCATTTATTTATTAATTTTTTCATTTCCACTTACCTTTGGGTATATATAGTATTTCTACACATAATTATCTCATTGATAAATTCTTACATCATTTATATGAACTTTGTAAGGGAACTTCTTAACCCAATTTCCATTCTTCGGATTGATCTTCTACTTCTTGATTATGTCGTGCTATGATTATGTGAGAAATGAATTCTGATATACTATCATGTATTTATACTGTATTTATGTTTATTTATATTTAATACACACAATTGATCTATTTTATTAAAGAAAATGATCTTTGTAAGGTAAATCTTAACTCAATCTAATTTCATTGAGTTAAATATCAATGTCATTGGTTTTGTTTTTCCAATAATATCTGTGAATGACCTCTAATTGTTTTACACTTAATATGCACTTATATTGGGTTTATTTATATTTTTCACACATATTTATTTAATTGAGTTATCCTTAATCTAATAATACAATCTTTGTAAGGGACTTCGTCTCAATCTTCTTTCATGGAGGCATATATTGATATTATGCAAATTCATTATCCTATAAGGCGTAAATACAGCCCTTTTGACACATCATATCATGAATTACTATATTTTAATTATATTTGATTTTTTCTTAATGATACAATTTAATTATTCTTATTCAAGTGTTTCTGATGTGGTAAAGGACTTTTTAACTAAAAAAGTTGCTTTAATGTTTTGATGATTTATTCTTATAAATCTTTCAATTTTATGTCTATGTTTTCAAAATGGTTTTTATAAATGTATTTCTATGGAAATGAATGTTTTAAAATGTAAATTTTATTCAAAATTTTCAGATTTGTATTGGACACTTTGATTCAAAAGTCACATTATTAAATGTGTTAAATGGTTTTGGAAGTGGATTGAATTTTTCAATATATTGAAATGATATCTTACGATTTCAATGTGGAAATATTATTTTTCTTTTATGCATGTTTTATGTGTTATTATTATGTTATGGTTCTTGGGAATTTCTTAAGTATACAGGTGGTTCCATGATAAACTAAGTGCAGGGGAGCCTGTGATAGCTCTCTAATGCATTCGGTAACGTGACAGAGGTAAATGTTAAGGTTTCTCTTAAGAGGTTTAGGGAATCTACTGTGATGGTTATTCCAAATATAACCATTAAGGTTACACACTATGTTGATGTGTAAGGTACAATGTAATTATTTTATAGATTCCACAAGTTACCTTTATGATTTATGGTTTATATAAGTTATTCATAAATATTAAGATTTCATGAGGTATGTTAAAGAGATGATATTTTATGTGAGAAAAGTATGATTTCATTGACATGTGTGTATTCATAGACTAATGTTTTCTTTCCATATTTTATAACCCTTACTGATCTCTTTATTCTAATCACTACTTGAAATTAGATCTTTCTCAACACTTCTATACCAACGGTTTGAAAAAACCGTTGGTATAGGTCCCCTTTCCCAACGGTTTGGCCAAACCGTTGGGAAAGGCCCCCAAATTGGCCACTTATCCCAATGGTTTGGCCAAACCGTTGGGAAAGGTAGACCTATACCAACGGTTTGGCCAAACCGTTGGGAAAGGCCCCCCAAATTGGCCACTTTTCCCAACGGTTTGGCCAAACCATTGGGAAAGGTCCCAAAATATTCCACTTTTCCCAACGGTTTGGCCAAACCATTGGGAAAGGTAGACCTATCCCAATGGTTTGGCCAAACCATTGGGAAAAGTCCCTAAATATGCCACTTTTCCCAACGGTTTGGCCAAACCGTTGGGAAAGGTAGACCTATCCCAACGGTTTGGCCAAACCATTGGGAAAAGTGGGCCAAAAATTCAACATTCTTCCCAGAATCAAAATCACAACCAAATACCTATACCAACGGTTGTTAAAACCGTTGGTATAGGTACTTCCATTTTTTATCAGACCTTCGTACCGATAACATTATATACATCAAAATTTAAAATATTTATGAGAATACCTATATATATTTATGTAATTATGATCACAAAAGTCATGTTAGGTTAGTGGTTGAGTCGTTCAATGATAAACGAGGGGTCCTGGGATCAAATCCCAGCGAATGTTTTATTTTTGGAATTTATATACCAATGGTTCCATTACCGTTGGTATAGATTTCATATTACCTATACCAACGGTTTCCAAAACCGTTGGTATAGACCTATCCCAATGGCTTACTTGGCTATGGTTCTCCAAACCGTTGGTATAGGCTATACCAACGGTTTGGAGGCCTATACCAACGGTTCCAAACCGTTGGTAAAGGTTAGTTTTCCAGTAGTGAATCCAAAGTTTTTGAAATGTTTTTCACTCAGTATAAGGAAGGGTAAGAGAAATTAATAATTAAATAATAATTTTCAAAAGATAATAATTATTTTTTTTTAATGAGTTTTATTGTTGTGAAAAAATTGGACAGAGTAGAAGTGTCTACTCTGTAATTTTTGTGATGTAATGCAATATTTATAGCTTAATTCTCTAAAACTATAAACCTAAAAAGATCCTTAGAGTGAATTAAATTTAAATTAATGACTTAACTCAAGATTATGTAATGTTTATGTTTGGTGACTTATAGTTGGTATCAAAGGAAAGGTTTAGACAACTTTAGGGATTAAGAGTTTTTGTTAAACACATGGTTAGTCTCTATGTCTATTATTTAAGTTAAATCATTGTTTTATAACTTTTTCATATCAAGGAAAGTCAGTTAAAAATGGAAGGAAGAGGATCTCAAATGACAATACTGTCTCTTCTTGATGACTTGGTTGCAATAATTATTAAAAAGTCATGTTCAGATGATTCTAAAACATTTTCTAACATACAACTCACTTGCAAGAAATTTTTTGAGATATCAAACACCTCCACTATACCTCAATACTACGGTGGATTATGAGTTATATTTAATCAAATCCTATTTTCTCAATATTCTAATATTTTCAATAAAGGTAAATATTATCAAGGAATTTTTAAATATTTTACCTGATCACAATATTTTGAAAAATATTATGATTTTGAAAATGGTGATGAAGAAGGAGACCCTTACACAACCTATTTATATTTTATTTTAAAATATAGTCTTTTAGCACATAATTATGTTATTTTAAAAGTTCCATTGATTGAAAGTTTTGACTCAAACTCGGTTTGACTATTTTATAAAAATCAAGTGTTATTATATATTTTCAAATTATATTTCATACATGATTATTTTCCAAAACTGTTTTTCTATGAACACCCATATAACCCAAGTTGTACAAGGTGTATTTGGATAAAGGAATCACATGATTTTGAAGGATCTATAAATCATTTTTACAATGCATTGACCTTCTATTTACATCAGAAAGATGATGATGAAACTAGGTGGACACCATGATCAAGGTATGATGTTCTTTCTATTGGGAATAATTTTATTTTATCATATGGAGGTAAAAAAATGTCAATATATATAATAATTCATGAATTAAGATATTGAGGACATTATGATTTGGCATGAAAATGGGAGGTATAATACACCCATTGAGGTTATAACATGTTAGGGTTATTTTTGAGTTTTATAGAAAGGGAAAACCCACAATATGGATGATAACCCATCACATCCAGAAAGGCCATAGGAATCAAATCCACAATCAAAGGGTGACAAGGGCGCATCGCCTACCAAAATCCTATGTGAATTCACTGGTTAGTATGACTTATTCTTTTTAAATGATTATATGGATCAAAAATAAGTTGATTTTGGGAATATATGTTTTATCAAATGGATGTCCTTGGTATAGGAAAATGATTTTCTGTTTAAGTTATAAATGTTATTTTGGAAGATGCTCACTTATTTGGGAATACTTTATGACTAATTAAAATAGAATACTATGGGATTTTATTTGATGAGTAATGGTTTAATATTATTTTTGAATAATATGTATTTTTATTATGGACATATAGTGATTTGTGTTATTTATGAAAATGATTAACCAATCAGGGAGAAAATTTTATTAGGTTAATTACTTTTTAAGTATGATACTTTAAAACTAGTTGATGTTATTTGAAGATAAATGTTAAGATTTATCATGGAAGACTATGTGATCAAATCCTTATGAATTTTGGGTTTCAATTTTAGTTTGGATTATTATTTTTGATGAATTATATGGAAAATTATTTTTTGAATGGTCTTTGTTGAAATTTGGGGTATTGTTTGGAGATTAAGAGTAGTATTTATATTTATAAAAGATTATTATTTTCAATGGATTATCTGATCTTGTACTAACCATTTTGGTTTTGGTTAATGTCTAAAGACAAGGGAAATATACGTTTCATATTTTATGGATTATGTGATTCTATAGAATTTTATTCTAGCACTTCAGGTGTGACCAAGTCATCTTGAATACTCATAAATTGGATAAAGGATGAGTTTGTGGAAGAATTTTATTAATGGATGAAACTCTACTTGATAAGTAAGTATGTTTCTTTATGTTCTTGTTCTAAGTAGTAAATTAATTCCAAAACTTTATGAAATGTACCTTAAAAAAATTTCCTACTTTTCCTACTAGGAAATAAAAGATAATTTAACCCATCATGAGTTTTTGGTTTTTAGATTGTTAACTTTCTCATGGTCATGTTTTCTATCACTCTCCATCAGAATAAGATGGTTAGTTTTTCTTCCATATCCTTGTTTTCCAACATGGAATCCTAGTATGTGTTATCTCGGGTGACCTTTGTACTTTTGTTTCTTTCTTTTAAACTGATCTTTTTATTGATTCTTTTTTTGATGTGGGATTTTCAATGAAGTTTCTGAGCCCAATTTTAAAATTGTGAGGATGCAATTTCCAAAAGGGGGAATGATGTAACGACCTACGAATTTATAGAATAATAAATTTTCATATCATTTAATATTTATTAATAAGATATACTTTTTATGTTAAAGGGGATGATTTGTCTTATAGTATATTCAACACGCAACAACGGGTGTCTCTGAAATCTTATATTGCACACAATGTTGAGTTTTACTAAAAAGTAATATAATATTATTATTATTATTTTAAATGTTAGTAAACACCTAGATGTTGGAACGGAATAAATGGATAGTATCAACTAAATTATGAAAATATGGTTTACATAGGTTAAAATAAGGATTCTATGGTTACCAAATTTATTATAAATGGAAATAAAAACTAATTAAAAATAAGGGATGTGTTTTTAGGAAAACCTATTTAAAAGAGAATAATTTTTTTTATAAAATCATATCACTCTTTATGGGTTTTTATTTAATGAAAAATATATTTTATATATTCAATTTAATGTTTTAAATTCATCTTATATGTTTTCTTGATATGATATAAAAACAAATTCAATTCTTCAGATAAAAGAAGTATTTTTCTAAAAATACAGTTTTACCGACTTTTGATGGAAAAACATTTTTAAATTTATTTTTTGACACATTTATATGTTATATTTGAAAAAAAATTCTTCCTTATAAACGAGACATAAAAATATACTTTGGATTAATTTTTGATAATTTTTTGATAACTATCATGTTTTGATGAATAGTAAAAATACAATAAATTTTAATTGAAAACAAATTTTTCCATAGAAATAATTTCTATGATTAAATAATATTATTTAATGGTTTTAAAGTATTAATTTAATAAATTATTATCATTTAACAAAATTTTGGTCATTATAGGTAATTTCACATTGAAATTGGACATAAATACATGTCAATCTTTTGGTAGTTTTTACTTCTTGAAAACATGCTTTCTGGTTTTGACAATGGGGATTAATTTTAAATTAATTACTACAATTTATGTGTTTTTAATTTGGAAAATGGATTATATAATTTTAATTATATGTTCCAAATTGAGTAAATAGGTATCTTTTATTTTTGAACATTATGAATAGTAATTTAAGTAATTATCTTTTTATTTATCATGGTTAAAGGGTAAATCGGGTAAATAATGGTAAAAATAATATTATAATAATATAAAACTACCCTAAAATGTGTCAAAATCCTATTTTATGAGATATTACTTACCATTATCGTCCTTAGGCTGAACTTTTGTCATTTGGGAGCCACTTGGGTGTGAAAATGACATTTTATATAATTTAATTTAAAGTAAATAGAAATATAACATAAACATGTATCTTTTAATAAAACAATTTTTATATGGGGTTATATAATATTTAAATTCAAATATAAATAATATTTATAAATATAAAAATATTTCCTACATCATGTTATTTTATTTAAAATTTTATACATTAAATAAAAAAATTAAGTTTGAAGCAATGATGATGTTGTGATTGCTACATTAATAAAGGTTTCAAATAAATGATATTATAAGTATAAAAATAAGTTTAATTTGAACATTTTAATGTCATGAATTAATTTTATGGATTATTATGACATATTATATTTGATTTAATTCCATTATTTTTAAGGAATCAGTTATTATGAATTTAATAAAAATCAATTACTAAATGGTGTCAAAATTGACAAATATGAGTTTTTAAAATAAATACTATTTTATTAAATGATATAATATTCAAAAAAATATACGATTCATCCAAATGACTTATATAATGTTAAAAATTTCATTAATAATCTAATTATGGTTCTATTGGCATTTCATAGTAACTATAATTACTATATACTATGAAAATACAAGAAGACGTAGTAAGAGTTAATGTTATTAACTAAGGGTTAAAACTAAATGATAAGGTTAATTTTGTGAACTAAACTTGTATAAAACCTATTTTTTGAAATTATTTAGACCCAAAATCATCTTATTATTGAATAAAATTAGTTTGGTACCTTTTGAAATCTAAAATCAATTTGTAAAAAAATAACATTTCAAGACTTTCCTAAAGTGCCCCTCCTCCCTCTTATAAAAGGCCACCACCTATAACCACTTATCACACATCTCAATCCCAATAGCTCATCAAAATTCAACTCAAATAATATCCAACATCCCTAACTCCATCCTAGAATTCTTACCTTCGGTACAATGAAATTCAATAAAGTCATTTGGCTCAAATCAAAAGAAGTTACCCGATTTAGAGGTAACGTCTTCTCTCAAGTTCCTTTCCATTATTTTCCTTCTCCACTCCCAATGATCTTAAAATTATATGATTACATAACAACACCAGTATCCTAAATATACTATTTTTTTGTTATTATAAGTATTCTAACTACACTTACATACCCCTTCATCTAATGGATTTGAACATATTGTTTCTGTGTACGGCAAACTACTGCCTCACGAAACGAGGATTGTTCAATTTTCTCCTACCACATCTCATCATGGCCATTATGATGGAAATATATTTATATATGATATATATTATATTTCTATTATCTCTATTCTTCTGTGATTTTTATTTACAGCATACCTATATGCTTTTCATAATGTGTAAATACGATAATTTGAGGAAGTGCGGACTACCACCGCCTCAAAGTGATATGAATCGTTCATGTCGTACATGGAATGTATAAAGGATGGAGTTAATGAAATTATGTAAGATATATAAAATATGATATTATAATTTAATTATAATATATCTATGTATCATTTATTTTTTATTCCTCTAATTTGACAAATAAATGAAAGTAGCATTCATGTGTACGTACGTCCTACCATCTCCATGAATGGTGCATTAAATTTATTATCTAAAAATGTTATGGACTATTATAAATACATATATACTGGATTTATATTATATTTAAATCAAGAATAATATTCTGGTGATGATTTACTTTTGACTACATGGACAATTTACATCAAAACAAGTTCATTTTTGACTCAAGTATGGAATATCAACAAAATGACCAATATGAACTTAAATAATTATGTGATTTTTATAAAATGATGATAAGTAATATTAAATTAATAATTAAATTGAAAAGGGTTATTAATAAAGTTTAAATTAGCCTAATTTTATTATTTAGGAATATAAATAATGACGAGACAAGTCAGACTCAAGGTAAGGGATCTTCTTAATCCAATTTCCATTCTTTGGGTTAATATTGTACTTTATGATTATTCCATTATATGATTATATGAAAAAGGATTTTTGTTTATATTATCTAGTATTTATACTTTTTTATTTGGATTTATAGTGAATACACATAATCAATCTATTTTATTAACAAAATGATCTTTGTATGGGAATTTCTAAACTCAATTTCCTCTCATTGGGTTTTACGCATACATCATTGATTATATTATGCCAAGATTTTGTGTGGAATCACTATTTATATATTAATGTTTTAATTTCCACTTCCCTTTGTGTAGATATACTATTTCTACACATAATCACCCCATTGATAAATTCTTACATCATTTATATGAAAATTGTTAGGGAACTTCTTAGCCCAATTTCCATTATTTGGGTTAATCTTCTACTCATGGATTATGTCGTGCTATGATTATGTGAGAAATGGATTTTGACATCCTATATTTTATATATAATTGATTTATGTGTATTTATTTTGAATACACATAATTGATATATTTTATTTAAAAAATGATCTTTGTAAGGGAAATCTTAACTCAATCTAATTTCATTGAGCTAAATATCCATGTCATTGGTTTTGTTTTTCCATTAATATTTGTGAATTACCACTGATTTTTTTACACTTAATATCCACTTATATTGGTTGTATTTATATTTTTCACACATATTTATATCATTGATTTATCCTTAATATAATGATATAATCTTTGTAAGGAACTTCGTCCCAATCTTCTTTTATTGAGGAATATCTTGATATTATGCACCTTTATTATCCTATAAGGTGTATATACAACCATTTCGACACATCATATCATGAATTAATATATTCTCATGATATTTTATATTTGTTTAATGATACTCTTTAATGATTCTTATATAAGTGTTTTTGAAGTGGTAAAGGACTTTTTAACTAAAAACATCGCTTTAATGTTTTGATGATTTATTCCTATAAATATTTCAATTTTATGTCCATGTTTTCAAAATGGTTTTTATAAATGTATTTCTATAGACATGACTGTTTTAAAATGTCAATTTCATTCAAAATTTTCAAAGTGGTATGGGATACTTTGATTCAAAATTATCTTTATTAAATGTTTTAAATGGTTTGGGAAATGGATTGAATTTTTCAATATATTGAAATGATATCTTATGATTTCAATGTGGAAATGGTATTTTTAGTTTATGTATTTTTTATCGGTTATGATTAAGTTATGGTTCTTGGGAATTGATTAAGTATATGGGTGGTTCCATGATACACCCAGGGTGGGTGAGCATGTGATATCTGTCCAATGCATTGGGCAAAGTGATAGAGGTAAATGTTAAGGTTTATCCTAATAGATTTAGGGAATATACTATGATGGTTATTCCAAACGTAACCATGAATGATACTCCCTATGTGTCTATGAAAGCTACAATTTAAGTATGTTATGGATTCCATAAGTTAACTTTATAATTTATTATTTCTATGAGTTATTCGTAAATCGTATGATTTCATGAGGCATGTTAAATAGCTAATGTTTTATGAGTGAAAATTATTATTTCATTGATTTTTATGTATTCATGGACTAATGTTGTCTTTCCTTATTTTATATCCCTTATTGAGATTTTTATGCTCATCCCATGTTTTCTAATTGTTTTTTATAGGGTATTAGGAAGAATAAGAGAAAGGATGAATTCAAGAATATTCTTATCATGAAAATAATTCTTGTTTTTTAAAGAGTTTCATTGTTGTGAAAACATTGGATAGTGTATAAGTGTCTACTTTGTAATTTTTGAGACATAATGTAATAGTTATGGCCTAATTCTCAAAAACATTAAACCTAAAAAGATCATCGAAGTAAATTAAAGTCAAATTAATGACTTAAATGAAGATTATGTAATGTTTAAGGATGGGGACTTATAATTTGTGACTCTAAAAGATTATAATAAGATATTCATATTGAATAATTCCATTTATAGATTAAAGAAATCTATCGATCAAGGAACATTCATTTTGATAAAGCCATAATGGAATTTGGTTTCATAAAGAATCAGTGTGAGACTTGTTTCTACAAAAGATTTTGTGGGAGTGTAGTCTTTTTATTAATAGTATATATTGATGACAAATTACTCATAAGAAATTAAATAAAAGCCTTATAGTCTGTTAAGATGTTGTTGAATAAATTATTATCTTTGAAGGACATGGGATAAGAAGCATATATTATTGTTATAAAAATAAATTGTGATAAATCCAAGAGACATTACATCCTATGTCAATGTACATTTATTGATAATATACTAAATCAATTTAGTATGGAATAATCCAAGAGGGGATTGTTTCCAGCATCACATGGAATTCATATTTCTTGGAAAAAAAATTCTTAAGACACATGAGGAAAGAAATAGAATGTCAAGTATTACATATGCATTAGTGATTGGTTCATTCAGGTGTGTAATTTTATGTACTATTCTAGATGTTTCCTACACATCGAGAGTGGTATTTAGATATCAAGATGATCCATGTGACTGCCATTGGATGGAATTCAGTACTATCCTTAAGTATCTAAGATGGACTCAGGATATATTCATGATCTATTGAAGTTATGAGGAACTACTCAGGATAGGATATGAAGATTCTAGTTTCCAAACTAATCTAGATGACATGAAGTCAAAACACGATACATATTCACTTTGAATGGAGGTTTGGTGATCTGGAAGAGATCAAAGTAGGCCATGGTTACAGAATCTACATCAGAGTTCGAGTATATTATATATTCTAAATTAACTAAGGAATAAATATAGATGTGTAAATTTATTCAAGATAATGATATGGTACCTAGAATTAAATATCCTATAACACTCTATTGTGGTAATACTACACTGGTGTCTCCAAAAAAAGAGTCAAGTTCACATCAAAGAAAAAATCACAAACATTGGAAGTATCTTATCTTGAGGTATTTTTTCTCAGAGAGGTGAGTTTGTAGTGAGGATTATTTCAATTTAAGACAACATGGAAGACCCCTTGATGAAATCCTTGACTCATCATAATCATGATTATCATGTGAATTATATCCAACTGAATTTCTTAGGTAGTTGTCTCTATTTAAAGTGTGAGTTTATTAGAGTTGGTTTCCTAGGACCGACTGGTTTTACTCTGATTACATTTATATTTGATGTATGGAATATTAATTTAATTTCTTATTACATATTTTTCATTGTTTCTATATGTATTTAATGTAATAATGTCCTAAAGTATTTGTTTCATTGATAAGGTCATAGAAGTTCCCTCTATGATGAGAATCTTGAAGTACTATGATAATATTATTAATATAATTTTGTAGTTTATAACATACTATTATGGGACATGTAGTATTTAGACTATCAAGTGGGAGTTCTCATAAGAAGATGTGGATTCTTCTCATGATGTTCACACTTGGTAATCTCCAAGACTGGAGATTATGAGAATAGAACCACTAGTTGGAATTTGGAATGTTTTGGTTTCATTGGATATTCTTATCTTCAAATATGTGTAATGGTCCTTAGAATTTAAGATTGTCCTTAAAGTATGTCATGATTCATTCACTTAGATTTACTGAGAAAAACCATCATGCTATCTGTTGGCAGGAAGTAGGGTATGTTGGGTGTGTCATGATTGACATGTGATTAATGGATAAGTTGAGGAAGAATTTGTCCCTTCTATCTTTATGTAAGCTGATATATCATCCCTTTTATTAGAATATACCCATTACATTAAATTTCATGTCCATGGTGTAACAATGTGTTTATTTCAGATAGTCAAAGAAATATGTATCAAGTAAATAGGTTGATGAAACTATAATTATACCATCCTGATGAGATACTGTGATAAAGGGATTATATTACAAAGTGAGCATTCATATTTGTTTTTTCATATTGTGAGATTATTTTCTTTCTATTGGGTGAATTTAGCCATTTTTAGATAGTAATCATAGACTTTAGGGAATATCGCCTAATTGCAATGAGTAATAATCCTAGAGAGTCACACACTTTGTTTTTCTATTGATCTAGATTAAATTATATTTCTGTTTAGTTAATGGAATAAATGATATTCTCAATTCCAAGGAATAATTTTATTCAAGTAATATTGATCACATAAATTAAATAAATATTCAGTTAGTAGCATGTTAATAAAAATATATTTATTTATTTTGTTTAATATTTAATAAATATTTATTTGTTATTATGTTAATGAAATATTTATTTATTAATAAAAAATTTATTCAGGTTTTCAATAAATTCAATTGGAATTCAAATGGACCAAGATCGTGTCTCATGACAAATATTAATTAACGATCTGGTTAAATAATATTTTTTATTTCACAAGTTCATGTGACCACAAAATAATTATATTATTATTATTATTATTCTATGGTATGAGGTTTATTAAAGGTAATAAATGTTATTTAATGTTTGTAATACATTTAAACAATATTTTAACCTAAATCCTAACTTTATAAATTGACATGTATGTTTATTGTGTAGAGAATCAAAAATTAATAATAGAGAATTGTTGCACACAATGAATTCTCTCTCGACTCCTCCTCTCTCCCTCTAAAGAATGAGAAGTTAAATAGATATTTCTTTAAGACTAAAGAATAAGTGATCAATAATTAATAAAAAAATAAATTTCAATCATCACTCTAGCACCCAAAGATCTAGTAGTGTTTCTCAGAGATCAAAGGAACTCATGTGGATCACCACTAGAGGTATTCTATCCTTGGATCCTCACAGCACAATTAAGGTAATATGAAAAGGTATTTTTGGATGATCAACATTAACCAATGAAGAAATTTCCTAACACAAGATACTTATTTCTTCGAAGTTTAAATAAATTCAATATAAATTTGACATGCAATATCATATCTATTGGTTTCAGGCAATGATTATTAAAAATATTAATATATCATCCACCTACCCATGCTTCTACTGTGCCCAGAACCAACATTAATTTTTTGGATTTTTGTACATGTAATCTGTAATAGGAATGATAATATTTAGGTTTTTTTAATATTTTTAATAAAATTACTCTTTTTATATAAAATTTTCCTTAATTCAGTCGATTTTCAAGTAGTATCCTCAGCTTGAATAGAGTGCATTCTTATCTTCCTTATTCTACCACTTTTTCAATACTTTTATTCTTTTTTTCATATATTCATTTTGTACCCTACATGGTTAATGGTTTTCTTCTAATAGTTTCTCAATTATTAAGACGATGGCCTTCAAATATCCACATGGGTTGACTTTGGGTTTCATGTCAGTATGCATCATGGTCTCTCTAAAAGTTGTTCTACAATTTTTACAACTTGAATATCCAAGATATTAAGTGAAGCCTTTTATTATCTTGAGTTATCATTTAGATTCATTATAGATACACCTTGATCTTTTGATTATGTGGATAGTTATTTTATGTTAGCTTCCATGTTATTCATGAGTGTGGCAAAGGTATCATCTAGCGTGTTGATCTAGCTCTAGAGTGATGGTCCTTATTGTGCTGGTTGAAATTACAATCCTCTTTTCTAAAAACATGGTACTTGTTATTGAGGCCGTTAACCTTGGAATTTATTTCAATGATTATAATTAACATAATTAGAAACTTAAATTTATATACATTAGGTTTTTTAATCCCATAATAATTTCCATTTTTATCAGTGCTACAATAAGGATCGTCATCTATGCATTGTTGTTAACCATTTGGATACCTCGTATTTATATTCTACTAACATTTCACTAGAAGATGTTACATTCCATATTGTTTAGAAAATTATATCTCTATTCTAGTGGTTTTTACATTAAGGATATTCTTGTTTTATTATCTGTTATTGACATGTTGCCTTATGAAACGCCATTATAGAATGTTTTAATTATCAACCATATCTTAATTACATTTTTTAGACAATTTATAATCAGGATATTGAAACCCTTCAATGTGTTATAAAGTTTTTTATCTTCAAATTGATTAATTTTTAACATATTGACCCCAATATTTATAGATTTTGTGGGTGGGAAGCATCAAGTGAGAATGTTTCAAGCCAACTCATCCCTGGAGGTGATGGAATGTGATAGAAAGATAATAACCCATTCATATGTTTTCTGTTCTAATAAAAATATAAAAATATAATGTCTAACCACATTATTTGAAAGTTTTTGAAATTGAAATGTATTTCAAAGTTCAAGAAATCTCCCTAAGTGCATGTTTGGATCTTCATATAGTAGTCCAGTAAATTGAATGGTGGTGGAGATCATTTGGATATTTTCCCATTTGATCTCAAAATGGTTGGTTTTGATGGGTGGAATTGGGATTCTTGGTCACCGTATTTTTTTGGAGGGTCTCATATAACCCGTGAGCATTCATATCCCTTAATTTCTTGTTCATAATCCCATACTATCATGATTATTCTCTATATCATCCATTTTTCATATTTATTTTCATATACTTATTTCAATTTTAGGCACATATTTGAAATTTCTCTAACTTATTATGTGCTATTGTTGTGGATAATAAAATATTTATGAAAAAATTCAACATGAGTACTAAGCATAATGGGAAAATAAAACAAGAAACAATAAAATAAAAAAAATAAAAATCTTAAATCTATTTTGGTCACCATACTAGGAAATGATTCCCTAAAATGATACAACCCTAAGGTGCCATTTATTTAATTGGTTATACTAAATTTTGATATTTATAATGTGAATAAATGAAAATTTAATAAATATAAAATTATGTAGTATAGGTTATTATAAGTCCGAGGTAAATCCCATGAGACCACGAAAATAGATTGTGGGGATTTTAAATGATTGATTTGGGATTGATTTAGAATGGGTGTGAAGACAGATATTGGTCTTAACTGAGTAAGATATAATGTTACACGTTTTTTAAATTTCAATTTCATGTGATAGTGAATTTTAGAAATTAAATTTTTTTTTCATGTTTAACATCAGGTTTAGGGATGGTGACCAAGGTAGATTTACGATTTATAAATATTTTTTATATTATTTTTTTTCTCTTTTATTTTCCCTTTTATGATTGGTTCTTGTGTTGTATTTTTATATTAAATCTTTTATGAACCACCAAAACACGATGGAAAATTGAAAAGAAATATTTATTTATGACCCTAAACATTGAAAAATTCTATGAAAACAATATAAGGATGAAATAATGACAAGTGTTGAGATAAATAAAACTATCATAGGAATCTAACCAATAGATCCAAGGTTAAGAACACTCACAGATTATAGGAGACCCTCTAACATGAGATTTCAACCAATAATATGGGTTCCTCCCTCAATATCCAACCATATTAATATCAAACTGGCAATGTTTTTTTACTCTTCTTTTAATTGGGATACTTAATTTAAAATTATTACTTCCAAAATGTGTCGTTAATTCCATTTTAGACAATTAATTTATAATTTTTTAATGTTAATAAATTAAAATTAACTAAATATACAATTATGTATTATAGGATATTGAAATATGGAGGTAAATATCATGAGTATAGGATACAAAATTATGGTTAATTTTATAATAATACCTAAATTAATAATTATTTGAAACAAAATAAATATAATCTTCGGAACATGTGTATTTTTGATAGAGTGGGATAATAAAATAATTAAAAGGTTTAAAATAATCAAAAATCCATGTGCATGTGTAATATAGAATAAAATATCATATAAACCATTACAAGGTCATTAAAATAAATTCTGTGTGAATGCCTTGGTCTGAAAGACACTCTACATCTCAAGACTCTTCTTTTCCTATGGTCTAGTAGATCGAATAATTAGTAGATAGGTAACTTGAAGCAATTTTTAAACATAGGATTTAATTATCCCAAGGTTCATTATGGAAATGAAAATCTAGTTATAGAAATAAAAAAAAATTATTCACCCACTGGTAAGATAGTGGTCATGCATTATATAATGTCCTAGGAATATATATGAGAAAACAAATGAATGAAAGAACCCCAAAAAAATTATTTATTCGAAATAAAATATATATTACATCAATTACCTGATATTGAAATTTCCATGGAGGGAATATAATCCCCCCCACATGATATCCATTTGAGGTTGTGAAAATAAAAAAATAAAATTCTAAATGAAATTGTAGAGTAGTTCTGGTGGAGGACTCGGTATTAGGACAACACTTTTACCCAATAATTGGTCTTCAATATACATTGAATCATCTAAATTATTTATATTTATAGTTTTAAAGGCGCCCTAATTTGGACTAAATTCCATAAATACATCCATTGTATATGGATATGAAAATACATAGGGTTACCAGGCCATTAGATTTTGGTAAAATCCATAGACATAAAAATCCTATCATCAAGTTTGATAGTGTGAAAAAAGATATTAAACCATGAAAATTCAGGTTGTCTTCTTTTGAATTCTTCATAACTTGGGTTCAAGAATTTTTTTCACAATGAAATTCTTGTATTTTCATGGCATGAATAAATATTTTTCACTATGAATATTGATGGCCAACTCAATTTCTTCCATTTTCACCTCAAACTTCATATTCAAGCTATGAAATCACACCATGAACATATCCTGACATGAATTTTCATTCCACTATGTGAATAATGGTCTTATAATCTAATTTTTTATTATATGTAATATTACATTATTTCCTTCCAAAGAATGAATAAAATAATAATAATGATGGAACTAGTAATCAATTAATTAAAAAATAAATGTATTTTATATTTAAAATATATATATTAAATATTGTTATAAATTTCCTATTTTTATTCTCATTGGCCTCATCTATGAGAATTATTTTATGATTTTCATGTCTACCAAGATCCAATAATATTTTTACTCTTATGAAAAGCATATTTCTAGTTGTTTTTGATCCTTACCTTATTAACTTCCATAGTATAGTTTTTTTACTCGTGATATAAGTCCATGTGTTTGTTATATTTTACACCCATACAAGAATTTATGGATCTCCCCTTATTCTATGTTTGTCCCCAGGATATCCTATGTATTGATAGGAGCACTGAAATCTCTAGTATTATGTTATTAATAAGGAAGTAAAATATCAAATAGTTCATTAAGCAGTGTTGTATTTTTTTTCCTAATTTCCTAAAGTGACCAGACCTCTAGATTTATCAAAGTTTTTTTTGGATATTTATATATATAATGAAGCTATATTATATATAAGAGATTTGGGTTGTTATAATAGGTATCAAATAAATTTCTATTTATTTTTGGTCATTAGGCTAGAAAACCCAATAGAAAAACACCCTTAATAAAATAATTGATTCATTGTAAGACAAAAGTTAGGATTTACAAGTTATTTAAGACTTTTTTTTCAAAGATCATTTATTTATTTTTAATTGATTACTAATTTCAATATTCTCATCCCAAAAAATAATGGTTTTTATTAAATTATTATAACTAGAATAAAATGGATAATTGTTTTCTTATTATACATTCATGAACATAAAATGTTTCATTTAATTATAGATATATTCATTCATTAGTATCATTAATACTCTTTATAAATATTCAATCACTACTGCAACACATGGTGTGTCACAAACCAACCTGGGTCAACCCTGAACCGATCACCTGGGCCGATCCACGGCAAGGCCCAAGAGGCATTCCCGATCCTCCCGGGCTGGTGACAAGCACCATGGAATCAACAAAGATGATGGGAACTATTTCACCCAATACAAATAAATAAAAGCAGAGAAAATGATAAAGAGCAATGCAGAATAAATAAACCAAACACACAACTGGACAAGAATTAAAGAAGATAAAACTAACTAAACTCGACATCCGAACTGACTCTATGTGACACCATGAGAAAATTCCCCGACTCAACGATCAAGCATCGCCCAAGGCGAGCGCACCCAAGATGGAGCCTGCACAAGTACTTAAAACAAAAAAGAACTATATGCGTGGTTATTAAAACTCAGTAGGCTAGCCCAATAATTTATTCCCAATGAACTACCTTTAAAATAAAATAAACACCATTTCAAGTTTGAACTAAAATTTATAAAAGTAAGTTTTTCTAAATATTTTACTTAAAAGAAAAGTATGAACCATTTCCCTTAACCATTTTCAAATCTAGATTCATCTCATTAGTGTCAATGGTATTTCAGAAAGGGAAAGTTGTGTTTATATTTTTCATATTTTTACAAAGAGGATTAATCACTTTCATTTAAAAACCATTTTTAGAAACCTAATCAAAACCAATTTACCACTTTCCATGGAAAAAAATACACAAAAATGAACAAAATTACACAACAAGGGAAATGTATATATACATTCAAGTACCATATTCATCACTAGAAGTAAATAAATGTCAATTGTCATGGGTGAACCTAGGAGATCAAAAATAATCCAGAAGACACCAATACTTGAGACCTCATCCTCTTAGACATGTCACACATGATGAAATCTAAACACTCAAACACTTGGCCAGCCTTTCTCAGGTAGGCCAAGGGAAAATCCCATAGCAATGAACCCAAACATATTTGTCTACTATGGGACACTGGTTAGTACCATAATCTACTAGTGTGACAATCATTCTCATAATATTCTCTCAATAGGACTGGTTCCCATGTCTCAAGTAATTAGAAAAGGGGTGATCCAACCAATGCCATCCAAACATCCAATCACAGTATATATAATAATAATACACAATATGTTTTACCTTGAGTCTCCCATAGGGCCCTTATCATGCCTTAAAATAAAATAATTATAACAGGTTCCAACCGAAGAACCCTAACATTAGATTCTAAGAATCCCCTACAAGGACTTCCCATCCATTTCATGCAGTCGAGGTATGAGAAGCACCCAACAAGAGTTTTCATAAATAATATTTTTCACAAATCTCACCAAGGTTCCAAATGGGCCTTTAATTTCTATCCACAAAAACGTCATTTTTAAGATAAATAAACTATCTTTCAGAAAGAGTGTAAACACACTGTTTTACATTTCATAACCATTTATAAAATAATCTATTTGAATCTGTCATATAATGTCTAAAAATTAAATCCATTTTTATTAAAATCCCAAATGGACCACAATCCATTATCACATATCAAACCACTTTAAAAGTCAAATACACACTTCTTTAAATATGAAAGTAATTGAAACACTTCCAAGAAACACTTTTAAGAAACTCAATTCACCTCTTACTCTTCCACAACCATTTATGAAATCTCATTTTTTTATAAAACCAAAACCAGTTTGAAAAAACATTAAGGATCCTAAAAATACTACTTCACATGTGGCCAATATTTTTTATAATAAAAACAAATCATTTTCTATCCCAAATAATCCATAAGAGCTAACCGGGAAATTTATCAACGACACATGCAACATTTACCAAAATAGTTTCTAAATAAGACTCAACCATGTGAAAACACAAATTTCATGCCACAAACTTATTTAAATTGATAAACTAGGTTCTGAACATCACAAATCAAGGGTGAGATTAACAAAACATTTAGTCGAGCGACTAGCGTTTGCAATAATAACAAAGTGACATCATTTTGAACACTACAAGAATTGATTTATAAATTCGCATAATAAATAAATTAACCACAAGTTGCACAATAATATTTATCACACATATATATGGCACAAACATTAGGAAATAGATGAAATTTAAATTCTAAAAGGCAGTGTAATGGGAACCTACCTCGAGATCAAAGCGCGACTACAACACAACCTTGGAACCAAGGTACGATGACAACGACCACTTGAAAACACCTTGTGCGGGTCCTAAACTGCTAGATCTGCCAAAAAAATCCTTAATCAATAAAAACCTTAAAAAACTAAAGGAAAGGACACAACCAATCGAATACCAGAAGGAAGTTTCACTAGAAGGGTGGTAACATGCTTATCGGAAAGACACCATCAGAGTGCAGGAAGGTCATAACGATGCCGGTAGGGAAAGAGAAGGCCGTAACAATGCTGGCAGGGCGCATGTCGGTAGGGGAGGAATTTTCAAAGAGATTGGTCACGTGAGAGGCTGGTCGGAAGGAAAATTAGAGGGCGTCAGGGGGGGGGGGTTACGGGTCGGCCAGAGAGGGTGAGGGTTGGCCGGAAAGGGTGCGGGTCGTTAGGAGAGGTTGCAGCCGCAGAAAAAAGGAGGTATGGCAAGGGGGGATCACCAGGGGGAGTCTGCACAGTGGCGGGTTCTCTTGCACATAGGGGGCATGCCAGTAGGGCTGGTCAAGGTAGAGGAGAGTGCACTAAGGGGAGGTGGTCCTGGTCGTTCTTGGTATAGGGGAGAAGGGTCGGCACTAGCTTAGAGTTGTGAAGGTAGGGAAGGAAGGGATGGCTGAGGGAGAAGCGTTGTTACGAACCTGGGATGCACATCGTGCTTGAGGGTAGGAGGGTCGTCGTGAGAGGGAGGAACATCCAGGGTATTGGGGTGCACTTCAAGGTCGAGGGCTGGGGGATGCATGGGTCACGATGTAAGGATCAGGGGGGTTGGGGTCGGCTGGCATGATCGGAGCAAGGGAGGAGGTGGGTCGGTGCAAGGAGGAGGTTGAAACGGTGCTATGGGGAGGAGGCAGCATCTGGGCTGGGTTGTGCACAGCAAGGGGAAGGGGGGTAGTGGGGTAGCGCATGGTAAACCCTATAGAATGGGTTAAAAAATAATTAAAATAAATAAAATAAAAATCTATATACATATATATTTATATATATTAAACTTCAATTATAATACCAAATTAGTAATGAATCAAATAATAATAATAATAATAATAATAATATCATGATGATAAAAATAAAAATAATAAAAGAATTTATTTCATTTCAATGATAATAAAATTAACAATTTTAGTTTTCATCTAAAATAAAAATATTAAAATATTTAATAACCATAAAAATTTTAAATGACATAATAAATTAACATTTATTTATAAATTTTAATTATTCAAAGACGAAAAGGCCACATAGTTTCCTGGGTGAAGTAGTGTGGCCTCACGCTCCGCCCGTGCATCCAATGACTTCGAACCCAGAACATGCACTTTTTAACAAAAACTCATAATTTTTTAGGACTCACCCTGGACCCAAGAAAAAATATCTAACGGAAGAAAAAATATAATAAATAAATAAATTTATACACATAGGTCAGGGTGTGAAAGTTCTCCCCACCATAACACTTTCAGTCAATGGAAAGCCACAACACTTTCAGTCGATCGATCAAAATCTAGAGATTTCACACAAACAAAATCCAACCTTTTAATCTGAGGATATTCCATCGACCACCAATGGGACTGAACCTCATTGCCTGAAATAAATCATCAGCAGAGGGGAGAACTAAATGGACTCCCCGCCCTAAGAATTCAACTAGCTCCCGATAATGACTTAAGAGAAAATCCAAAGAGATGGTGGGTCTCCCCACCATAAAGAACCAACCTACTAGTGACCAAACGGAAATCCATCTTATACCTGCACCAGGCCTTAATCATACTAAAAGAAACAAAAAAAGAACATTTAAACTATTCAATCCCATCCATAAAGGATAATATCCAAACAGAAAACTCCGCATGAACCTAAAACCCTCACCCCATGGGCGGGGAGAGAGGGCCCAAGGATTAGTGTAATGAAACTACAATGGAGAACTGCTCATGAATCACCACTATGGGATGGACACAATCCAAAGCCGCAACTGATCCACTTGGGTGGTCCATTCAAGGCCACTAATACACAACAAGCATCCAAAAAAGGCACAATTACTGATATTTCGTGAGGAATAAGTCCATAATAATTTTGTGAAGAGAAAAAAATTACAATGATGGAGAAACCACAACAGACACGCTAAAACTACCTCACTGCAACGAAAGAGGTGCAACCTTAATCAGACTCATTAAAATTCCCCAGGGTTCCTGGATATGCGTCAGCTTTACTATGAGGCCTTTTGGATAGAGCTCTGATGGATAAAGTGTCTCCTTCCTCATAATCAGGTTCTAATAATCCCAATAAAAAACATACATCTTTTGATCTGACAGATGAAAGAACAGAATTTTGAAATGAAACCCACACTGGCATTGGAAACCAGAGTTCATCAAAAGACCCATGACATTCCCATACATTTCAAAACCCAAAACACCATCAGTACATTGCAACGATAAGAGATCCCTTAAACTGAAACGAAACATACACATGAAACTTTAAACAAAAAACCAACAACACATCACTTATGAGAACTTCCCCTGTGATACTTTCAAGCAATGCCCCGACAGAATCACCGCAAGTGACCCAAGCGTCCACATGCATGGTAGGGCTTTAGAGCATTTTCACATTATGAATTTTTGTGACCCGTCTTTCCACACTGATAACACACGAAGATCTCTCACTCCGAAGAGGTTGATGAAAGATCCCAAGGCCTTTTGATTCCACGACTTGCTCTATCCACTTTCAATTTCTTACTCATCCTCTTTCCAGAATCTTCACCACTACTCCTAGGAAATGAAGGAGGGAGGACTACTTCGATCACTCCTATTAACACAGCATCAACATGAAAAGTTTTCCTCGCCACGTCGGCCAAAGAATTTAGGTTGGACTCTTACACCTTCGATTGCATATCGGGAATGAGACTTGCCTCGAAATGTTGAGCCTTCATGGAGTCATTTGTGGCATACCGTGAATCATAAGGGACTAGCTCCACAAAGCACTAGAAATATTCCAACACAGATCTATCACCCTACTACAGATAACACATCTCCATCCTATTTCTCACCCTTTCTTCTTCAGAGAAATATTGTCGAATGAACAATGCCTTGAAAACTCCCAGGTAAGCTCTTGGCAGGGCTTGTTCTGAGAAACTGACTTTCACCACATACACAGTGAACCTTCAAGCATGAAGGTTTCAAATGTAACCCTCAACAACTTAGGCAACTCAATGAGGTTAAAGTCCCTTTAAATCCTCTGCATTCACTCCTTTGGCACGGAAGGTTCTACTTGACCATAAAAGAGAGGTGGATCTAGCTTCTGAAACACAAGAATAAAATCTTAGGTTGATCAATCGCACTATGATCACCCATCGAAGCTTCAAGGGGATAACTGTTGGACAAGAAAAGATAAGAATCCAATCAAGGCCAACTCAAAAATAAAAATCATCAAAATTAAAAACTACATACACGAAAATATCTAAGCACAATAAAATAATCTATCATAACATCAAAACTTTCATTTTTGAGAGCATATTTAATTTAAGAGAATCTTGGTGGGTTAAACCCTCACCATTGGTATTCTTTAGAGTCTCTCTCACATGCATGTTTATGTGCCACCTCGGGCATCCATCCACCATACCAGATATCTGTTCATATTCCAACATACCACAATGTATGTGAGCAAACCTAGGAATACTATGGACAAAAAAACTATGTTATTTCCCAAAAATAAATAATTAATCTTGTTTAATTTAAAACAATCCTAAAATTAAACATTTCATTACAAACAACCATTTTTCAAAACCAATTTTGTTTATAAAATAAACCTCCAGAAGTTAGAGGAAACCCAAAACAACTCAAAAATGGAACTAGTATCAGTGGGTGACTTAACCATATGGTTGGCAGCCATATTCCAAACACATCACTGACACTGAGAGCCTTTTAAGACCATGCCCCTAGATCTACATGGTTTTCCAGGCCAAGCATCTCATGATGACTATTAGTCCAACTCCCTTTTTCATATTCTAAACTCAAAACACATCCTAAAACCCCATAGAAAATAATCAAACCGGGCTTCCAATGGAAACCTGAGGATCAGAAAGATCAAGAGTTTGTGATGCTCTTCTCGCACCTACCCCTCGAGTCTCGAAAATCCTACTCCTTCTACCATGACATCCAAAATAACAAAGGTCACTTTGAAAAGTGAGTTCTATTAAGAGATGGCCTACTATGATACAATTTTTTCATGAACCAACCCGGGTTGACCATGAACCTGTCACCCGGGCCGATTCGTGCCAAGGCCTGAGAGGCGTTCCCAATCCTCCCAGGCTAGCGACAAGTGCCAGGGCATCGACAGAGATGATGGGAAAAATTTCACCCAATACAAATGAATAAAAACAAGGGAAATAATAAAGAGAAGCACAGAATAAATAAACTAAACACATAACTAGAAAAGACCTGAAGAAAATAAAACTAACCAAACTCGACGTCTGAACTAACTATGTGTGATTCCATGAGTCACTCCTCGACTCAATGATCAAGCCTTTACCTAGGAGAGCGCGCCCAAGCTGGAGCCTGTACAAGCACTAAAAACATAAAAGAACTATAGGCATGATTATTAAAACTCAGTAGGCTAGCTCGATAATCTATTCCCAATGCACTACCTTTAAAATAAAAGAAACACCATTTCAAGTTTGAACTACAATTTATAGAAGTGTGTTTTTATAAATATTTTACTTAAAATAAAAGTATGAAAAATTGCCCTTAACCATTTTCAAATCTAGATTCATCCCATTAGTGTCAATGGAATTTTAGAAAGGGAAAGTGATGTTTATATTTTCAGATTTGTACAAAGACGATTAAACAATTTCATTTGAAAACTATTTTTAGAAACCTAATCAAAACCATTTTACCACTTTTCAAGGAAAACAATACACAAAATGTGAAAAAGTACACAATAAGGGAAATGTAGATATATATAAAAGTACCATATTCATCGCTGTAAGTAACTAAATGTCAATAGACATGGGTGAACCTAGGAGATCAAGAATAATCCAGAAGACACCAATACCTGAGACCTCATCCTTGTTGACATGTCACACACTATGAAATCAAAACGCTCAAATGCTTAGCCATCCTTTCTTAGGCAGGCCGAGGAAAAATCACATAGTAATGAACCCAAAAATATCCACCTACTATGGGCCACTGGTCAGTACTATAACCTACCAGTGCAGCAATCATTCTAATAATATTCTATCAATATGCTAGGTTACCAAGTCTTAATTACTTAGAAAAGTGGTGATCCAACTGATGACAGTTGAGAATCCAATCACAGTATATATTATAATTATAATAATAATAATAATAATAATAATAATAATAATAATACACAATAGGTCTCACCCCAAGTCTCTCCTAGGACCCTTTTAATGCCTTAAAATAAAATAATTATAATAGTTTCCAACCGAAGAACCCTAACATTAGATCCTGATAATCCACAAGAAGGAACTCCCACCCATTGCATGCAGTAGAGGCATGAGAAGCACCCAACGAGGGTTTTATTAATTAATATTTTTCACAAATCTCACCAAGGTACCAAATGGGCCTTAATTTATATCCCCAAAAGCATCATTTTTAAGAGAAATTAACTATCTTTCAGAAAGAGTGTAAACACACCATTTTTCATTTAATAACCATTCATAAAATTGTCTATTTGAATCCCTCATACAATGTCTAAAAATAAAATCCATTTTTATTAAAATTCCAAATGGGCCACAATCCATTATCACATGTCAAACCACTTTATAAGTCAAATAAACACTTCTTTAAATATGAAACTAATTAAAACACTTCCAAGAAACTCTTTTAAGAAACTCAATTAACCTCTTACCCTTCTACAACCATTTATGAAATCTCATTTCCTTATAAAACCAAAACCAGTTTGAAACCATTTAAGGAGCCTCAAAATACTACTTCGCATGTTTCAAATATTTTTTATAAAAAAAATCATTTTCTATCCCAAATAAACCATAAGATCCAACCCAGAAATTTATCAGTGACACATGCAACATTTACCAAAATAGTTTCTAAATAATACTCAACCAGGTGCAAACAAAAATTTCATGCCACAAACTTATTTAAATTGATAAACTAGGTTATGAGCATCAAAAATTAAGTGCGAGATTAATAGAACATTTAGTCAAGAAACCGATATGCACAAGTATAACAAAGCGACATCATTTTGCACACAACAAGAATTGATATATAAATTCGAATAATAATTGAATTAACCACAAGTTTCACAATAATATTTATCACATATATATAGGGATTAAATAGCAATAAAGAGATGCAACATAAATTCTAAAAGGCATTGTAATGGGAACCTACATCGATATCAAAGTGTGATGATAATACAACCTCGGAACCAAGGTGCGACAACAACGACCACTCGGAAATGCCCCGTGCGGGTCCTAAACCAATAGATCTACCAAAAACAATCCTTAATCAACAAAAACCTTAAAAAATAAAGGAAATAACACAACCAAGGGAGAAGGGAATACCAGAAGGAAGTCGCACTAGAAGGGTGGCGGTGCTCTAGTCAGAAAGACGTCGTCAAAGTGTGGGAAGGCCGTAATGATGCCAGCAAGGTGCAGAAAGTCCGTAACGATGTCAGTAGGGCGCGCACCGGTAGGGGTGGCACCATCCAGGAGAAGGTTCGTGCGGGAGGCTAGTCGAGAGGTGGAGAAGAGGGAATCAAGGGGGGTTATGGGTCGATCAGAGAGGCTATGGGTCAGCCAGAAAGGGTGAGGGTTGGACAGAGAGGTTGTGGCCACTGAACGAGGTAGGTCTGGCAAGGGGGGTTCACCGAAGGGAGTCTGCATGGCAATAGGTTCTCCTCCAAAGAGGGGGTGAGCGCTGTTAGGGGCGTCTATAGTAGGACAGAGTACACAAAGGGGAAGGGGTCCTGGTCGTGCTTGGAAGAGGGGAGAACGGTTCGCACCGGCTGGGAGCTACAGAGGTAGGGAAGGACGAGTTGGCTGAGGGAGAAGCATTGCTACGAACCTGGGCTGCATGCCACACCTGAGGGTAGGGGGTCTCCATGAGAAGGAGGCACTCTTGGGTTACTGGGGTGTACTGCAAGGCCAAGGGTCGGCTGGCTGTAGGGTTCGCACTGCAAGGCTAAGTGGGGTCGGGGTCGGCTGGCATGACCGGAGCAAGGGAAGAGGCAGCTGGGTGCAGGGAGGAGCCGAAGCGGCACTACGGGGAGGAGGCAGTGTCCGGGCCACCTCGTGTGCAGCAAGGGGTAGGGGTAACAGTGTAGCAAATGGTAAACCCTAAAAAAGGGTCAAAAAATAATTAAAATAAAAAAAATAAAAAGTTATATACATATTTATATATATATATATATATATTAAACTTCAATTCTAATATCTAATTAGTAATGAATCAAATGATAATAATAATAATAATAATAATAATAATAAAATCACATAAAAAATTAAAAATAATAAAATTATTTATTTCATTTTAATTATAATAAAATTTACAATTTTAGTTTTCATCTATAAAAAATATTAAAAATCTTAATATTTATAAAAAATTATAAATGACATAATAAATTAACATTTATTTATTCATTTTAATTCTTTAAAGATGAAAAGGCCATGCAGTTTCCTGGGCGAAGCAGCATGGCATCTCACTTCACCCGTGCGTCCAACGACGTCGAACCCAGAATGCGCACTTTTTAACAAAAAATCATAAATTTTTTTCGGGACTCACCCTGGACCCTAGAAAAAATATCTAATGGAAGAAAAAAATAAAAAGAATTAAATAAATTTATACACATTGGTCAGGGTGTGACCTGGTGGTCGATAAATTAGTGAAAACACTAAGTGGTGTAGTCATTTCATATAATTTAAATAAATCTTCCTCAATTAACATTTTTTGTTTGAATCTTCCTATAAATCCATTTAGAATCCCTATGGTAGAATTCAATGTTGTAATGGGTCTGGACTAGTTTCCCTTATATTGATCTAATATTGATTTTCTATAGAGGTAAATAACATTCCATGTCCTAAATCAATCTATAATCCTATACAAGTACATGGGGAATTGTGTGACACCTTCTGAAATTCCTTCTCTATAATTGGTATTATTTCCTTGTGATAAATAATATCAATATCAAATGATTATTATGATGGAAATTATTATCCTTAAATACATTACCATTATGGGGATATACTAATGTATTCCTCAAAGAGTTGGTCATCCAATATCCTGATCGATAGGTTATGTTAGCTATAGATCTTATTCTAGGATCTCTACCCATATCAAATAATCCATATAGAATGTCTCCCATTTAATTGGAAGATTCAAATAATAAATAATAATAAAACATACACAAGGTATTTATATAAACTATTGTTTCTCCATGGGGTGTCCCATTTTTATTTGTCCAGAAGAATGATGGTTTAATGCATGCATTTGATGATTATCATAAGAAAAATAGGATCATGATAAGGATATAGTATCCTATTTTATGGACTGATGGAATATTCTACCAAATATATTAGGATAATTACTTCGTGAAAGTGTATCTTTTATTGGGATATCAGAAGATGAATTTTAGAAATGTGTATTTTCTTATGATTTTCTTTTGTAAAATATATAGACACTATGAGTTCATAATAATTCCATTTAATCTGACTAATTCTCTAAAAATATTATTTTACTTAATGAATAATTTCATTATATATTTACTCATTAATTTTATAGTGTTCATTATAGATGATATTCACATTAATTCCAAATGTAAGAAAGAACATGAAGAACAAATGATAATTGTGTGAAATACCTTATAATAGGAGAAGTTATAGGCAACGTATAGTAAATATTAATTATGGATGGGTAAAGTCACATTCTTGGGTAATGTTATCATAATGAAATGAATATTTTTATATCCTTAATAATACTAGGTAATTAATGAACGGATTAGTCTAACATCAGTGGTATAAATCCATAGTTTTGTAAAATTATCTTTCTATTATCAATAATATCTAATAAATATATCATGACTTTAAAACCAAATAACCAAGAAAACAAAATATGATTAATGTTTTTCTAGAAAAATTAATATAAATATAGATTCAAGGATTTGAAAAAAAAATCTAGTCATAAAACCTATACCCACTCTACCATCAAGTGGGGAATGATTTATAATATATTGTGATGCTGCAAATAATTTATTAGGTTTTTTATTCATGTATAGTAATAAAGTTACAACTTATGCTTAAATAAAATTGAAGGTGCACAATAAAAATTACCTGATTCATGACTTGGAGTAGGTTTTAGTAATATTCCCCATAATGATTTTGAGGAGTTATCTCGATGCATAAATATGTTACATATATACAGAACCAAATATTATAGAGTATATATTCAAACAAAAAGATTAGAACATGTTACAATGAAGATGGTTAGAGATTATCAAAAACTATGAATGATCAATCAATTCGTATTATAGAAAAGTAAAAATTATTAAATACTATAATAAGAAAAGATCTTGTAAATATATCTCTAATGAGGATTCAATGGGATCCAATATTCATATACATTCAATGGATTAACATGGGAATCATTAAGTAAGGTTTGACAACATACCCTACTCAAAAAATTTTCTAACCATCAATAATCAAGGGGATTAAGATAGTGAAAATGGATGATGTGGTGACACAAATAATTGTGTAAGAAACAAAAAATGGGATACTCTCAAAGTTCATCATAAATGAAGGTGTATTTTTAATATTTGGGGCATGATTCAATCTATCATTTGAGCCCAAGATAAAGATTGATATATTTTATGAAATTAATAGTTCAGCATATACTATCCTCCCAGGATGTACAAAGACATATAAAGATCATGTAGATTAATTTTTTTGGATAATTTGAAGAATTTTATAGGTGAATAAGAATCCATGTTTGTGGTATTTCAAAAAGATAATATATAATAGCCAAAGTCCAAGGATATGATTCAACCATTACCCATACTAAGATTGGAATGGGAGTACATCACAATAAATAGTGTCACAAGTCTACTATATATATACAAAGTTAATAATTCCAAATGGCTAATAGTTTATTATCTTATAAAGACCCACTAAATCCTAACCATTTTGAAAATCTTCTCCCTCAATAAACATTCTAATATATATTTCATAGAAGTGGTTAATCTATATGGAACACTACTACAAATTGTATCTGATTGAGATTTTAGGTTTAACTTAGTGTTTTACTGGAGTCTTATGAAGCCATTGATCATAGAGTTAGACTCCATAACAACATATCATCCTTGGATATATTATCAATTTGAAAGGACAATTAAAATCTATAGTATATTCATAAATCACGCTTTTCAGACTTTAATGTAGGTTAAGATCAGAACCATCCTATATTCATGTTCACATTCAATAATAGATTCAACTCAAGCATTCAAATAGTCCTATATAAAGACCTTTATATGTAGAAATTTACCACGAGAACACATTGGGATAAATTTGTAGAAATACTTCTACTATGACTTTAATTTTTAGAAGATAATATTAAGAAGATCTAATAAATTAAACAATACTTAATACCTGCTCTGAGTAATCCAAAGAGCTATAATGATAATTATTAACATAACCTGAAGATTGAGGTTAGTGATAAGGTATTCCTTAGAATATCTCCATGGAAAAGAGTTATAATGTTTTAGATTAATGGAATTATATGCCTCAAGTACATAGGCCCCTTTGAAATTATTAATCACATTAGGGTTATATCCTATAAACATTCCCTTATAACAAACATGTTTTATTTATATAATGTATTCCATATATCAATCTTAATGAAGTAAAAACCAGATCCTTCACATGTACTGAATCTAGAGACTGTATTATTGGATCATGGTCTCTCTTATGTAAAGATTTCAAGGATAATATTATATTATAGAGATAATTTTATGGTAGGAAAGGATATTAAACTTATTACATAGCTAGGGTAAAATAATAATTATAAAGAATCTTCATTGGATTCTAAGGATATAATGAAACAAAAGTTCCCTTATATTTTTTTATCATTGACCTTGTGTTGAAATTTTGAGGTTGAAATTTTATAATGGGTGATGAATATAATGACCTAAAATTTTCAAATTTGATAAATTTTATTCAATAAAACTATGTTTGTTGTATTTAAGTATAATATATAATAAAAATTGCATACATGGAATAATTAAAAATAATTATTTTATTTTATAAATGTAAAAAAGATAAATATGAAATAAAAATATGCTCCATAAAATTTGAAATAGTAAAAAGTGGTGACAAACACATAAAAACACCAAAACTATAATTTTAAATTATAGTGTGTTACAGTCTTCTAGAATTATCAGAGACATGAAGATCATTATATAAATAAAAAATACTATTAAAAATAACATTGAATTTTTTTAAATTAAATATAAATATCATTGATAGAAAAATGAGTGGTCAAATAATAAAGGATGTAATATATATTTATATGAATTGTAGAAATTATATAATCATTGGAATAGTATCTAGTCATTGGGAATAATATTTGACCATTGAATTACTAAAAAAATTATGTGAATAGTAAAATTGATAAAAAAAATTCATTTACAATGAGTATAATATGGTAATATAAATACTATAATTGTACAAAATTATTTTTCAAATCATATAACATGAAAACATATTTATAAAATCTAATAATGCATGATTTGACTTATTTGGTAAAATATTAAATTATTATGTTCAAATTTAATTATAGAATATTAAATATTATTTTATATATGATAAATATCATAATTAATTGTTAATTATATAATTATTAGGAATTATAACAAATAAAAAATTAATAATTTATAATAAATAATTGCTATTTATTCATGATAAACTTTATTTTCCATAAAATATATGGTTTTATTTTGTAATATGATTTCAAATATTTATAAATTTGATTTGATAAAGTTATATTGATTATGGTTATAAAATAGTCCAAATTATCTCATAGTGAATGTTCTAAATTTTTTTGAAAATTATTATTCATTTGTGAATATAAAATAATATATAGTTTTCATGAATACTATTATGTTTTTTGAAATCCTCATGATATACATATGGCTAAAAATAATATAGAAAAAATTTCATGAATAAAAAAGTATTTACTGAGTAAAATTATACATTTTAAAATAATAATGATATTTTCAAAAACTATAAATCAATTTTCAAACTCTATGTTATATTTTATTATAACAAAAAACTATATTTGACTATTTACATTATATAAAATATTTTTTGGATGAATTTATATTTTTGGTGTGTAAAAATGTCAAAGAAACATTTATTATTAAATAATGAAATAATAATACTCATAGTCTATGTCCAAAATAATAAAGTAATCAACAGTTTATTCTAAAATACCCCTACCCTTGGCTACGTAAAGGCCCCTCCTCCACCCCATTCTCCCCAAAACTAAATCTATATTAAAAATATTTTCCCAAATCACCCTCTAAACTCTCCTAGTCACTTATTTATTCCCCTAGTGTTACCAAAATTCCCTCCTCTAAAGTATTTAAACTTAATCTAAACAATAGTACCTAGGGTCCGAGAAAAGGGTTTCAAAAAACATGTTTCAATTGCAATTCATTACTTAGGAATTTTATAATATAAGTAATAAATGATAATAAAAATTGAAATAGAATATTCTGTATAGCTTTATAATTATATAAAACTATAATATTTTCTAGTCTGCCTCATCTTTTTTAAAACTAAATTTCACCTTTGATAGTTTTACGATACAAAATTGTACAATGATGCTTATTTTCCACTTATTACATTCATGGATATTCATAAAAAATCATGATTTAGTATAATATAATATAAATTATAGGGTTCTAGAATGTCTAAATTCTAATTGTAATAATGATATTAAATTAAAAAAATCATTGTCCTCTTTTACCATAGAAAAAATCTTTCCACAGGAAATTTAAAGGAATTGTAACTATATACTAATCTATTTAACTCTATAATATATATATATAGTGATATTAACCATATACCTTGACAATTTTGAATATTTTGAAAACATCGGACCAAGAAATTCCACTTATATCTCTATATCGTGGTAGTTTTAAAACTATAACTGATCATCCTTAGAATGATCAATGTGAACAATATAAATTCAATAAATGAATAAAACATGATAAAATTGGAATTTAATATATGAAATAAAAATGAACATGGTTACAAAGAATGTAATTAAGGAATAAAACATGATTATTTAATAAGTTATTGAAGTATCTAAGGAATGTAAAGTCTCATTGGAAGGGTTACTTCCTTTAATTTTCCATTCTTCTTGTTATGTTATCTAAAACTTACACTCTATCACTCTTCCCATTTTAATATTTCTTTTATAATTCTTTTATGTAAACTATTCATTTACTTTCCCCCTTTTTCGAGTTATATACATGCCTTAAAAGATTTCTATCCAATATTTTCTTCAAAATAAAACCTGATAAATGCAATATTTCCATTTCCTCTCCCTTTTCATATTATGTTGTTATAATTATTATTTTAATTATAAATTTTCCAAAACACATACATGTTTTAACAAAAAAAATGTTTTTTATTTTTTGTTTTATGAAAAATATATGCTCTTATCACATTTAAATATTTTGATTCCCATTTTTAAAAAATTATAAAGAGGAAAAATATTTCATAAATTATTTCTCATATTTTCTTATTTTTTTCATTAAATTTGAGATATAATTTCATGATTCATGATTCTTTATTTACAAAGAAATTTCCATTATGTATTTACACCTAATTTTATTTTTATCCTATATAATACCTCGTTATAGAATGGTTTATTGACTTATTATGTTACCCATTTCTTTATCATGGTTTTCTTACATGTTTAGGCTTTATATATGATTCTTTTCTATGTGAAACTCATATGTGTGAAATTTTATGACAATGGGTAGGCACAAAATTTTACACCCCCCCAATAAATTGTATAATGCTTTATATCTTAGGAGATCATTATGTGTGGGTATGATATAGTTATCATTTTCTATAATGTTATATGTGGCCATGATGTGGTCAGCTTTATCCAAAACAATTGCGCATGGACATAATGTGGTTAGATTTTTCCCTAATGTTATGAAGTATTGGGGATAGTCCTTGACGTATATTTTTAATGAAGATCCTTATATTAGTTCAATATTTTATTATTTTCATGTTTACCATGATCCTATGATATTTTTACCATTATCTCATGTTTTATGTAATTTTAAATGATACTTCCCTTATAAATTTTAGGGTATTATTAATTATATAACTCCCAAATTAAGATAATAGGGTCCAAGATAGTGTATTGTATAACCTCAAGTATGACTAGTTGTATATAAGAGGCTAACAACTAGCAGGGAGGGTCTGATTCATAATTTAGGGAGACTATTCCCTTGATATCAAATAAACATCCAAAAAAATATAATTGAATCAATAATATTTATTATCATTATAAAAACATAGAAAATTAATAGGGTAACATCATCATATTCAATAGTAAAATGGAATAAAATCACTATTTAAAAGGATCTCCACATGCTATGGAAAAATATATATAGTACATAAGTAAAAAAACTAAGATCTAATAGTTAAAGATCTTAGAGTATATATAAACATTTCCTTGGTCTCCATCTATCCATATCTACTCAATACCCATCATGGGGCCTTTTCACTTGGTTAAATTTCTGTCCATAAAGCCTAAAATTGTTATAAGATTTCTATACAGTGTGTCAGTATAAAAAATATAGTACCCCACCAATGGGACCTTAACATATGTACAGAATATGTACAGAGGTTTATGGAAAGGTATAACTAAATAAACAAATAAACATACATCTCCTCCCGGTTATTGTGAGCTAACCAGGTTACCACTATTTCCAATTGATTCCTTCTTTGGATAAATATTGGAAAAAATACTCATATGGAACCTCCAAAGCATCATAAAATTTGGCTGGTGGGTTCTTTCACAAGTCATGGTCCCACATTCAATATATTATCATACCTTTCAAAGAAAAAGGATGTCACTGTCACAGCACAAATCACCTTCTCACTCATGTTTGGTCTTATACCCTAACTATTCCTTCCCAATCAAGGAAGTCCACACCTATTATGTCAATAAATGCCATATTTCTCAAGGAAGACTCATAATTCACAATCATGATGATGGATTCTCCCTCAATGTAAGGATCACTTCATTTCTTAATCCATGGAATACTACTAATGGTTTAAATGGATATCCACAACCCCAATAAGTCACAAGCATGCAGTAGAACCCTAAAAATGTGGCGTAATCCCATTCACACACCCTACATCATCTTAATTGAGGGTACTCATCACATTATCCCTGTTACCACTCCACTAGGTTATCTTATCCCTAACTAAACCTAAATGGATCCCTCAAGGCCTAATTACCATGATAGAAAACCCTATATTTACCCATGTAATGAGATGATATTACAGGTTTTCTATGACATAAATCCATATCTCCCCCTTTAAGGGGTCATCCAAAATCATGAAAACCTACCTGGTCACTTTTATTGTAACGACCCGAAATTTTTTTTAAATAAATTTTGTTTCCCAATTTTATGTGTTATTGTTATACTCAACAAAAACGTTTTATTTGATAAACATGATTATAATTAAAATGAGATCAGTGGGTTTTGACTATTATATAACCATCGGTCAATATGACCGCTGTGAACAAAATGTTTTGATATAAGTAATCTTGGTTAATTATTATAGAAAGAAGATTCGATGGCCTCACCTAGTAGTCTTGGACCGATCGAAGCCCATCTAACAGAGCTTGGGAAGGAGGTAGCACCACTGGGATTTGCTCTGGATCAAATCCAAGCCGAACTTCATCATGTGAAGCTGGAACGGAATCGCCTTCGTGAGAAGTTCAAACTGATAGAAATTACTACTCGGGCAATGTTGACGGAGCCGCCCCAAGCTTCTATCACCCTAGCACACCTTACTCTTAGGTCCTATGCTGGTATTATAAGGGGTTATGTAACGAGACCGTAACTACCTTGTGTAATCCTTGTTTTAAATAAAAATTGGGATTTCTTCTTATGATGAAGTTTATGAATTTTGAAATGACCGGATAAATATAGTATGCATATTTTTGATGAATTTTAGAAAAAGGATATTTTAAATATGTTTATGTAAACCCTAAATAATTAAAAATGTGTAATGATTTTCAAAAAATGGTCTTCTACAATTATGTTCAGTACTAAATTTAGAGTCTAATAAGATCTAATTGATTTTTGAGGAATAGTAAATTATGAATAGTGATTTTATGATTAGGATTAGTAATATGACCAAATGGATTAGTAATCTCACTTAAAGAAAGTTTTAAAATAATCTAGGCACCTTGATTAAGTAATGTGATTCAATAAAATAGTTAAATAACGGTTTCATTAATTATTATTCAAGTATTAGTTTTTTCGGGTGAATAGTGTTTTTTAATTAAAAATTTAATTAAAAATAATTAGAAAATTATTTTTATAAAAATGACTTTATTTTTGAACTCAGAGCATCGATATTATGTTATGGTAATTTTTGGGGTTTTTTCTGAAAAAAATGAATTTTCGATGAATAGTGTTTTTATTTAAAAATTAAATTAAAAATATTTAGAAAATTATTTTTATAAAATGGATTTCATTTTTGAAATCAGAGCATTGATATTTGGTTAATGTGAAATTTTGGGATTTTTCTGAGAAAGTTGAATTTTCAGTGAATAGTAAAAATACAGTTTTAGGGTTTCGGTATGTTTAATGACATCATAACGGTGTCATGATGATGTCATGAGATCTTTTAAGGGTTGTCCGGCCAAGGGTGATGAATTATTGTTTTGGGGGCCCCATGTGACCTAACTCCATGATAAATGACAAGGGAGAGCACATGGGTTTGAGAAAAGCCCATGTGAGGTGTCCCTTGGCCATTAATGCCTTGTCCCCTCACTTTCCCTATAAATACCAAGCCCTCCTCTCATCCATTCGACTCCCCACTCATTCCCAACGAATTTATGGTCTCATTACCTCCCAAGGAGTCCTCCCAAGGTGCCCCCAAGCCCTCATGGTCCCAACCTTTGAGGTTTAAGAGTTACATTTTAAGGTAAGGGATCCGACCTCTCTCTTTCTTTTCAAGTAATCTCTTTTATGTCATTTCTTTTATACTCCATGTTCTTATGTTGGAGGATGTTCTTTTATATTCATCCTACTGCCTATTTCATGTTCATATGATGAGAGACCCCCCTTGTTCTCATCAATTCGTTTTATGAATGTTTAAGTGGCGCCGTTAGGCTGCCGAATTTTTAAGGGATTCTTTCACCTTCCTCATTTTCAAGTTCTATTTTCATTCAAGTCTTTCATGTTCGTTTTTATTATGTTGGGGTATGATCTCTAAATTATCATACTGATCTTTTATGATCATATGATGAGAGACCCCATTTGATCACTTCAATTCAGTATTTTGAAGTTTTAAGTGGCGCCGTTAGGCTGCTGAATTTTTAAGTGGTTCTTCACCCTTCTCGTTTTGAAGTTCTACTTTCATGTAAATTATTTCAAGTTCCTTTTTGTTATATTGGGGTATGATCTCTATATATATCATACTGGACTCTTATGTTCATATGATGAGAGACCCCATTTGATCTCTTCAATTCAGTATTTTGATGTTTTAAGTGGTGCCGTTAGGCTGCCGAATTTTTAAGTGGTTCTTCACCCTTCTCGTTTTGAAGTTCTACTTTCATGTCAATTATTTCAAGTTCCTTTTTGTTATATTGGGGTATGATCTCTATATATATCATACTGTAATCTTATGTTCATATGATGAGAGACCCCATTTGATCTCTTCAATTCAGTATTTTGATGTTTTAAGTGGCGCCGTTAGGCTGCCGAATTTTTAAGTGGTTCTTCACCCTTCTCGTTTTGAAGTTCTACTTTCATGTCAATTATTTCAAGTTCCTTTTTGTTATGTTGGGGAATTATCTCTATATCTATCATACTGAACTCTTATGTTCACATGTTGAGAGATCCTATTTGATCTTTTCAAATCATTTTGGTTGAAGTTTAAGTAACACCGTTAGGCTGCCGAACTTTCATAAGAGAAATCTAATTTTTGTCTTCCTTCCATGTTTTCATTTCAAATGGTACGTCCTTGAAATTTCATTACCATGATCATGTATCCTTCTTATTCTGTCCATATACTGTTTTATGGGTCAATTATGAATGTTTGACCCATTTTCCCTCTCTTTTTAATGTCTTCTAAAACCTCGTAACATAGCCGTTATGCTACAGAATTTCCGTCTCAAAATGTCTATCTCTTTTTCTAAAGTTCTTTTATATTATTAAGTGAATACTCAAAGATCTTTATTTTAAAGGGGTATTCACATATATACCAAAATGTTCTATTTTAAATTCTGGGATTTACATACATGAGACCCACCTTCCTTTTCTGTGGGTTTTAAAGTGACGTAAGGATCATGTCTTTAAAGCAGTTTTTAAAACGTTGCGATTATGAAATGAAACCCATTTATTTTATGATATATGGGTTATTTATGAAATTTTTGATGATGATATATGTGGCTCACATGATAATAAAGGCAAATTTAAGGGTGCGCCCTGATAGCGCTCCAATGCATTGGGTAATGATGTAACCACTAGAGATTACAATTTTCATGATACCTTGGTGAATAACCGTGGTAATTTTCAAATGACACCTTGGGGATGGACCTTGGTGATATGTTCATGATTGTCTATGTTAAATGATGTAGCCACATCTTCATGTTATGAAAAATGTTATTTTTATTATGAAATGCCTCATGATTTCTTTCTCATGCCTTAAAGTTCTTTTCATGTCCTTATTGAAGTATCTCAAGTTCACATGTAAAATGTTCATCTTGTTTCCCTTACTGGGCCTTTTGCTCACCCTTTCTTTTGATGTATGTCCCCAGGCTATGAGATGAAGAAATGAACCTAGGATGAACATAAGGAGATGCCTTTCAAGTGTTTAAGAAGAATGTTTTTTTTTGTTTCATGTTTTAAGTTCCTGGTTTCCAAGACACTAAACCTTAAAGATCCTCGGTTTTGTAAAATGTAATGAAAGTTTATGTGATAAAAAGGCGGGATGCTATAGTTGGTATCAAAGGATGGTTTAGTTATTTGTGGAAATTAGGATATGAAAACTCTAGGATGAACCCTATAGAAAAGTTTAATATAGGAAATCTTCCTGGTATTTTGGTGAGTATTGAGTAAGGGGTTGCCAAGGAAATACATCCCTGTCTGGATACGAGCAGGTAGAGGTGGCTCTGGCACAGATGTACATAGGGGTAAAACCCGAAAACACCGCTTTGAGCTAGACTCGAACGGGAACTGGTACACGACAACGGGCCTTGCTGCACTCTTGGTTACGACACTCCCGAGGGATATGCTTTGGTAAATTCATAAGCTTGGTATGAACCATTGTTAAAGGAACAAAGATAAAATAAAATAAAGGTTCACATAAGAATATATGATCATTCATAACCTAGATGGGAACCTAGGAGATCACAAGTTAGGGTATACCTTTCATATACATGTTATCCTTATATGATTTCAGTTCCTTTTCATGATTATTAGCTAAGTACTTAAGCCCCTAATTATGCTTTCTCTTCTTAGTTAATGGTGGGAAATGGAAGAACATGTTCCGACAACCAATGTGATAGGAAATGCGACGATTTTCGTATTAATATGACAGGGATTATTAGGGGATTAAAATATGATTATTATTTTGGAAGACGTTCATTATTTTAGGAACCATATTTGATCGAGGTAAATAGATTACTACGGTATTTTCATTGAGGAGTAAGGTTGACTTATATTTTGAAGAATCGAGGAATTTAAGGTGAACTTATAGTAATTTAGGTTACTTATGGGAATGACTAACCTATCTTGGGTAAAATATGTTTAGGTTAGCTACTTTTTTATAAGATTTTAGGAGTGGTTGATGTTGTCTGGAGATGAACAATGAAGTTGTTTTGGAAGACTATGTTATCAAATCCTTATTGTATTTGGGTTTCAATCTTAGTTTGGTTTGTTTTGAGGAATTTTAAGGACCGTTATTTATGGAATGGTCTATGATGAACTTTGGGTAGTACCATGGAACTTTGATGATTTAAAAGTAGTTTCTGTTCCTATGGGATTCTTTCTTTTTGAAGAGTTGTTTTACCTTAACCTTTCTGTTTTTGGGATAATGTTTAAAGATAGAAGAAATAGATAGTTAATCTTTTGTAGATTATGTGATTCTATAGAAGATGATTCTTGTGCTTTTATGAGACCAAGTGTTTTTGAATTCTCATCATTTGGAGAAAAGATTAGTGTTGGTAGGGACTTGTTAAAGGATGAAACTCAACTTGAAGGTAGGTATATTTTCTTATGTTTTTGTTCTATGTAGTAAATGAAATCCTCAAAATTATGAAAAGAAACGTAAAACAAAAATGTTGTTGGTTTACGTTTCCTACTAGGTAATCAAATACCGTTTACACACATCATAAGTTTGGGATTTTCTCATGGTTAACTTTCTCCTAATCATGTTCTCTATCACTCTCCCTCAGAACTTGACCCTTTGTTTTTTCCTCCATGTCCATGTTTTCCTACATGGAACCCTAGTGTGGGTTAACTCGGGTGACCTTTGTACTTCCCTTTCTTTATTTTAAAGTAATAGTTTTACTGACTCCTTTTCCGATGTGGGAATTTCAATGAAATTTCAAAACCCAATTTTAAAATTGCGAGGACGCAATTTCTTAAGGGGGGAAGATTGTAACGACCCGAAATTTTTTTTAAATAAATTTTGTTTCCCAATTTTATGTGTTATTGTTATACTCAACAAAAACGTTTTATTTGATAAACATGATTATAATTAAAATGAGATCAGTGGGTTTTGACTATTATATAACCATCGGTCAATATGACCGCTGTGAACAAAATGTTTTGATATAAGTAATCTTGGTTAATTATTATAGAAAGAAGATTCGATGGCCTCACCTAGTAGTCTTGGACCGATCGAAGCCCATCTAACAGAGCTTGGGAAGGAGGTAGCACCACTGGGCTTTGCTCTGGATCAAATCCAAGCCGAACTTCATCATGTGAAGCTGGAACGGAATCGCCTTCGTGAGAAGTTCAAACTGATAGAAATTACTACTCGGGCAATGTTGACTGAGCCGCCCCAAGCTTCTATCACCCTAGCACACCTTACTCTTAGGTCCTATGCTGGTATTATAAGGGGTTATGTAACGATACCGTAACTACCTTGTGTAATCCTTGTTTTAAATAAAAATTGGGATTTCTTCTTATGATGAAGTTTATGAATTTTGAAATGACCGGATAAATATAGTATGCATATTTTTGATGAATTTTAGAAAAAGGATATTTTAAATATGTTTATGTAAACCCTAAATAATTAAAAATGTGTAATGATTTTCAAAAAATGGTCTTCTACAATTATGTTCAGTACTAAATTTAGAGTCTAATAAGATCAAATTGATTTTTGAGGAATAGTAAATTATGAATAGTGATTTTATGATTAGGATTAGTAATATGACCAAATGGATTAGTAATCTCACTTAAAGAAAGTTTTAAAATAATCTAGGCACCTTGATTAAGTAATGTGATTCAATAAAATAGTTAAATAACGGTTTCATTAATTATTATTCAAGTATTAGTTTTTTCGGGTGAATAGTGTTTTTTAATTAAAAATTTAATTAAAAATAATTAGAAAATTATTTTTATAAAAATGACTTTATTTTTGAACTCAGAGCATCGATATTATGTTATGGTAATTTTTGGGGTTTTTTCTGAAAAAAATGAATTTTCGATGAATAGTGTTTTTATTTAAAAATTAAATTAAAAATATTTAGAAAATTATTTTTATAAAATGGATTTCATTTTTGAAATCAGAGCATTGATATTTGGTTAATGTGAAATTTTGGGATTTTTCTGAGAAAGTTGAATTTTCAGTGAATAGTAAAAATACAGTTTTAGGGTTTCGGTATGTTTAATGACATCATAACGGTGTCATGATGATGTCATGAGATCTTTTAAGGGTTGGCCGGCCAAGGGTGATGAATTATTGTTTTGGGGGCCCCATGTGACCTAACTCCATGATAAATGACAAGGGAGAGCACATGGGTTTGAGAAAAGCCCATGTGAGGTGTCCCTTGGCCATTAATGCCTTGTCCCTTCACTTTCCCTATAAATACCAAGCCCTCCTCTCATCCATTCGACTCCCCACTCATTCCCAACGAATTTATGGTCTCATTACCTCCCAAGGAGTCCTCCCAAGGTGCCCCCAAGCCCTCATGGTCCCAACCTTTGAGGTTTAAGAGTTACATTTTAAGGTAAGGGATCTGACATCTCTCTTTCTTTTCAAGTAATCTCTTTTATGTCATTTATTGTATACTCCATGTTCTTATGTTGGAGGATGTTCTATTATATTCATCCTACTGCCTATTTCATGTTCATCTGATGAGAGACCCTCCTTGTTCTCATCAATTCGTTTTATGAATGTTTAAGTGGCGCCGTTAGGCTGCCGAATTTTTAAGGGATTCTTTCACCTTCCTCATTTTCAAGTTCTATTTTCATTCAAGCCTTTCATGTTCGTTTTTATTATGTTGGGGTATGATCTCTAAATTATCATACTGATCTTTTATGATCATATTATGAGATACCCCATTTGATCACTTCAATTCAGTATTTTGAAGTTTTAAGTGGCGCCGTTAGGCTGCTGAATTTTTAAGTGGTTCTTCACCCTTCTCGTTTTGAAGTTCTACTTTCATGTAAATTATTTCAAGTTCCTTTTTGTTATATTGGGGTATGATCTCTATATATATCATACTGGACTCTTATTTTCATATGATTAGAGACCCCATTTGATCTCTTCAATTCAGTATTTTGATGTTTTAAGTGGTGCCGTTAGGCTGCCGAATTTTTAAGTGGTTCTTCACCCTTCTCGTTTTGAAGTTCTACTTTCATGTCAATTATTTCAAGTTCCTTTTTGTTATATTGGGGTATGATCTCTATATATATAATACTGGAATCTTATGTTCATATGATTAGAGACCCCATTTGATCTATTCAATTCAGTATTTTGATGTTTTAAGTGGCGCCGTTAGGCTGCCGAATTTTTAAGTGGTTCTTCACCCTTCTCGTTTTGAAGTTCTACTTTCATGTCAATTATTTCAAGTTCCTTTTTGTTATGTTGGGGAATTATCTCTATATCTATCATACTGAACTCTTATGTTCACATGTTGAGAGATCCTATTTGATCTTTTCAAATCATTTTGGTTGAAGTTTAAGTAACACCGTTAGGCTGCCGAACTTTCATAAGAGAAATCTAATTTTTGTCTTCCTTCCATGTTTTCATTTCAAATGGTACGTCCTTGAAATTTCATTACCATGATCATGTATCCTTCTTATTCTGTCCATCTACTGTTTTATGGGTCAATTATGAATGTTTGACCCATTTTCCCTCTCTTTTTAATGTCTTCTAAAACCTCGTAACATAGCCGTTATGCTACAGAATTTCCGTCTCAAAATGTCTATCTCTTTTTCTAAAGTTCTTTTATATTATTAAGTGAATACTCAAAGCTCTTTCTTTTAAAGGGGTATTCACATATATACCAAAATGTTCTATTTTAAATTCTGGGATTTACATACATGAGACCCACCTTCCTTTTCTGTGGGTTTTAAAGTGACGTAAGGATCATGTCTTTAAAGCAGTTTTTAAAACGTTGCGATTATGAAATGAAACCCATTTATTTTATGATATATGGGTTATTTATGAAATTTTTGATGATGATATATGTGGCTCACATGATAATAAAGGCAAATTTAAGGGTGCGCCCTGATAGCGCTCCAATGCATTGGGTAATGATGTAACCACTAGAGATTACAATTTTCATGATACCTTGGTGAATAACCGTGGTAATTTTCAAATGACACCTTGGGGATGGACCTTGGTGATATGTTCATGATTGTCTATGTTAAATGATGTAGCCACATCTTCATGTTATGAAAAATGTTATTTTTATTATGAAATGCCTCATGATTTCTTTCTCATGCCTTAAAGTTCTTTTCATGTCCTTATTGAAGTATCTCAAGTTCACATGTAAAATGTTCATCTTGTTTCCCTTACTGGGCCTTTTGCTCACCCTTTCTTTTGATGTATGTCCCCAGGCTATGAGATGAAGAAATGAACCTAGGATGAACATAAGGAGATGCCTTTCAAGTGTTTAAGAAGAATGTTTTTTTTTTCATGTTTTAAGTTCCTGGTTTCCAAGACACTAAACCTTAAAGATCCTCGGTTTTGTAAAATGTAATGAAAGTTTATGTGATAAAAAGGCGGGATGCTATATTTATACCAAAACAATCGCCTCCTAGTTCTAAAACTTCCACAACATGTTTGTTAAGTTATAAAATTTCATAAGAAATTTGTAATAGAATAAATACATTCTACCTCAATCTTAACAGAGTATACTCTCCAATTTTCACTCATTGATTCATGAATGGTCCATAAAAATACTATTATCACCATAGAATCATCATAATTGTGGTTTAGGAATGAGAAAATATGAAATATATAATGAATGAGATTTCTAGGGATAAAGTGATAGAATTAATAAGAGAGACACTTTATAATAAATTAAAATTCAAATGGAAAATAGATAAGGGTGGATGGGATAAAAAAATTAATAAGGAAACTCCCACATAAACTAAATCATGTACAGTTCCTCGGAGGATAAGGGGGAGGAAACAAGGGTGTTCCAATTTAAATTACAGATCTACTGGTTTTAAAAAAAATCCCATTGAAAGGTCATGGAATGACTATAGTGGTTGTACCATGACTCACTCTCAACAGGCCCACCACCAAACATCTTCATACTAGTCATGACCTGGCTACCCTAGATAGAGGGAATACATTCTTTAAAAAATATGTTATAGTTTTACCTTTACAAGTCGCTCCATGTGGCTCCTCCACACTATGAATCATGTTGTGACACCCAAGTTCCACACCACAACCCCTTCTAGCAGAGGAAATTCAATTTAAGGTATAGTATAACATATTAAAACACACACTCAAGCAACTAAAAATACCAAAATAGAAAATTCTCATCATGATACATTATAATTGAATTAAATTTAAACACAGTACTCCATGAAATTCTAATGTCATTACACACTCCCTCTCTCTAAGGACTTATTGTCACCAATAAGTGTATCTAGGTATACTTTATGAATAGCTATAGAAATATTTCCACACATATAACTTCATCTCCCAATTCACCTCTAGGACCCTCTCATGTTTCCATAATACCCAGATGATAGGAACTACCATCCTTTGTAGCACCTTCTTACTCTAGTCTAAAATCTATATTGGGAATTCCCCAAATTAATCATCTTCCTCCAACTCAACATCATCACCATTGATCATGTGTGTGAGATCTATCTTGTACTTTCAAAGATATGAAACATAATGAATAATGTTCATATCTTTATTTCATGGATGAATATCCATTTTGTAATTTATTGAATCATTAAACTCCATAATCTTGAATTGGAAAACAAAATATGGAATGATATTTCCTTTCCTCCCCATTCATTGATTCCCCAACCAAGGTGATACCTCTAAGAATATTGTGGCACCCATAGTGAATTATAAGGGTTGATTAGTATAGTTATCATATAATAATTTCCTACTCTGGTCTATAACCAACCACATTCTGATAAAATCCACACTTTGTGCTCTACTGCATGAAGATTGACGTGATCACTATAGACTCACCAACTTCCAAACAAAAAAGCATTGATCAACATGGTTTTCCATGAATATCATCAATGGTATTTATCTAGATTTTATCCTCAAGGTTTATTTTTTATGAAAATTATACTAAGTAAAAAAAACTCAGCCCATTATCCAACAATATCAATATGTATTCCTTGGTCATATCCTCTAATATTTGAATTCATTTTTAGGTAGTTTATCAATATTTGGTTGATAAATTATACTCAACATCAGTTAAGATGTCATGGACTTATTTAGGCCCTACTAGAATCTTGACATGATTTTTATATCCTAATATGATACTATGATAATTCATACCTCATGAAACCACACTATCTACAACATATATAACATTCCCAACTTATCTAATAACTGAGTCTATCAAGTGTGAAAGAAGTGTGAAACCTTTATCACCCAGTCAACTTCCATCACCAATATATCACATAATCTTGGGGACCTAGGTAGTCTTGTGAAAAAGTCTATCGTCCCCTCATACCTTGTACATACCTTTAATAGAAAGGGATGAAGTAACCCACTGGGTTATAGGTGATTTGCCATCATCTTATAACAGGTGAAGCAACGAGTGAAAAATTCTATGATATCCTTCCTCATTCTTGTCCAGCTGAAAAAAAAATTACATAGTGATAAATATTAGTGATAACCATATGATCTACTAATTATGAGACTTGGGAGTCCTTAATTATCTTTTCCCTCATAGAATTAGGTACCATCACCCTACCATTTAAGTATAACAGCTCAACCACATCATGAAACCATCCTCGGATAGGATCATTTACCATGATCCATTCCATCTCCAAGGTACAATCATAATATAATGGCCTGAACCTTTATAAATGAATCTTCCATTTGTTAATAAATACCTTATTATGTAATATTGTAATAGGAAACACATGCGCTACTTTGGTTAATTCTTTCTATTTGAAAATATAACTAGTCATATTTAAAATAATTTTAATCATCTTAACCAATGATAATCTAAACATTGTATAGTGACCATTATGAATAAATATATATTAAGCATCATGATAAATTCCAATTTACATAGATAGAAGAAGTTATGGACTCAATTAGTAGGATTGAACCTTATGAATCCCATTTATTGATTCATCCAAGAGAGATTTCATAACTGGTCTTTTCCCCTAACCAAGCCCAATATGAGTTTAAGAAACTAAATCTTGAGAGAAACCATTTAAGGGAGAATTTAATTATTATCAGGATCATGGACTAAACAATATTCACCAAACCACCCAAATAAAGTTACACCGTCACACACCTTACCCTTAGGGATTACTCTATTGTAATATGGGGATATGCATCTAGAACGTGATAGTATGGGTTTTTAGGTTTTCATTATAATAAATTAATGATTGTGTTTCTTTCATTTCCTTATTACTTTATATATACAATTATATTTCATTCGATGAAAATTAAATTTTGATATAAAGAAACCAAAATGGTATTTTTGGAATATATGGATTTAATTTAAACACTCTTTTTTATAATTTCCTGAATTTTTAAATTAATATTATTTTCATATAATATTCTCATTAAATAATATTTATATACAAATGATAATATAATTTAATGATATATAATATAATCATTATAAGCATGAGAAATCTATTATTATCATAAAAACAAGTATCTTTTATTAAATGAGGATTTTGATTTAAAAGTATAAATTCTCATATATATATATAATTAATTTATAAAATAAATTAATTTTTTTAAAATAATAACATTTAAATTTTCCAATGGATCAATTTTAATAATTTTCAAAGATAGTATAATTTTAGGGTAAATATTAAATATGGTATAAATATATATTATGAATTATGACATCATTATAGAAAAAATTGATTTCATAAATACAATAATGGGAATCCACGACCTGAAATAGATTTCACCATTTAAATAATTTATTTTTGAAATTAATAATACTTTAATGAATCTTCCAAAACCTATATTATATTTTATGGTTTTAAAGTCAATTATTTATTAACTTGAATCACTTCCACATCCTCGACGGAATTATTTTAAGTAATTCAATTCATAGCATAATAAAATATTGAAAATTGCATCTATTAGGTAGAAACCATGATAAATAACTTTGGGAAGGTTTTTTTTGTATTATTTTATCATATAGAGTCTAAACCCTATGTTTAGAAATTAATAAAGAATTTCCATCAATTTTTCTAAAAATACAAACCCATCCTCTCACTCCTCTAAACTCAAATCCCATTGATCATGAATGTTTTCTCCCTCTACCACTCTAAATCCATTCTAATGTATTCCCATGTTCTTAAATAGATCCTCCCATGATTTACAAGCACCCTATCAAGGTAATGGATATCAAACTTCTCTTTTTTCATTCAAGAACCTTATTTTTAATTAGAATTTTGAATCTCAACTGATTCTATTTTCATACCTATATAAATATCCCTTTACTTTATAATTGATTTTCTAATAACGAGTGATCATTTTTTCCCTCTCGTAATAACCATTACCTATGTAGTTATTATTCCAAAGTAATGGATTCTCTCTTATTCCTATATGTAGAGTAAGTTCATTATTCTAATTCCTTTTGATTTCAAAATTTTCAAATTTTAATTTCCTTTTATACATCCAATTTTCTATCCTTATTATTCAAATGAAATAAGAGGAAACCTTTATCTATTATTATTACGTTCCATGAACATTTATGTACACCATTTATACTATGGAAATTATCCCATGATTTTCCATTCTAATCTTTTTTATTGTGAATTCCCATTCACATTTCTACTCAAGGGTATTCACCTAGATGGATCAATGATTCATTGGTTGGGGAAATATATGTATGAAACCCACACTCCATTATCATGGTATTAAAAAAGATTAATGGAAGATTTATGTAGTATTATATATGTAGAATAGAAATTCATGTAAAATATATGAATATGAAGGGTTTTCCCAGGGAAGGCGAGAAGAAAAATGGACGATCCTTCTCAGAAGTACGCACCTCACGTGCCTCTTATTTTTTCAAATTTTCTTCTGTCCCTCGGTTGTGCCTCTGGAAGTGAAATGGTGGATCCTGCTGCTTCGGCATCATGTACAGAAAGTGGTTCTTTGGGGATCTCATTTGGGGATTTCCCAGCACTTCCCTTTGGCCCGTCTTGGCCTTCTCTGGTGGATCCTCTGACCTCTTTTTCTACCAGAAGTTCCTCTCATCCTTCTTTTCCAGTTGGCTCAGGTTTTCCAGAGGTGGCTTCATCCTTTAGGTCGGTAGTGACTGGTGACTTCTGAATTGTTTCTCAACTCACTCTCTCTATGGTTTCTCCAATATATCTTGATCTGAAGGAATAAGAATCGATGTACAGTTTTCCAACCTTCTAACTTTCATAAGTTTAACTCTTTGAAGCATCCCATTATCATCACTGGTCCCTTATTTCAAAGTTCAGAAATTATCATCCTTAATTGTAGGTTTTTTAAAGCATTGTTGAATCATGGGATCTTACTGGTGCGATAATTGTTTCTATTCTCTCCAGGAAATCATTTTGTATTAACTTATTCTCTAAATTGGACCTCATTTGGGCCTAGGACAGGGAGGGTTGTTCTTGTGGATGTCACAGGTTTCTTCTCCTTTGGTGGTCTCTTGATTCTCATCAGGGAAACAAATCTTATTTGGTGGACCTTTGGATTCTTCTACCTAGGATTACTATTCCATTTCAGAATCCTACACTCCTTAAATCAATCAGAAATTATTTGGGTTGCTTTCTTTGTATTGATGTTGCTGCTCTCAGTATGGAGCATACTAGGGATGCTTGTATTTGTGTAGAGTTTGATCTAGCATCTCCTCTTCTGCATAGAATTCATCTGAGTGCAGTGGAATATTTTTTGTTATGGAAAAATATTATTTTCCCACAGTCTTCTAGTTTTTGTTATCGATGTAAACTTCAAGGGAATTTTGATTCTTTATGCAAGAATAAAGTGGTTCATGTTAGCATGTCAGATGAACCTCAACTTCAAGTGCATGAGCATCCTCCTTCGAATGATTTTGTGGTTGAGGATCATTTTACTTCTGGGATTTTGGATGATATTTCTCTATTCTAGGATCTTTTTGGTGCTAGTTATTTGGTCAAAGTGAATTTTTTGTTTCTGGATCCTCTTGTTCCAACTTTTTCTTCTCTTGGATTTCCATTTCCTTGTGAGAAGGACAATGAAGTTCTTGTTGGGGTTGATACTATAGGCCTTGTTCATCCAGTGGTGGTTTATCAGGATATTTTGGCTGGTTCTAGAGCTGATTTAGTGGGTGTTTCCTCTTTTTCATTCGATCAAGTGGTTGGCTCCTTAGTTCTAGTTATTAATCAGGAGTTTCCTATGGTGAATTATATTGATCTAGATTCCAAGGCTTTGGTTTGTGTATCACCCTTTCCACTTAAAGGCTTGGACAGTTCCTCTATTCTTAATGAATTTACTCCTATTCTAAATTCTTTCAAGGTGCTGGAAGATTTTGGAGAGGACTTATTATAATCATCATCAGTTTGGGGTGTTTCTAAGTTACCCAAACACAATATTCCTCTCAGTAGCATTGAAACTCGTTCCAGATCCAAGTCAGAAGTTGAAGGCTTAGTCCAATATGATAATTTCTATATTTCATCTTGGATAACTACATTATATGAAATGCCAAGGGTCTGGGATCCTTGTCCAAGAGAAAATTTCATTTAGTGACTGTATGAAAGAAAAGGGTTTCTTAACTGGTATTCCTTGAACCAATGCTTAAACCTGAATCCATCAAATACTTGGATCGGGGATTGTATTTCATCCATTTTTTCATGTTTATCCTAATAACAAGAATATTTGGATATTTTTTAATGATCCAATCATTTTTTATTTAATAGTGATCTACAGACATAATCTTTCCATTAAATTTTGTAGCAATGGGGTTTCTTAATTTATGCCTATTTTTTATGATATTTGTGATCCAGTTATAAGGAAAGATTTATAGGCCTCCCTTTCTTCCTGCAACTCTGGTTCAACCACTTGGTTTATTGAAGGATATTTCAACACTATTATGGATATTCCTAAAAAGATGCGGGAGGATTTTATCCTAGAAATGGTATTCAAGAATTTCTTTCCTTTATTTCATCCAACTAGTTTTTGGATTTGGGTTTTTCTGGAGATACTTTTACTTGGTGGAATAATCATAGGGGTAGTAGCAGAATTTGGAGTAGAATTGATAATTGTATTAGGAATTTTCCAGCCATCTCTGATTTCTCAAGTTCCTCTATCACTCGTATTTCAAGGTCCTTATCTGATCATTCTCCTCTCTTACTTCATGTTCATGTTTTTGGTGAGATTAGGAAGGGTTTATTTTATTCTAGTCATTAATAGAAACAAAATGGAATTAAAGAGTTGATTGAGGATTCTTGGAATATTCTTGTTTAGGGTGTTTCTTGGGTTTCACATCATAATAAACTAAGAATACTTAAGGTCACCATCCTATTATGGCTCCTTCAGATTCCCTATCAGGATATTATCTTGGAAACTCTCTATGAGTAGATCAAACTTCTTAATCTTCAATTACAACTTCAATGGGATGATGATAATTATATTCTTCTATCAAGTAAGATTCAATGGTTGTAGGATATTTTTCTTGATCTTGAAACTTCTACTAGAGATAGATCACAAGATAATTGTATTAAGGATGGTGACAATAATACTTCATTATTTCATGCTAGTATTAGGGAAAAAATTTCATTAGAAAAATTATTCTTCCTCTCCCTAATGGGTCCTTTACCAGTGATTCTAGTGTGGGGGTCCTTTGGCTATGTATCACTTCTCTAAGGCTCTTTCTGGTCAGTGGTAGGGTCATGAGGATTTTTATCAGGCTTGGTCAACCTCTGATCCTTTTTTTAACAATGTTCTTTCTTTTGTTTCTTATTTAGATAATAAAAGGTTAGAGTCTCTTCCGGGAGAGGAGGAGATACTTGAGTCTATTAGGTCTCTTAATCCTAAAACCACCCCTCATCCTGATGTTTTTCCTGGTTATTTTTATTCTAATGGTTGTATCATTATCAAAAAGGATTTGGTGTGTTCTATTCATCATTTTTTCAGGGGTGGTCCTTTACCTAGAGTTTCTTGGGCTACCGCCTTGGCTCTTATTCCTAAATTCCAACAGTTGAGTGGTTTTGGGAAATTTCATCCCATTAGTATGTGTAATTTTTATTATAAAGTGTTGAACACTATTCTCAATAAAATTTTGTCCCTCCATCTTCCTCTCCAGGTATCTAAAGAATAATATGGATTTATTATAGGGATAAAAAAATCAGGGATCTATTGGTCTTGCCTAAGAAATGATTGTTGATCTTGAAAAAAGAGTGATTGGATCTAATGTTATGGTTAGTATTGACATGGAAAAATCCTATGATCGGATGGATTGTTCTTTTCTCATTAAACTGCTCAGAATATGTGGTTTTCTGATTGGGTTGGCGATCACTTCTTAAGGTTCTTTTATTCTCCTTAGTTCTTTATTTCCTTAATGGAGAAAAGGTTTGGTTTCTTCAAATCATCAAGGGAATTGAGACAGGGTGATCCTGTATCTCTAATCTTATTCATTATGTCCCAGGATGTTCTCAGCAGAAATATTAACAATTGTCTTGATAGTGGATAGATTCATCCCTTAAAAGGGAGGTACATCTTCTCTAGTATTTCTCATTTTTTTCAATGATATGTTATTTTTCCTCAATGGAAGTGCCAATTCTATTCATAATTTCAATTTGAATATTTATTACTATTTGTAATAATGTTGGAAAACATGTCAATACTAAAAAAAGTGGTGTATTTATCTCTAAAAAGTGTTCTTATAGGAGAACCAGTGTAACACCCCGAGCTTCCACGATACGCTTCCCTTTCAATAATGCAATAGCTTGCATTGTACGCAAGTTCGAGATTCTAACACACCGCGACCAATCAAAATAGCCATTTTGAATAGTAATATCCACATTTTGAAATTATATATATTTTATATTTCAAACTAGACTTCATTTTTGGATTCAAAATATCTAAATTATCCTATGTTGAATTATTGGTATTTTTCTGAGAACTTCCAATTTTTTATGAATAGTGAACAATACTTAAAAACAACTTTTTTAATCAAAATAATTCATAGTGATAAATTATAATATTGAGTAGTTTTAATGTATAATTAGAATATATTTTTACCATTTTATCCAATGGTGGTCATTAGAATTAATTTCACTTTGAAATTGGACAAAAGCAGTTGTAAATCTTTTGATATATATTGTTTCTTAAAAACACGCTATTTGTTGTGACAGCGAGAATTAATTATAAAATTAATTAATGAAACTTATATGTTTTGAATTTTGTAAAATATAAATAATTTTTGAATTTGGAATATCAATTATATCTTAGGGTGAAATTTTGGCATTGTTCTGAAAAACATCAATTTTTTTATGAATAGTGAAACCACTAAGTGGTAGTTAAAAAACTGATGTTTTGTTTAAATGAAACATTACCACTTTTGTGATTTGATTTTCAAAAATCTGACTTACATGGTTGTAATTAGGAAGTAAAATTTGGTTCAATGGGATTAAAATAGTTTTTGGTGAATAGTAACTCTTAAGTTTAATTAATCGCGATTAAAGGTAATTAGTGAAATTTAAGGTAAAAATGATATTATAAAAATATGAAAATACCTTTACACTTGTCCTACACTTATTGGATGAGTCATGGCCGACCAAGACAATCCATGGGTCAACTTGGGGACCCCATGGAGCCACTTGGGTAAGAAAATGACAATAATAACTTTTTATTTAAAGTAAAAATAAAATTGTCAAAAACATGAGTTGTTTTACTAAAACAATTATTACATGGGGTTATATAAGGTAAAGTTTCTACTAAAAATATTAATTGGAAATAAAAAAAATATTTACTACATATTGATATTTTTTTTATAATTTTTATACATTAAATAAATTAAATATTTTATAACACCATGATGATGCAGCGATTACCTCGTTAATTAACGATTTAAATAAAATGAAAAGATAATGTAAAATATAAGACGTAAACTTGTCAAAAACCTATTTGATGAGTATATTTCGAACCCTTATCACCTTATACTCGAAATATATAAGTTTGGGACCTTTAAAATCCGAAACTCATTATATAATAAAGTAACATTTCATTAATTTCCAAGAGTACCCCTCCTCTCCTCTAATAAAAGGCCCCCACCACTATCACCTTACTCACACCTTCAAAGCCTTTTGTCTCGGCCAACCTCTACCCAAATACTCTCTCAACTTCCCTATCTTACTCCTAGAAGCCTCACTTTGGGCATAAGTCTTCCCAAGTAAGCCTTTGGCTCAAATCAAAAAGAGTTACACGATTTTAAGGTAATGTCTTCTCTTATGTTGTTTTGTTTTATTTTGCTTCTCCAACCCGATAAACTCTTTTATTTATTTTCTTTTTTTGAAACACCAGTATCTTAAATATACTAGGATTTTGTTATGAGAATTATTTTATTTACACTTACACACACCTTCGTCAAATGGTTAAAAAACATACTGTTTCTCTGGGTGGCGAATTACTGCCTCACGAAACGATGATTGTTCAATATTCTTTTAACACCTCTCATGGTGGCCATTATGATGACACTATTTTTTATATATTATATATATTATGTTTATGGTTTCATTATTCTTATGTATTTTATATTTATGGCATACCTTTATGATTTCCATTATGGGTAAATGCGATAATTTCATTTTAGGAAGTGCGGACTACCGCCCCCTCAAAGTGATTTGAATCGTTAATGCCATATGTGGGATGTATAAAGGATGGAGTAAATGATATTATATATGATATTATACTGTAATTATAATATACCTTTATATCATTATGATTTCATTACATTAAATACGAAATATAAATGAAATTAGCGTTCATGCGTACGTACGGCTTACCGTCTCCATGAACGGTGCATTTCATTTCTTACCTCTAAATGTTATGTAATATTATAAAGGAAAGTATATACTGGATATATATGATATATATAATATCTAAATCATTAATATAATTCTGGATATAATGGATATTTTACCACATGAACAACTTGTAATTATAAGAAGTTTATTTTTGACTCAAGTACCAAAGACCGACAAAACGAATGTTATTAACTTAAATAATTACATAATGTTAATAACATGATAATAAGTGATATAAAAGGAACAATAAACTTGAAAAAGGTTCTTAATCAAGTATAAATTAACTCTAGTTTATTATTTAGGAGGTTAAAGAACGGTCAAGTCAAGTCGGACACGAGGTAAGGGAACTTCTTAACCCAATTTTTGTTCCATGGGTTAATCTCTTACTTTCAAATTATGTCATGATATTATTATGTCCTATCTTGTATTTGTACTTTCTTTATGTGTACTTATAGTGAATACACATAATAGATCTATTTTATTTAAAAAATGATCTTTGTTAGGGACTTCGTCTCAATCTTCTTTCATTGAGGCATATTTTGTTTTAATACAAGACTTTCTTTTATACGGTGTATAAAACCCTTTGACTTTTACGTTTATTCAAAAGGAATCTTTTTTATATGAATCATTTTACTAAATGAGAAAATGGAATGTTTTTGTCTTACATATGCGGGGACAATGACTTCTCCGCCGCCGTGACCATTATTTGAGTTTCTGGCTTCCTCTACAAGCCATATCTTTTTTTAAATGAAAAATAAATACCATGCTTTAATTTTCTTTTATTTTGGTATTGAAAATGGTTTTGATAATATTTTTATTATATCAATGTGTTGTATTGATATCTTGTGATTGAAATGTGGAAATGTTATGTTTATTTTATGTATGTTTTATGTGATACGATTATGTTATGGTTTATGATATGTTTAAACCTTTTCATATAAGGAATGAATTGGACTTAATAAGTGACGGGTGGAGCCCGCTATAGCTCTTCGATGCATCGGCAGGTCTCATGATACGAACTAGTGTCTTGGCACGAGGCCTTGACAAAATATTATTTGTAGTCTTTGCATGAGTCCTTGGCTACGTGGTTATGATAGTCTGGCATTATGAATTCCATCATTATGAAAGTGGTTATTGATATTTCATGTGGTCATTTGACCAGTCGAATATCCATGTGAATAAGTAAATGGAATTATATCATTTTACATTTTCCATATTATGTTGAAGTTCAAGTTTAAAATGATTTTGTTTTAGTTATACATTATCTTAAATGTTTAGGTTTATTTATGAAATATTCCGCTATATTGTTATCCTTACTGAACATCTCAGCTCACCCCTTTCAATGTTTTAATTTTTCTAGGATGTGAAGAAGTATTTTATGAATGACCTACAGGGATAATTGTAAGGGGATATGAGTGTGGACTATGGAGACCATGTTATTTTATTTTTTAATTTTATGATATAATGTAACATTTATGAGTGTATCTTGTGTTTCCAAGGCTACTAAACTAATCGGTCTTTCGAGACTTGATCTTTTGTGATCATGCCAATGTTATGCAATAATGCACCGACTCTGGGTAACTGGGGTCAGGGTGTTACAGTTGGTATCAGAGGTAGTTTAGTCCTAACCTTGGAAGCTAGATTTAGATAAACTCTGATTAGAGCACATAGCCCAAAGATAGAATTTTAGTATTAGTATAGAAGAACTTCCTAGAATTTTGGTATTATAGAGATTTTGTGAGTTTTCAGAGCAATAAATCCCTGTCTGGATACGAGCAGGTAGAGGCGGCTCTGGCACAGATGTACCTAGGGGTAAAACCCGAAAACACCGCTTTGAGATAGACTCAAATAGGAACTGGTGCATGACAACGGGCCTTCTTTCACTCTTGGTTACGACACTCCCGAGGGATATGCTTAGGATAATTCTCATTTTCCTTAAAAACCACTATGAAGGGTTATGAGTATATACTTCCTCAAAGAAAACATTTTTTATGATTATGGATTATATCCATAAATAGTTCAATTAATGTTAAGTGTTTTACAAGTATGAAATTATGTATTTTGATTCATAAACTAATCTAGTTTGTGCCATTGTTTAGAAATGGCACCTAGTGGGAGGAATGGAAACTGTATCAATGCACACACTCCATGTAGGGATTTCCCTCCTGCTCAAGATAATTATTGTGGAGCTGGAGATACAACTGGTTCTGATCAACTTATTACCATACTAGGACAACTCACTCAGGTTATGAATAATAACCTTACTCGTATGGAGCACCCTGATCTGCAACGTGTAGGATCAATGTTAGACCACTTCATAAGGCAACAACCACCAACATTTAATGGGGGTACAAATCCATTAGTAGCTGAGCAATAGATAAAATCCTTAGAGAAAATATTCCACACCTTGGGGAGTAGAGAAAGGGAGAAGGTTGTCATGGCAGTCTACCGCCTCAGTTGAGATGCCGATCAATGGTGGTCACTGATTCAAAACACAAAAGAAGATGAAGAAGTATCAAGTATGGAATGGAGGGAGTTTAAGGAGATTTTCATAGAAAAATTCTTTCCACATGACCATTGAGCAGATATGGAAAGGCAATTTCTGAGTCTGAGGCAGAAGGAGGATGAGAATGTCGCAAAGTATGAGGCTAACTTTACAAGGTTAGGGAGGCATGTTGCAGATTATATACGTAACCCAAGAAGTAATATTGATTGTTTATTTGATGGGTTAAAAACATTTCTCCGTCGAGCTTTAGTATCACAATATTTCTCAACATACGAAGATATAGTATCATGTGTTATCAAGACAAAAAAGGAATTCTCTAAGTCTTATGACAACAAAGTAAAGCAAGAGAAGAAGAGAATGGTGGAACAAGAGATAGATAAAGGGAAAAATGGAAAGAAGGATTTTCCATTATGCGATAATTGTGGTAAGAATCATCCCGGTACTTGCCTAAAAGGAATGGGAGTGTTTTATAAATGTGGAGAAAAAGGTCACCAGGCTCGTGATTTCAAGGGAAAGAAAGAGGATATCAATATTGAATGCTATAATTGTAGGGAAATGGGGCATTATTCAAATGAATGTCCTAAGCATCAGGGAAAATTACCTTAGAAAAGGCCAAGGGATCAAGGAAAATATTATGTTGTTACTACAGTTGAAGTGGAATAATTAATGTATTGGTGCTTTTGGACTCAAGGATTATATTCTGGTTAAAAGAATAATGTGATATATATAAGGATTGTACTGTAGTACTTGTTGTTTCATTAAGATTTTAATATAATTAAGGTAATCATATTTTTAGTATGTTACAATAAGAGAAACTTTACGTTGTTTAGGGAATCTGATGTTACAATTGATTTTGGAATTTAGAGACCTTTTAGAGAAAGTCTGGGTAGAGGTATTTTGGATAACTATAAAGGTTGGAATGGATTAAGTTGAACTTTGGATAGTATTTTTTAAGGTTAAAACATTTCTGAAGATTACTTTTGGAATATTATAATACTATATTTTTAAGAAAGGGACAACCTGTAAGTCGGGGGATAACCCATCGTGTCGGACAAAGATGTAGGAATCGAACCCACAACCATAGTGCGACAGGCCTTTATTACCTACCACTAGCCTACAGGAATTCCCTGGTTATTAAAAAATAGTTTTCCTAATCTAAATGGTATGTGGTAATATTTGGAACCTTATACAATTAGGATAAATAGAATATTTTTGAGTTCTGCTACCATTTGGAGTGAAGGATGGGTTTGTGGTAAAAATTTATTAAAGAATGAAAGTCTACATGACAAGTAAGTATATTTCATTATGTTCTTAGAAAATCTCTTAAATAAATTCTTCAACTTTATGAAAGTTAACTTAAAACAAAAATGCTGTCGGTTAACTTTTCCAACTGGGGATTCAATGACCGTTTAACCAATCACAAGTTTGTGATTTTCTTGTGGTTAACTTTCTCCTAATCCTGTTTTCTACAACTCTCCATCAGTATTTGATGGTTTTTTTTCCTCCATATCCATATTTTCATAGAATCTTATTATGGGCTATCTCGGGTGACCATTGTACTTTTCTTTCTTTCTTTTAATGTTATATTTTTATTAACCTTATTTATGATGTGGGTTTTCCACAAAGGTATTTTCTATTTTCAAACTTCTATTTTCAAAGAAAATTTTCAAATTCTGAGGACTCAATTTATTGAAGGAGGGAATAATGTAACACCTCGAGCTTCCATGATACACTTCTCTTTCAATAATGCAATAGCTTGCATTGCACGCAAGTTCAAGATTCTAACACACCGTGACCAATCAAAATAGACATTATGAATAGTAATACCCACTTTTTGAAATTATATATATTTTATATTTCAAAATGGACTTCATTTTTTGATTCGGAATATCGAAATTAGCCTATGTTGAATTTTTGGTATTTTTCTGAGAACTTCCAATTTTTTATGAATACTGAAAAATCCTTAAAAACAACTTTTTTAATCAAAATAATTTATAGTGATAAATTATACTATTTAGTGGTTTTAAATTATAATTAGAATATTTTTTTACCATTTTATCCAATGGTGGTCATTAAAATTACTTTCACTTTGAAATTGGACAAAAACAATTGTCAATCTTTTTATATATATTGTTTCTTAAAAACACGCTATTTGTTGTGACAGCGGGAATTAATTATAAAATGAATTAATGCAAATTTTATGTTTGGAATTTTTTAAAATATAAATCACTTTTGAATTCAGAATATCAATTATAGCTTAGGGTGAAATTTTGGCATTGTTCTGAAAAACTTCAATTTTTGATGAATAGTGAAACCACTAAGTGGTAGTTAAAAAACTGATTTTTCGTTTAAATGAAACATTACCACTTTTGTGATTTGATTTTCAAAAATCCGACTTACATGGTTGTCATTAGGAAGTAAAATGTGGTTCAATTGGATTAAAATAATTTTTGGTGAATAGTAACTTTTAAGTTTAATTAATCGCGATTAAAGGTAATTAGTGAAATTTAAGGTAAAAATGATATTATAAAAATATGAAAATACCTTTACACTTGTCCTACACTTATTGGATGAGTCATGTCCGACCAAGACAATCCATTTGTCAACTTGGGTACCTAATGGAGCCACTTGGGTAAGAAAATGACAATAATAACTTTTTATTTAAAGTAAAAATAAAATTGTCACAAACATGAGTTGTTTTACTAAAACAATTTTTTCATGGGGTTATATAAGGTAACTTTTCTACTAAAAATATTAATTGGAAATCCAAAAATATTTCCTACATCATGATATTTTTTTTATAATTTTTAGACATTAAATAAATTAAATATTTTATGACACCATGATGATGCAGTGATTACCTCATTAATTAATGATTTAAATAAAATGAAAAGATAATGTAAAATCTAAGACTTAAACTTGTCAAAACCCTATTGTATGAGTATATTTAGAACCCTTATCACCTTATCCTAGAAATATATAAGTTTGGGACCTTTAAAATCCGAAACTCATTATATAATAAAGTAACATTTCATGACTTTCCAAGAGTGTCCCTCCTCTCCTCTTATAAAAGGCACCCACCACTACCACCTTACTCACACCTTAAAAGCCTTTTGGCTAGGCCAACCTCTACCCAAATACTCTCTCGAATTCCCTCTCTTACTCATAGAAGCCTCACTTTGGGCAGAATTCTTCCCAAGGAAGCCTTTGGATCAAATCAAAAAGAGTTACACAATTTTAAGGTAATGTCTTCTCTTATGTTGTTTTGTTTTATTTTTCTTCTCCAACCCCCTAAACTATTTTATTTCTTTTCTTTTGTAGAAACAACAGTATCTTAAATATACTAGGATTTTGTTATGAGATGTATTTTATTTACACTTACACAGACCTTCATCAAATGGTTAAAGAACACACTGTTTCTGTGGGTGGTGAATTACTACCTCACGAAACGATGATTGTTCAATATTCTTTTAACACCTCTCATGGTGGCCATTATGATGACACTATTTTTTATATATTATATATATTATGTTTATTGTTTCCTTATGCTTGTATATTTTTCATTTATGGCATACCTTTATGATTTCCATTATGGGTAAACGCGATAATTTCATTTTAGGAAGTGTGGACTACCGCCCCCTCAAAGTGATTTGAATCGTTAATTCCATATGTGGGATGTATAAAGGATAGAGTAAATGATATTATATATGATATTATACTATAATTATAATATACCTTTATATCATTATGATTTCATTACATTAAATATGAAATAGAAATGAAAGTAGCGTTCATGCGTACGTACGGCTTACCGTCTCCATGAACGGTGCATTTCATTTCTTACCTCTAAATGTTATGTAATATTATAAAGGCAAGTATATACAGGATATATATGATATATATGATATCTAAATCATGAATATAATTCTTAATATAATGGATATTTTACCACATGAACAACTTGTAATTATAAGAAGTTTATTTTTGACTCAAGTACCAAAGACCAAAAAAATGACTGTTATTAACTTAAAAAATTACATAATGTTCATAACATGGTAATAAGTGATAAAAAAGGATTAATAAACTTGAAAAAGGTTCTTAAGAAAGTAGAAATTAACTCTAGTTTATTATTTAGGAGGTTAAAAAACCGTCAAGTCAAGTCGGACACGAGGTAAGAGAACTTCTTAACCCAATTTCCATTCCATGGGTTAATCTCTTACTTTAAAATTATGTCATGATATTATTATGTCCTTTCTTGTATTTATACTTTATTTATGTGTACTTATAGTGAATACACATAATAGATCTATTTTATTTAAAAAATGATCTTTGTGAGGGACTTCGTCTCAATCTTATTTCATTGAGGCATATTTTGTTTTAATACAAGAATTTCTTTTATACGGTGTATAAAACCCTTTGACTTTTACATTTATTCAAAAGGAATATTTTTTATACGAATTATTTTACTAAACGACAAAAGGGAATGTTTTTGTCTTACATATGCGGCGACAATGACTTCTCCGCCGTTGTGACCATTATTTTAGTTTTCGGTTTCCTCTACAAGCCATATCTTTTTTTAAATGAAAAATAAATACCATGTTTTAATTTTCTTTTATTTTGGTATTGAAAATGGTTTTGATAATGTTTTTACTATATCAATTTGTTGTATTGATATCTTGTGATTGAAATGTGGAAATGTTATGTTTCTTTTATGCATGTTTTATGTGATACGATTATGTTATGGTTTATGATATGTTTAAACCTTTTCATATAAGGAATGCATTGGACTTAATAAGTGACGGATGGAGCCCGCTATAGCTCCTCGATGCATCGGCAGGTCTCATGAGACAAACTAGTGTCCTATCATGAGGCCTTGACAAAATATTATTTTTAGTCTTTGCACGAGGCCTTGGCTACGTGGTTATGATAGTCTGTAATTATGCATTCCATCATTATGAAAGTGGTTATTGATATTTCATGTGGTTATTCGACCAGTAGAATATCCATGTTAATAAGTAAATGGCATTATCTCATTTTCCATTTTCCATATTATGTTGAAGTTCAAGTTTAAAAGGCTTTTGTTTTAGTTATACATTATCTTAAATGTTTATGTTTATTTATGAAAGCTTCCGCTATATTGTTATCCTTACTAAGCATCTGAGCTCACCCCTTTCAATGGTTTAATTTTTCCAGGATGTGAAGAAGTATTTTATGAATGACCTGCAGGGATAGTTGGAAGGGGATATGAGTGTGGACTATGGAGACCATGTTATTGTAGTTCTTCACTTTATGATATAATGTAACGTTTATGAATGTATCGAGTGTTTCCAAGGCTACTAAACTAATCGGTCTTTCGAGACTTGATCTTTTGTGATCATGCCAATGTTACGCAATAATGCACCGACTCTGGGTAACTGGGGTCGGGGCGTTACAACCGTACACATTCATAATAGAATTGGTTTGGCCAATAAAAGTTTTCCTATGGAATATTTGGGTGCCCCTTTATCTAATTGGAGATTCAGAATTTGTCATTTTAATTCCATTGTGTCTAGTTATTATGGTAAGGATCCAAAATTGGAAGAGTTGTTTTTTATCCTTTGTAGTAAGGATCACATTAGTCAACAGTGTGCTTTCTTCCATTCCTATTCATGTGTTATCTATGTGTAGACCACCTAAAGAAGTGATTAGGAATATTTAAAGTCTTATAAATTTCTTTATATGGGACTCACATCATGAATGATGTCATTATTGGGGTATTTGTTCCAGAATGGCAAGAAATTTTCAAGAGGAGTATTTTAATCTCAAAGGTATTGATGAAAATATGCGGTCTATATAGGCTAAACTGGTGTGGGAGGATATTCTTGGTGATTATATTTTGTTTGATTTTATCAAGAGGATGTATGGGGAATGGAATTTTGATTAAGTTGATTGTGGTAATGGTTCTCAGCTTTGGAATTTTGTAAAGTGTCTATTTCTCCTATTTTGGAGAATTCTCACTGGATTTTTGGGTGTGGTGAAATTTCTTTATGGAAGCATGATTGGGATGGTTCCATTGTATTTTTACCAAGATGTCTAGCCTTTAATATCACTATTAGGCAGGCAAGTTCATACCCCATGTTCACTGATGCAGTTTTGAATGAGGTTCAAAAGGACGTGTTACGTAATATTTATTTTTCTGAGGATCCATATAAGTGTTATATTAAATCTTCTTCCACTGGTAATCTATCATGTTCAAATTTTCATTATATGATCTATCCTTCTCCTAATTTGGATTGTTTGGGAAGTAGAATTTGTTGTAAATACCTCTCTCCTAAATTTATTTTTCTTCTTTAGAGAATTTACAAGGGTGATATTCCTCCTGATAATAATATTCAACGGATTTCCATTCGTCTAGTTTCAAAATGTAAATGATTCTTGTTCCCTCATTCTGAAACTGTTTTCCATCTTTTTTGAAAAATTTATAGGTTTGTTCATATATGGTTTCTTGTTGTTGGTTTTCCAGATTTCATTGGATATGTGACGATAGTGGAAGAATTTCTTCTGGCATGTTGGAATTCATAGGAGAGTGATTATGCACAATACAATGGGTGGTCTTTACTCATCATTTTTTCTTATTAGAAAGTATGGGGATCACGGAACACTGATCCTCATCGAGGTTTTCATCCTAAATTTTAGTATATCATATGTTAATTTATAGGCCTTCTCTCTTTTTTTGTGTGGCAATGTAAATATGTGAATATTTCACTAGTTCTGCAATCTTTTTTTCATCAGTTCCTTTGATGGATGCGTTAATTTCTAGGAAGAGGTCTTCTAGAATATGGGTGTGATGGTATCCTACTATAAATGAGCTTAAATTAAATATGGATGGTTCTTGTGTGCAAGTAGTCATGCACGGTGGTGGTGTTGTTCAGGATGATCATGGCTCGATTATTGTGGAATTTTCCACTTACTTTGGGGTGGGTAATTTAGTGGTGGATGAGGCATTAGCGCTGCTCCAAGGTCTTAATATGTGTATGGAAAGATCTATTCATCTATCTAAAATCGAATCAAATTCTACTATTATGATTAATTCCCTGAAAGGTAAAGTGAATTTCCTTAAGAATATTATCTCTTCCATTTGTCCTTGCAGGGATCTCATTCATTCAAATATGTTGCTTCTTCATACATGGAATGAGGGTAATATGTTGGAAAATCTCATGGATTCTAAAGAAAATCAGAATAAAGTGCATTAAATTTTTTCTAGAGTAGGCTCTCTTACTATTGAATGTTCTATGATTGTTCAAGGGGATTCCCTCGGTCATCATCATTTTCGGACCCTGTTAACTTTCTCACTTGTTTTATTTCATGTTTATATATTTTTATTAATAAAAGTTTATAATTGTTATCCAGAAGGGTGGTCCCATAATTACATGTCCCACCACTGCATTTGGTAATGTTTTTATATTAGTAGATTCTAGGTATAGTGAAAGGGATTTTATACAAAGAACGCTATGTTATAATGTAATAGAGGTTATTCTTGACTTATTCTCATGATTTTATGTTTTATTTTGTCTCAATATTCCTATATTTCCTAGATGTAATCATATTATATCATACTTTTATGTTCAATTTTATTATCCTCACAAATTTTATATCATCATGATATGTCTCTTGACTCACATGTATTACTTTCATCATGTTATACTTTGATTATTGAATTAGTGGGTTTTACTTATCACCCCTTTCTTATGTATGACACTAGGTTATCCCATACAATATTTGAAGATAAATGGATTTTAAGGAAATTTTATGGAGTTTTAAATAGTATTTCTGTATTTTTATTTCAAGGTATTGTTCTATGAACCTAATTTAAAAAACACAATAGGACTCTTGATCTTTTTGGATATTATTATTTTTGTGTTTATATAATAAATCTTGAAATAAATTGTAAAACAATATATGGGTTTTCATAGTTTTTATCATAGGAAAATGTGTAATTATTTTTGGGGATTAGGACTAGAAAACTTTAGTGAAAGCCTTTGGGATAAGAATAAATAGAGGAAAACATAACTAAATTATTATAAATTATTGAGTAAGTGTTTTCCAAACAAAAAAAATCATGTCTCTATACTAGAAGTGAAAGTGGAACTAGAAAATTTATTCATAGGGGTAATAAACTCAAAATGGGTGTATTATCTATTAACATGATCATCACAAAATGCATTAAAATGTGGCGATGTTTCATGCATAGTCTGACACTCTTGGGGAATATGCTCTAGTATATTTACAAGTTCCTAACAAACCATTTTCAAGGGAACAAAATGAATTTAAATATTTATATTAGGAAATAGACAATATATTACTTACATTCAAACAAAAAAAATTATAGTTAGTGGAATATATTTCATTTATGATTTTCCCCATCAATGTTCATAGTTTCCCATTTATATGATCAATAGTTTTGAAATTATCTTCCCTAAATTTTTTTTGGATGATGTAAATGATTAAAACTAGAATTAAATGGTTAAAGGTAGGATTATAGTATATTCATAAACTTTAAACATCATATGTGAATATTGTTCTATGCATTGTTTCATATTATGCATGTTTAGAAGGACTATTCAAATTCCATCTCAAAGTATTGAAGTACATATATCATTGAAAATACAAAATGTTTAAATTATTATATACCATTTTTATAAATTCTCCCCTATCCATATTTGTAGGAAAAAATTTTTTGAAACCCTTATGATACTCTCTTTAGAAGAATTCGATAAAAATTTGGGTATGGATTGGATTTCATTACATAGGGCCAGAAAAATTTTATGAGAGAAGTAAATCATCATTAATATCATGAATAACCTTATGATTCTATATAAGTGAAATGAGAAGGTTGAATATTATTTTTAATCATCAACTAAATTAGGTAAATTAATATTTTATGAGCAAGAATATCTCACTCAAATGATTGAGACTAAGGAAAATATCATCCTTGATGACATTGTCATTTTAAAGGGATATGCAGATGTGTTTCCTGAAGAAATTCCCAGTCTTCCTCCCATCCAAGTGGTTGAGTTCTTTATTGAACATAAAACTATATATTTTCTAATATCCATGACTCTATATATAATGAACACTTTTTAACTTAAATATTAGAAGATGAAGAAGCTATAGAATAATTGGGACAAAATTTTTATACACCCATGTGCTTCACCGTAGGGTGAACCATTACTTTTCATTAAAAATAAGGATCGATCAATGTGCCTCTACATTGATTATTATTAGATAAAAAAGAACATGATAAAGGACAAGTATCCTCTGTTGTGGATTGATAACTTGTTTGATCAGCTATGTGGATCCTTGTATATCTCTAAAATGGATCTTGAGTAAATATATTATCAAGTAATAGTGAAGAAGGTTGATATCCCCAAGACTTCGTTTCATAAAAGTTTTTAGAACTACATTTTCATAGTGATATAATTTATATTCACTAATTCTCCAACCATATTTATAGACATAATGAATAGTCATAATTAATTATCCTTACAAATTTGTTTTAGAATTTATAGATGATAATCTTATCTACTCCAATATCAAGGAGGATCATGAAGACTAATTTAATTTTGTACCAAACACCTTGGGAAAGGAAAATTTATATGTGAAATACAGTAAATATGAATTTGGGATTGAAAAAGGAGAATTATTGTAAATTTTATCAATAATAAAGAGATATATGTGGATACTTAAAAATGGAGTAAATATAAGGATGTCTAATAACAACATCTATGTTGGATATCCACAACTTCTAGGGATTTTTGGGGTACTATCATCGATTTGAGATACACATCTCATGATTATGAAACTAATGAACCAAACTAACTCATAAGGGAGTAAAGATTATTTTCATTATTGAATTTGAGTAGAGATTTAAAGAGTTAAATAAGCGGATAATAAATTCACCTATACTCACATTACCCACCAATGGTGTAGTATTTTTTATCTATATGGATGCATCCAGAAAAAGGCATGGGTTGTGCCCTTATGAAAAGATGATAAAGTGGTATTTTATTCATCATGAAAATTAAATATTCATGAGAAGAACTACCCAACACAAGATTGAGAATTAGTTGCAATGATCTTCACCAAGATGATTTGGAGAAATTATCTCTATGGGGAGAAGTGTGACATATATATGGATCATAAAAGACTCAAGTATATATTCACACAAAAAGAGATAAATATGCACAAACCAGGATGCATAGTGCTGATCAAGGATTATGATTGTTCAATCTATACCATCTTGGTAAGGATAAAAGATTGGGGATACTTTTTGTAGAAGGTATCCTGTAAACATCTCTAAGATTAGGATTGAAAGGGATCTAATCTTCTTGGGCATGAAAAGTATGGACATGAGAATCATAAAATGGACTACATCCTACCTTTCTCAAAAAACTACTCAAATATCCTTTCTTGAGAGGACCAAATATAATATGGGTATATATAGATAATGGTATAAAATATTTGGATGTTCAAATTTTCTAATGTTGGATTCATAAGGTTTTAAACATAGATATGTGTCCCATCCAAACCAGAGCTAGAGAGGGAACTTCTAGATGATGTTCATAAGTCATACTTCTTTATTAATCTAGAATTCACTAAGATGTATAGATATTTAAATAAAATATTCTAGTGGGATAACATGAAGAGGTAAATTTCAAATTATTCACCTCGATGCCTAGTATTCCAATATTTTTTGTTTCTATAACAAAATTATAAGGATATGATTCAACTATTTTCCATACCATTGAGTAAATGGTAAAACATGACCCTGGATTGTGTAGAAGGAATACTCATGACATATAAAGGAAATAACACCATCTTGGTGGTAGTCAATCAAATAAAAAAGTTAACTCATTTCATTGTTATCAAGTAATATTTATCTCTTTACCAAATAACCACGATATACATAAGGTAAGTGGTAATTATGAATATAGTGCCACAATACATTATATCTTATCAAGATGTGAGGTTTACCTTTAGGTTATGGATAATCCTTAAATAATAATTTGATATAGATCTATTTTTCAGGAATTCATATTTCCATGAGAATGATTGTTATTTTGAGACAAAAAAATTAAAATCTAGAGGATATTTTGAGATCTGGTTCCACGGATGTCTGAGGATGTTTTTATTATCACCTTCCTCAAATAGAGTTCACATATAGAAACTATTTCCATTATGGAATTAAAATAGAACCTTATTATGGTATAAATGGGAAGAGGTTTCATTCACCAATATGATGGGATGAATTTAGAGACTGGAAGCTTATGGGACCTGATCATATCTAGGAGATGATAAAGAAGGTTTGTATTATTCAACTTCTTATGAAATTCTATAAAATATAATAAAAAATCTATTCAGATAATCGTCCAAGAGACCTAGAGTTTGAGGTCAGAGATAAATTGTTCCTTCCTATATCATTGTAGAATAATTTAATGAGTTTTAAGAAGAAGTGAAAACTTAGGCCAAGATACATAGGCACCTTTGAGATCATCTATTTCATTATATTGATGACATAACTACTAGCTCTCCCAGCTAAAATTTCTCAAATACATGATATGTTCCATGTATCCCTCATGAGGAAGTATATACCAAACCTATCACATGTACCGAATACAAATTTGTACCCTTGGAGAATGATATTTCATACAAGGATCATCTGGTTTGTATCATGTATTTTAAATACAAAATTCTATGAAACAATAGAACTCACCTTGACAAAGTGTTGTGGAGGAACCACAAATTTGAGGAGGCTAAATGGGCAATATAATAGGCAATGAAATAGAAGCTCCATCATCTGTTTTAGTATAAAAAATGAAATTTCAATGATGAAATATCTGAAGTGGGAAGAATTTAATGGCGCAAAATCTAATAAACTAAATTCCTTTTTAATGAATACATTTATTATTAGGTAATGTAATTAAATAAAACACATGCACTACATGGATTATTTTATACAATTACAAAATATTGTAGGTTGGATTAAAAATACCATTAAGAATCATAAAAATTTATAATATATTCAATGTACATTGACTATTAATAATAGTATATATTCAGGGTTATGATAAATTTTAGTTGACATAAACAGAAGAACCATTGACCTCTACCAGCATGATTGTGCCCTATAAATTAAATATATCATTTATTTTAAGGGAGACAGTATCATTAGAATTTTCCATTGACCAAGACCAAGATGATATTCATCAACATAATCTTGAGTGAAACCATTTATGGGAGAAGTTCATGCATATCAATATCATGGCCCAAAACATATTCACGCAGTTCTCGTAAGAAAGTTCCACCATCATACACCATACCCTTAGGAAAAACACAACTGTAATAAGGGGATGTGTATTTAGACCTTAGTAGTATGAATTTTCATATTTTCTTTATAATAAAATAATATTTATGTTTATCCATTTTCCTTATTACATTATATATACAATTATATATTGGTTGATGAAAATTATATATTAATATGAAGAAACCAAAATTTTATTTTTGGGGAATATATGGATTTAATTAAAACACACTTTTTGATAAGATCAATAATTTAAAAATAGATTATATTTTCATATAATATTCTCATTTAATAATATTTATATACAATTTATCACATGATTTAATGTATTCTAAACATAATCTTTATAAAGGTAAGAAAACTACTATTGTCATAAAAATTAGTATTTTTAAATAAATAAGGATATTAATTTAAAAGTGTAAAATCTATTATTCAGTGATTTATTTGGATATAATAAAATTAATTTTGAAATCCAAATGTCAAAATTATCCCTTGGAAAAAAATTCATAATTCTATGACATAATCGTATTTTTGGGTAAAAATTAAATACATTATAAACATACATTGTTCATTATGATATCATTCTAAAAAAGTGATGTAATAAATACTATAAATGGAATTGAAGACCCAATATAAGTTTTCCATTTAATATAATTTATTTTTTAAGTTATTTTATTTGTGTTTTAAACCATAAATGAATATTCCAAAACATATATTGTATTTTAGAGTTTGGAAATCAATTCTTCACGAACATGACTCCCTTCCACACCATTATTTGTATTATTTTAATGATTTTGGTTCTTATGCTAATAAAATATTTAAAAACACATCTCATTAGTAAAAACCATGGAAAAACTATTATATGATTTTTTTATTTGAATTATTTTATCATATAGAGTCCAAAAACTATATTTAGAAATTAATAAATAATTCCATTGAACTTTTATATAAATACCAACCCATCCCCCCACTAATATTCTTTAAAAACCCATTGGGAAAAATGTTCCTCTCCCTATCCTTATATGAATCCCACTCACAGTGTTCTCATTATTTTTATGGGCTCATCCCAAGCATTTAGAATCACCCTCTCAAAGTATGGGGTCTCCCCCTCTTTTTTCCATTAAGGTGCCTTATTTGTATTTAGCCTTTTGAATATTAGTTTATTATTTTTTTCGTGCCATTATAAATATCCATTTTCTATCCATTTTATGTTAAAATAATAATAGATCATTTATCAACTCTCTTTATAAGCTTTACCTAAGTTGTTACTATGCCGAATTAAGGGATTCTCTCCTCTTCTTTTATTTCATTTAATCTCATAATACTAAGCCCTTTTTATTTCCAATTTTCCATGCCATAATTTCTTTTTACACATTACCGTTTTTCCTTATTATTTCCATGTAATGATATAACACCTTTATATCCCATTAATATATACCATAAACCTTTATGTACTCCCATTATGCTTCTGAAATTATCTTTTGATTTTTCATGCCAAACATATGTATTTTGAATACCCATCCTTATTTCCACACAAGTGTATTCACATATATAGTATTATCCTTCATTTATTGGGTGCTTCCATGTATATAACCCACACACCATTATAATTGGATTAAATGTGATGAAATGTGTTCTTATATTTTATGTTCTATATGTCACACAAATTAATGTACATGATTTGAATGTGACGGGTGGGCCCAAAATTATATAGTCCTCAAATGCATTGGTTATTGTTTTTATATCATGGTATTCCATGTATGGTTTAACGAAGGTTATCCTAAGAACAAAATTTTATGATGTCTCATTGGTTTTCAATAAAATATGCTTATAATGTCATGTTTTATATTTTCAGTACATTCTTATGTTTCCTAGATTTTATATTCATATATCATGAATTGATGATCAATATTTTTATTTTCACCCCTTCTATGTCACTCAGATATGCCTCTTAACTAACATGCATTAATTCTATAATTCTATGCCTTTATTACTCCCATTTTATCTTTATATATCTCCAATTTCTTGGGTACATCCCCAAGTTATCTGGTGTAGTGTTATAATATCAATTGATTTTAAGGACAAGTTATAGAGTTTTAAATAATTTATTTCTATCCATATTTTTTATTAATATTATTTGTACCTTATTTCCCAAAGATATTGGCTCTATCTAACTACTGGTGGTGGTCATGTTCATCCCATCCTGAAGGCCTTTGAGAGTTTTTTATTTATTTTTGGATAATCCCCCTTTTTATCTAGGTTGAGAGAGAACCCTTACATGACTCGTTGGCCCAAAGTCATTTTTACCATTACATGACCTAAAATCCCAAAGGCACAAGGCCCAATACCTAACTTGGAGGCCCAAAGAGAAAAATTCACTAGAAATACCCCTCCATAGCAGCTACACCATTGAAGGGGCCTATCTCCCCTCCTCGCATGGATGATAACTATTATTTCCCCTTATAGATTTATATGGTTCCAGGAAAAAATAGTGATTTACATACCCTATCATTCTTAAAATATGGTAATCTCTACCCCGATGGATACTACTTTCTTTTAAACCTCTTCTTGGGCCTTCATATTTGTGGTCTTCCCAGACTGATTCATGGACCTATACCCCAAAGTACCATGGCTTGAAGGCCTATGTTACCCCAGAGGTCTTGTATACTATAGGCCAAAACTTGTGGCCTAAAGGACCAAATTTATATTTAGGATTTTATTATTTTTTTCATTATGAAATGAATCATGAAATGTTGTGTATAAAAGATATGATTTTTCTAACAAATTCAGGATCTTCATTGGAATTCCCCTAGTCTATATGTGATATAGAAATGAAAAATGGAACATAATAAACATTTTTTTGGACCTTTGAAACATACATCTTCTAGTCAATGAGTATGATTATTACTTTACATCCCTCATCAAGAGTTTGAACTTTCTTATACTATGTTTTTTTACTCAAAGAATCTGCAATGAAACCCCCCTGTATTATATTATATTCCAACTCAATGTTGCCTAATTCCATTTTCAAAGTTTTATGTCCTATATGGATAATATATATAGAAAACTCTTGCGGTTTTTGTCAAAAAACTCACTTTGAATGTACAATGAAACTAAAATTTTAGGTAATAAACCACACTCAATATATCCATAACAAGTATATGGTAGTTTTTCTTGTGGGTTCATAAATATCGAAACCCATAAATAACCACCTGATCCCTCTATATCAGAACTGCTCCAATTCCAACTCTAAATAAATCATAATAAAACATATAACTAATCCCTATGTAAAGTTTAATTAGAAAAATAGTAGATTTTAAACAATTATTTAGCTCTTATAATGCATCCCTGAACTAGCTACTCCATTCGAAGTTGACGCCCTTCTTGGTCAACTCTATCAGGGTAATTTCAGAGAAATAGAACCCCTAAATGAACCACTTATAATATCCATACAATCTAATAAAACTATAAATATTTATAAAATTCTTCGTTCAAGAACAAGTCATAATCACCTATACTTTATCTTTTTAAAATGAGATCCCAACCTATGAAATAACATACCCAATAAGATGAACATATAAAATATAAAAATCACAATTTGAGTACTGGGTATAAACATAATGTTCTTTAGTTGTACTTAATACAATCTCCATGTGCTCAGTTTTTGACTCATAGGCGAAGGAGTATACCAATATTTCATCAATAAGTAAGATTATAATGTGGTATATATATATGAATGAAAAATACAGTTCATGATAACTATAGACACTTCCATCACATTATTCAAATTGAATGGAATCATATGGTACTCATAAAAACTATACCTACTCATAAATTTCATCTTCGATATATTATTTTCCCTTACCTGTAACTGATGGTAACTCAATCATAGGTTGATCTTGGAGAACAATCGAGATCCCTTCTCTTGGTCAAACAAATAATTAATCCTTATGGATGGATAATCATTCTTCAGCATAACCTAACTAACATTTTGGAAATCTATGACCAACCTAATTCCACTATCAACCTTATGGGTGAATAAAACTATGTCACTCTATATATAGGTATATAAAAAAAATATTATATTATCCTGAGGGTCCTCAGGTGGTGTTTTTATCTCCCTCGTATTAATTAATTATATATGTTAATGAGGAATTGATATTTTCCCATCAACCATCATATGGTTAATCATGAACTATATTTCCATATTTGGAGAATGTATGGATAAATCATCTATAAATTCATCATGGAATCATTCAACCACATAAGGAAAAGTGGCTAGTACCATCACTGATCTTCTTGAAGAACTATACCCTCCATATACATTGTAATTAATCAAACTAAACTAAAATCATATCTCACTCAACCTATATACATATCCCAATATCTAGCATGGAAATACTACTTTCCACTAAGATAAGTAAAAAACCATCCTCTAATATTAATTAGTGAAAGATCAAAATTTAATCAATCAATCCATCCAAATGATGACATCAAATATCATCATATCTAAAATGAGTAAATACCACAGATACTTGTAGCCTCTGAAAACGATAGAACATGTTAAAAAACAAGGAATATGATTCCAACTCTTTCTATGAGGTGTATCAAGAACGAATACTCTATTAGAAAACTCCATGATCATACCCAACCTGGATATTAATCGGGTAGCAATAAAAGAATGAGACACTTCAGTATTGAATATAGAAATTTAAAGTGTTGAGGAAATAAAAATCAAACCTCTGAATTTTTAATAATCCTATACATCATCATCTAAAACCTTATCTAATGTATATACTCACCTAACTAGGATCCACAACACTAACACTATAATCCATAACTTTCCTATTGACATAACCCATGAGGCGTTTGGTACTAAGACTGCTCTTATGACCCACATCCATATCTAGAGAATGACCTCCCAGATATAACCCAACTATTCATTTGAGGTCCATAGACCAAAACTGCAATGTTTATGTATTATATAATCATATGCCTATACCTGGTGTAGATATACTTTATAGAAACAATAGAGATTCCCCATATTATTTTATGTATGGAACTCCCCCGGAAGACTAGTATGTGTCCTATAGAAATTTATATTCTGTATGTATTGAAAGAACATAAGGAATGTTTGTCCTAATATGGGAAGAGATAAACATATTCCCTACCTTGATTTTATCTCACCTCTCTCCCACATATCCTTATACATCCTCAGCCTACCATTATAAGAGGTATTGATTGCTCCATTTTGATGGCTACCACATGGCCCACGGATGAAGGGAAGAAATATTTTTCTATTTTCCATAGCTATGACCTTCTAAATAGTTATGGATTTTCAAACCACATAAGATTAATTTATTAAGTCAATCTCTCTGACCTAGTACCCCAACAATATTTGAAGGTTAATGTTAAACCTCCTGGAATTTTGGACCTTGTTCCCAACCACCAATAGAGTAAACAATTATACTCCCCAAAAGGATTTATGTGATTCCTCGAATATGTCAACCCCCTATGGAGTTTTATAAGCTATTGACCTTAATCAAACCACAATGTATCAAGGAATAATTTATCAAAGAATAAGGTCAGTGATGGATTCCCATGAAATATCCTCATTCCTCATAGAAAAAACCATCACATCCCACTATCTATTGGTGGTTCCTTATAGCACCCACACTTCCAACTTCACATATCAGTCATCTAGAATCACCAAAAGATCAAATATCTCCTTAAGTATCTCTATAAAATCCTTGATATTTTGAATACCACACAGAACCTACAAAGGTAGAGGGTGGTGTAACTATATATCCTCGAAATAATTCTCTATTGTAATATCCCCTAGATGGTAACCTCCAACTCCTATCAACACTAACTAGAAGACTCTCATTTGATATGGCTCAACTACCTAGACAATAATGGAAGCTCTTGTGTAATCCTCAAATTATCCATCTTGGACATCTATTGGAAAGAAAAGACTACTCTCAAATATGGGAATATCCTCATGTTTTCCCTTCTGTGTCATTGTAAGATGTTAATTAGGAAAAATTATTTAAAATATGAATATAGATACTAATAAATTTCATTAACAACAAAATATTAATAATACCTAAGAAATTAATGGGTGGAAATTCATGAAATAGCCCAAGAAAATATAACCTAGAGGTTTACCAACCACTACTAGGAATAACCACCAAGTACTCAACCAAGGCCAAAGCCAGCCTCTTTGAAACCTAAATTTTATCCATAGTTATAATAACATAACAATATGTGTTATTAGGATAATATAATTAAATTTCATCAACAAGGTATTTATAAAAAACCAATCTAATGATTTTGATAATTAATTAATTTAAAACTATATCCATCATAGGAAATTAGGCATATCACATGTAAATCTATTTTCATATTCATGATTCATAAACCCATACACTCTTGTAAATTATCCATGAAAAAATACAATAAATCATGATAGAACAAAATATTAGAGGAACAATAAAAAACCATAACATCATAACTAATAAAGTAAATCACAAAACATTGGTTTTTGTATTATCAATTATATGAGTGTTGTTTATTCAAAAGAATAGATTCCTATATAGTTTCAACTATCCTATATCTTTCCTACCAAGATAAATAGTAAAAAATTAAAATGTCCATTGATAAAAAATTCAAATCCCCGGCCTAGAAAATTGGTTCAGTGCCAATACATCTCATGACTTCTTGTATATGTCCATTTATGCAAGAGGTTTGGGTCTAGTTGTAAGATCCTAATACTTACAATGTGGATACTATACAATCAATACTGAATAACCCTAGAAAAATATACAAAAAATAATTAATATTAAGCAGTATAAAAAATGTAATAAAAGAAATAGATAAAATCATTATATGTAGTAACATAATTTCATACAATCATGGGTCAAATAGATCCCCACACATATTGGATCATTATATAAAATATAAAATTAAAACATAATAACTAAGGCATAGTACTAAAAGAACCCAAATTATATTCGAGAATTTTCTATCTCTTTATCCATCCCTATCTTCTCATGTGATGGTCCTTGGACCATTTCCCTTGGCTGGATCCCTAACCATAATTTCTATACATTAACTAAGATTCTCATTTTGGTTGTGAAAAAAAACCCTAATAAGAAACAACCAATGGGACCTTAACATAAGTTTAGAAAAACTATAAAGTTGAATGAACATATAGAAATAAATAGATAAATAAACATATATCTCACACTGGGTAATTATTATCTATGAATACTTCAATGAATTACCAACCATAACTACTTTTTCTATATGCTGAAATGAAGAGTAAGAAGGAACATTGAATGAATCTAAGAACATGGTATGTTCTTTCACACTAAATTCATGGTCTCATATCAAACACATGACCACACCATCCTCACTTAAGGGAGGTCAAAATCACCACACAAATCCTTCTCTCACTCATGGTTGGTGTTATCCCCAGACCACGTGTTCTCAACAAACGAAGGCCACACTTTTTGTATCAAGTTTCACCTTATCCATAAAGGTGTACCCATACTTCATAATACTTACATTGGATTCAAAATCACTGTAGGAAATACATCATATCTCAAGCCACAACGTTTCACTCAGTATTTTCCAATACATCAGTAACAATAATTCACTGTCATACAAAAAAATCATCCAATGAGAAACAATCCCCTAATTGTTCACCCAACATCATCACATGTTATAGAATACATCACCCTAACCCTAAATCCACTCAAATATATCATCTCAACCATAAATTTCACTGAATAGAACCCTAAAGGATTAATTACCCAAGATAACATAAGGATATATTCCCTAAATCCATATTTATTCATTACATATTTATGGGTTTTTTTTAATCTTGTAATAAAATTTTTATTTACATTCCTTGGGTATATTAGTTCATGTGTTGTGGACACCCAAAACATTCTCCAAATAATCTATCATTTATTAGTATGTTACATGAGTTATGATGTGAAGGGAGTAAATGTCATGACCCCCCACCCTCCAAAGATTCCCCCCTGATTTAGAAGTGATAGAATAGAGATAATGACCCTCGAGTCCAACCTCTAGTAGGCCCTAGGGTGGCGACTATAACCATGGGTAAAAAGATCTCACAATATGGGAGGCATTACCCTTTATAAGAAAAAAAGATCAGGATATAAGATGGTTTGTCCCAAAATAACTCTAATACATAATATATATAAAAATAAATCCAAAACTATACCACATAAATGTTCAAAAAAACTATTACAAATAAAATAAAACTACAAAGTATATACCCAAAGTAAAACTAAGTAGAGACACCACAACTATCCAAAAAGTCTGAGATAGTGGGGTCCAGCAAGGTCCATGAAGTCCTCCAGAAAACCTAAAAAGAGTTGTATATACATAGGGTGAGAATACAGGTATACTCAATTGGAAAACCAAAGTCTCTCATGTAAAAGTGAGAGAAGCATACTAATTCTCTTGAGAGAAAACAGTAGAACCCAACAGCACCTAACAAGGTACACTAGAAATCACAACCTCACCAAGGCACGCTAACCAAATAATGCAAGTCAAATAAAGTAATGTAGTACGAATATCGATAATAGGGTACCCAAAACCACTTTCACACTAATTAGTTTCTCTCACACCATAACAGAAAATGTCTTGGTGCTCTCACCTCTTCCGAACACACTGCATCACAACCCACCCGCACACACTTGGGAATCACAACCACATCTCACCCGCAAACACCCGGGACAAATACTACACCTCATCCCACCTGTAGACACCTGAGAAACATACCACATCACATCTTGAAAACACCTATGAAATCAAAACACATATCATCCCGAAGACACCTGGGAAAACACAACTCATATCATCCCGAAGACACCTGGGAAAAAAAACTTTCCTGCACACACTTCGGCCCCACAAACCACAACCTACTAGAAGGATCTTGGTATATCGCATCCTAGAAGGAGCAGTGAAGATTGGGTGGCTATCCATCCATCCTCCCAATGTTATGTTTGGTAAATAAAACCTCTCCTATGACGGTGGGGGTTTTTTGAACATAGAGATCAACTAGGGTGGGGTGCGTATAGAAATCACAAGGAAAAGAAAAATAATACATATATAATACCAAACACTCAAGACCAACCTATGGGTTTTCAAACAATATCCAACTCACAAAACCACCTTTTCTGCTACTTATAAACACAAAACTACACAACCAACCACAAACTCATATCATACCCTCATCCAATTCATTTAACCAATTCTCATTATTTATATACATTTCATTTATTCATTTCATTACTATCTGAGTAACAACCAATTAAAGTACACAACAATCCACAGAGAAAAATTCACACAGAGGAAGAAGAACCATGGTAAATTAACCCACTTCACATTACTCTTCGTTTAATACCCACTCATGATAAAACAAAAAATGATCCTGAGACACAGAGTGAAGCTTTTGGCATGCTACTCATAGAGAAACCTTGGATGAATTACCCATGACAACCACTACCATCATCATTATTCAAATTCATTATTCCCAATACATCATCTAAATAGAGAAAACCCCCAAATCACAATCGTACCCAACAACACCACTCATCACAACTATTTTCGGTATCACTACTACATAACACTACTCATCCATTCCACAATAAAATAATCTCTCAACCTGAGATTCCATTTCACCACCCGAACAACCCCACATCACACAACCATTCCCACAAATACAACACTATAAAACCCACACAAGGTACAATTTCTATATTTAATAATTCATCCCTTATTTAATTACAATTTTTAATTCTGATGTTATCACAGAAGGTTTGATCGTGGGGAATCCAATCATTAGTTGAGTATACATCATTAACAATTTTCATAGATAATTATATTCAAGGAAATCAACAACATACTTCCCATAACTATCCCATATGCACCCAAGGACCACCAATGACCGTGATTTTCAGTAGGGAATTTAGCCCATATAATTCAAAACAATACTCAAAAACAAATAACAAGTATATCATACATCACTTTTCCCCATCCCCACATATTGATCATAATCCTATCCAATTTTATTTATTAATTTTTTATTATACTATCCTCACAAAGGACACATTCAAATTCCCACCCCACATGATACACAAATAAAATATAGACAAAGGGATCCCTACTTGGATGAAGAGACGATCAATGCTTCATTATTTCCCCAAAGCAGAGGGTGCCCATGCAGCATAAAACTCCAAGGAAAACATGAACCAAAGGTTACAGCCTGAATGCTTGACTCCTCGCAGAAGAAAGGCTCTAGAGACGTCCGGTATCAATAGAAAAGGGAAGTGCACAAGGAAAATAATATCTCAGCTTTAGAAAGGCCATATCCTAAATCAACAAGAGAAACATTTTTTTAAAATCCATTAAAGGTGGATATTGACCAAAACCACATGGTTTGGAAGTCAAGAAAAGATTTAGGTCTTTAGAAGATAGATACAATTTGAAATGGATCTAAAAACCATTAAATATGGTATTAAACTAATTTTAAATCAAAGAAAATGTTAAAAAGGAAAAAATGGAAAAATGAGAAAAATATGGAATTTTGAAAAACTTTTGGAAATGACTCACTATTAAGTGAGTAACCAGTGTGATTCACCGTTTAGTGAGCTACTAGTGTGATTCACTAGTGCGAGATACTGGTGCAAGTCATAGTTCTGACTCAATAGTCCTGACTCACCGTTGCAGGATACTAGTGGAAGACTCAACATTCTGAGATACTGGTAGATGACTCGTTGTTCCGAGCTAATGGTGGATTAGTCATCATCACGACTCACCGTCATGACTCACCACTGGAGACCTACCGGTGTGAGTCTCCATTACAAATCATTGTCATGACCTACTACTGTGACCTACCTGTGTGAGTCCTCATTTTTACTCATCGTTGTGACCTACCATTGGAGAACCTGAGAAACATGAAATTTGGAAAACTCTTGAAATGAGTCATCGTGACCTCCCAAAACACATTAAACATTGTATTTTTACAAAGTAATAGACCAGAGAGGTCTGGGCCATTATGGTAAATAAATATAATGTGTGAACCGACAATGAAATTTATTCATGTGTTTTAATGTGTGAATGAATTAGAGGATAATCAGGTTGTTTACTTTTTTTAAGACATTGAAGTGTGAATTGGAAACCCAAATCACACTTATTAAAAATTTATTAAACAAAAATGATCAATGTTTACATGAGGTGAAAATAATTTTCACCAATAAGAAATTCAATGTGATAAAAACATACCTAACCATGCAGAAAATCAAAAAAAGCAATGAAAAATGACATCCCTTCAAAAAAAATTTCCATTTTGATAAATTCCAAATACGAAGCAAGGTACTAGAATAGGTGGAAGAGAGTTCCTAAGGAATTGTAGTCCTTCAAAATATTTAAAAATTAAAAGATTCAGTCTAAATGAATAGTAGTGGAGGCATTCAAGAAGTACACCATGTACAAGCACTAATCTGAACAAAGAATGATAGAAAACCAGCAGAATCATTTCCGTGGAATAAAATTGAAATTGAAATTTGGGTCTTTCTTAAACTCCTCCACACCCTTGGTAAACATTCTCATTCAGAGTTCAAGATAAGTATCTATAGTCATTTCACTATTTTTGTATTATCGAAAGGAAGATGTGTCATTCACCTCTATCCCAGAATCGAGTTATTTTGGAAAGACCATTTTCTCTTCTATTTGGTAACAATTTATATATACAAGATCATCATCATAATTGGGGGAAGTTTTTGAATCAATTGAGGATTCATAAAACTTTCATTAGGTATGTTTTGTGGTGTTAAAATGTTCTTTTCATTCGAACTAAAAGCTAGAAACTGTGTGATAATTGTTCTCTCAATTTTTTGTTGCTCATTTATTTTACAGGTTTTTCTAGAACTCGAAGTAATAAATCCATATAAGTCAATCATTGGATTTTTCCCTTTATATCCCTTGATTTCAAGAATTATTCCTCATGTTTCCAAGGTTTTTCAAGTTTCTCTTGAATATTATTCTCCAATTTAGATTGAACCTCATCTTTTTCTCCATGTTCACTATTGTTGGTCTCAATAGGAGGCTTGGCTCTAGGACTCAAAATTGTGACTTCCTTCAAGTTTTGTTCCCTTCTATCATCCCTTACCACTGGTAGATGAGAGGTGGAAGCTACCAAAGGATTAGAATTTCCATTATTATTTAAAGGATTTCATGACTTAGAGGCTTCTTTTTCAACCCAAATTGATTTGAAAAGGTGGGGAGGTTGAAAAACTATCCTTTAATCCTCAGAGTCACCAATAGGTGTCTAATTCAAGATCATTTTTTACAATGGTTAGGTAGATTCTCGAATACTACCTCTTTGAAAAAACCATTGGAACCATTTTGAAGCCAAAATCGAGAGGGAAGTTCTTGTGATATGATAATTTTAGTGCATACATGATCTATTAAGGGTAGATAAAGGTTATAAGTGGTAGAGTCAAGTTTAATTGGATGCCCAAATAAACTATCAATGGAGAAGAGATATTTCTACTTGAAAAAATGTAATGGGAGTCCTAGGAAGTCCAACAATATAGGTATAGTAGGCGGTTCTAAATCAAAGCAATAATCTGGTGACCATTTCATGACTTTCATGAAACATCCACCAAAGGACCAGGATCCTCTCACCCAAAACAGATAGTAATCATTTTCATAGGAGAAGCAAAATAGTACATGTAAATATTTCATCAATACAATAGGGAAATTCTCAAACTCTATGTTTTCAAGGGTTTTGCGTCGAAAAACTAGGGAGGGTCTCCGCTTATTGAATTTTCCAACCAGGACAAAGCAGAGATCCAAATTAATTAGTTGTACCTCTTCATCTGAGAAATAAATAACCGCAAGACCCCGATGTCAATACTTCTTGGGTTCAACGTGCTCTGAGACCTTCAATTAAACCAGGGAAACTCTACCAGCAACTATATCCATGAAAGAAATGGCATTATGGATCCTTTTCTATTCACTCACACAGAGACTAGGGTTTCCTCTTCATTCTCCTGAGGATGGGAGTTCCTGCCCAACCCATGAGTCCATCTCAACCAGGGTGTGTCCTTTATTACTTATATAATATATTTCCATGTGATGGTAGTGGGTTGGGGTTTTCATGTAATCTTGATAGAATCTCCTTGGGTTCTGGTGCTCTCTTTCATCTTTCTATTTTGCATACATGGTGCTAGAATTCCATGGAGAAAAAGGAGAATCCCATAAAACATCATATGATTTATATTACCCCATTTATAATAAGAGATGTGGGATGCTTATGCTTTCTACATTGCTTGTATTTATCATTCTGGTCAAAAAAAGATCAAAATTTTGCAGATGCTCATTGGTGTAACGTATGCATTTTATAGTATGTTTTTTATTTCTTTTTTTTGTTTATTTAATATTATCTTTCATGGATATCATCAATAAAATATTTTTAATTAATTCTATATCATCTATTGATTTTTATTAGACTCTTAAAAACCATTCAATGGTATCAAAGTTGGTACATTTTTATGTTTTATGAAATTATTCCTAGAAATGAAGAAAAAAATCAAAAAATATAGAATCATTTAACTATTTTTATGAAAATATAAAAAAAATATCATTATGTAATGGCCTATATAAATTTAACCCAAGTCTTACCATTATATAGATTATGTGTTTAATGGTATCTAGGATGATACCCATATGTTAGTGGTCTTATAAAGGTAACATGTGCCTTACCTTTACATGAAGGGGTTTATGAAAGTGTAAACATGGTTTTACTAAGGCTATATAAAGGTATATAATCTTTTAACCATATGTGATACCCTTGAACATATGTTTTTTCTAAGGGTAACCACTTTATTAACTTTAAACAAATTGTTTACATAACAGTTATACCCTTACGTGGTGGCACCAAGAAGCCATGTAAAGTTATAAACTAATGTACCCTTACATAGTGTCATGTATATAAATTTCATATCCTTATGCGAGATATATATAATAAGGTAGTTCCCTTACACATCAGTTCCAAAATATTCACATAAAGGTAGATTTATACTTACCCTTACATGAATAGTTTATTTAAATTTAAGACCTTTTGTACCCTTATGAAACATATGCTACGTAAGGTTCAGGGACATCTACCCTAATGCAAGGGATTCAAAATCGTATTACCCTTATAAATAGTGTGATTTGAAGGGAAATGGGAGGATATCCTCATGCAGGAATGGGTTCCAACATAATAATAAAAATTATTTTTTAAAAAAATTGCTATTAAATTATTATAATGGTTTCAAGGGTTTAAAAAAAATTTAAATCATTATAAAATGTATTTTGGGATATTTTAATTTATAAGGATTTTATAAGTTATGTAATTCATATTTAATTGTTTTTAATTAATTGAATAAATGTTTGTGAAATATTTTATTCCAAAATATTAAATATTGATATTTTAAATAACTTTTAACAAATTATATGTCATGAATTGTGATCTATAGATAAATTTCTATTTAGAAATAATAATTTATAATTTATAAAGAGATATAAATTATGAAATAATTACAAAAAATAAAATTATTATATTTAAATTATTAATTATTAATAATTAAATTTTTTGAAATGTTTAAGAAAAGGGACCATATTTGGATATTATTTTAGCCACATCAAATGTTATTTGATGATGGATATGATCAAGGTTTAAATGATAAATAAATATGTGACATTATATTATATAAAATGTTTACATAAAAAATTTAATTATATACATATTATATTTAATAAAATGTCATATATTTAAAATAGAACTTTCATATAGTTATAACTATAAAAGAGTTCATATTTAAATGAATATAAAAAGTTTTTTTTTTAATATTGGAATTTAAATTATTTTAAAGATGAAATTTATAAAAGGATTTATAATAATAATTGATTTATGAATTGTTCATAAAGTATTATATCATGTATAAATATTTGAATTGATCATTTATTTAATGGTTATTACCTATTTTATTCATAGTTATAAATTTTTTATATTATGAATGTCTATGTGCTAACTTTTATTTGATAAATTTCTTCTTTTATAGAGTCTTATATTACAAGCTATGAATGTATCTATAATGAATTTAGTTTTTCATCTGCCTTGATCATGGTATTTAATTATTGTTATGAACTTGAATTTAGTTATTGAATATAGTTGTGCATATTAGGTTTTAGAGTTTTATGTAGTGTATTCTATCTAGATTAAATTATATCCAAGTTGAGGGACATGGGGTAAGACTAACTATATACCTAGAGTCATATGCCTTCTCTAAGAAATTGAATAGGGCCAGTTATCTATTTCTCTAAGGTTACTCACGTAGAGAATTTCAATATAATATAATTGTAAACCATTATTTTTTTTGTTCATATACCTTATGCATATAATGTATCTATATATGTATTCATATGTTTGAATTTAGTTTTTGTGTACGTAACACAAACTAGTGGGTTGTGTAAAGAGGTACACATAAATATGGTTCGAACATATTTACTAGGTGGAGAGAATAGGATTCCAAACTAAAATTTCAAGAATTATGCATACATAAATGGAATTATAAGAGGTAAGATAATGAGATTAAAATCCCCTTAAAATACTCTATGTTAGATTCATTATAAAGTGTAATATTTTAGAACCATGAGCATCTATCTTGGTAGTTAATTCCATATTTTGGTTCCCCTAGATTATATTGTGTAATAAAAATAAGGGTGGGGACATTGAAACATCCTTGGACTAGTTATTACATATCCTAATGCCCCTGGATTATTTTTTTAGCCTATTATTTGAACTTTTTTTGGGATACACTAGCCAGGAGACCCTGATAGGATTATGCTATTAAGGAAATAGAGTTAAATTTAAACAAATGATATATTTTAAAAAAATTGATTCAGATATTGAAAAATAATATATGATATAATTGGGATGATAGCCTTATTAATAACATTGTGGTGGGATAAATTCTATACTAGGAACATTTCTTATTGAAATATGGATCATAGAACAGTATTGGGTAGGATGAATTTCATAAGAGGTAATCATTTTAGAGGGATACCATTTTATAAAATTACTTATTAAATGTTCATTAAAATTTTACACTCATCCGATAAAATCATATTATTTAGATTAATATCAACATCGTCGTCAAGAAATACTTTTTTATTAATCTATTAAAGGAGAGGATTAAGGTAAGATTCTCTATAAAATTTTATCCTACGAAAATTTCTTAAGAAATATTTGAAACTTATAAATTGTTCTAAAGGAATGGTTCTATTTGTTAGAATATCTCCTTCATTAGTAAAATTGTGTTGAATTTTTTCAACAAGTGAATCTAAAAGCTTATGGAAGCATAGAGTGATTAATTTAAGGTTTCAAAGGTATTATATGAAAAAAAAATTCCCAATGAATTAGTCTCATATACTCAATATGATTGGGTATGTAACATGATATTCAATATGATGGAATATGATTAATGATAGGGTGAGAGTAAAGGTTACCCTAAAAATTATTGGTTATAGAATTTAATTCTATATCAAGCATAAAACGGGACTAAAATTACATTTCCTAGTTAAGGAATTTATGAAATTATCATATATGGAAATATTCAAAAAATATGAATAAATTCAAGAAAATTTTATCAGATATTCTCAAAGTGATGAGAATAAATTAACTGAGAATATGATGTTTGGATTATCATACTGTATGGAAGAAACAAGTGGGTAAAGTTCAAATAATAATAAGAAAATCTGGTTGAAGAGTTAAAAAATATTTTTCCATAAAGCTAGAAAAGGTTATTAAAATATTGTGTTGTTGGAAAGGAAGAGTAATGATTCAATATGATTGGATTATCCATGATATACCTGAAAGAGTTTGTGAAAGTTTATGGAATATCCATTCCAAATATGAATGTTATTAAAATTAATATTAAATTGTATGAGATAACATATGTATATTTTAATGAAGTATTATTTATAAAAATTCTAAACACATAGAATACCATATATGATAAAGTTTAGTTTTCTAATATTTATACTGAAATGAAATAAATTATTTTTCTTCAAAAAATGTATGTGTATCTTAGTAAAATATTTTAAAGACAATATAATGTCTATGTGGATATTAGGAGTGTATTTAGACTAAGAGAGGTTCATAGTTAACAAATTAATAATTGCACCAATCTATGTTTAAAGTGAATTTAACTTCATAATAGATTAAGGATATGTTGGTAAACAATAATGTATGTAGTTTCATTATTTTGAAGTAATTGTTTAATGTAAAATGGTTCAAAATATAATGTTTATGAACATAGAATGAGTTCTTTTTAGAAAATAGAAGTTAACATCAAAACATTTTATGTTGAAAAGTTAATATTTTTAAATTTTTATTGAAGATGAATTATTAGAAATATGATTTCTAAGCCTCACAATTATTCAAACTAGTTTACTTAAAAGATATTTCTCACTAAAGAGTTTTTTGTTAGGGTTTTATTATATATACATGTAGATATGTGATAGGAATTTTACCTGATTTAATGTGTTAAAAATCGTAAAAGTGTAGCAAACATGAGGTTGGTCTTTCAGTTTATCATATATGACATGATAAACTAGTTATTAAGTTGTTTTAGTTAAATATTCTTATATAGTTTAAAAATATTAAAATTTATCATACTAACTCAAACTACCATTAAATAATTCTTTCACAATAGATATATATATATACATTTCATGGAGTGAAATGATAATTTCCCACTCAAAGTATGACTTTGAGTATATCCCTAACTAATGTTTTTCACATAGTATTATATAATAGGATGAAATTTTATGGTTATAGTGTATGTGATTCCAATATAGAGATAAAAAATATGTCCTTGTGGCACAAAATAAAGAATTTTATTCTTTGTGTGCACCAGATAGCCATTTAATTATACCACATGGAGTTTCATAAAGATTTCATTAGTATTAAAGGGGAGAATGGGTTATATTTGAGTCCCTATTAATTTCATTTAGAGAGATATTGAACATGATAACCTTCATACATTGATACACTTCTTACACAAGTTTATAAATTAACTTAGTGAATGTAGGGGTGGTTGTGCATGTTTCTGACCATGTCCTTAGTTGGAGCTAGAATAAAAAAATATGTGATTTTTCCTCTTGTATGATGAGCATGACATCAGGGACCTCTATTGAGATATATAGTGGGTGTGTGTGCATGAACCAAGATATTATATATCTATATGGATTAGTTAAATGTGATATGATAATAAATAAGTATGAATGACATGTGATTTATTCATTGATCATACTGATCTAAACTTTAAGAATAAAGAATGGATGACATGGATATATTAGATTAACAAGACCCATGTCCATGGTTAATAAATATATTATAAAAAGGTAAAATGTGAGAATGCAAGTATTTATATAATGTAGACTAGTGGACACAGTTATAGAGATACATTTTTTTGATGGAAATCATTCCAGATCCCTTTATTGCATGAGTGGCATTGAAACTTTTCTATAGTACTCTCTTCGATTAAATATATAGATCTAGAGATTTTTATTTTTTAAAATATTTTAAATACTCATAGGGTAACACTTTCTAGATCACTAAATGGGAATTCATTTTGACTCAGACAGAAAATCTAAAATGATTTAGAGTTAATGAAATAGTTTTTTGGATGGGTATTGAAATTTTATTACTTATGATGTGATACAAGTTAAATTTAATGATAGTTTTAAAAATTTATTTTGGAAGATATCCAAAAGGAGTTCGGTATATGGTTTCACATGTTATTGTATAGGATGTAATATAAGATGAAATGACACAAAGTCTATAAGGATTTAGTGATAGTGGGATATTGAAGGAGATATACCCTAAAAACATATGTATATATGATATATTTTTTGTTTGTATCTCATCTTACCTGAAACTTATGATTTTCATGCATTTGGTATATTATTTGTTTTCTAGACCCCCAAACCATTCTCAATATAATCTATCATTTTTTTAATCTGATATAGGAGTTGCAATTTTAAGGGATTAAATGAATATGATGTATTACCCCTAATGGAATTTATTCATTAAATTTATTTCATGAATAAATGAGAGGATAATCAAAGAGGTGGGATGATTATGTTTTCCACTTTGAGGATATTTATTGAACTTTTTAGAAAAAGATCAAAAGGTTGTAGACTCTCGTTAGTGTATGGTACATGTTTACATCATGTTCTTCATTTCAGTTTTTATTTAGTTTTCATATTATATTACATGGAGATACTCAAAATATGGTTATGATTAATTATGTTACATATATTAATTTTTATGAGACTCTTAAAAAACCCATCTCGAATAAACCTACCACTAACCGTGGAGTATGGTGGGATTCCAGACACTGCCTTCCAAAGGCCTTTAGTTCACCAAATAAGGAGTCAAAAACATCCAAACTAACCTATATGTTTATTAAAATACAAAAATTGATGATTAATGGGGCTACAAACAAACCTTACTAAATCTCATTCAAGTTCATACAAAATTCATAACATAGTAAGGACTTTAATCCTCAATATTATTAAGTGTATATAAAAAACCACACCTAATGATTATTTCTTAAACCACTAAAACCCTAAGATCAACCCTAAATCATCAGTTATAGGTTTTAAAAAAGAGAAATTATTAAATAGAGGAGGAATATGAAATTTTGGACTTATATGTGATAAATCATAAAAAGATATACTCTCAACAAAAAATGATGTTTCAAAATGAAAAAGTGTTGGGGTAGAGGAGCACAAAATTACATGAAGGAATATCACACATTTGAAAAATCACATATGGGTAATTAGAGGAGGTAGGGAAGGAATTAAGGGGGTTTCATGTCAAATTAATGATCATCCCCTTTAAAAAAATATCCTCACATAGGGTTATAATAAGACCTATGTTTTCATATCATGAAACACCATCTTTTGGCCTTGTAATGGCATGCACCCCTACTTTTCATAATAAGGCCACCCCAAACAGAGGTCTTAACCTCTACTGAAATTAAATTGTAGTGTAGACCCTATGGGTCTTGCTGTTATCCTCCCTCATTCCAAGAATCACACTATGAAATGTCCTTTATCAATGCTACTCATGTTACAAAGGTATCAAAATTGATCTCAATCAAACACAAGTATATCAATACCCACTTCAACTAAAATTGCCATATACTGTAATGAATTTTCATATGATCCCATTTTTATATACATTAATTAACCACATTACATGGAGCATGTTAATACTATATAAACACTCATAATTTCTTGATTCATTGAGTATAGAATCACTAGACTAGTGAAAACATTGCATTCAATTCACTATGTTGGATGAGTACATAACAGTCCTATCAAACTATAGAAATGAACATCACATGTATCTTATCTAGGAATTAACATAAAATTCTTTAGTTTATCTCATTTAGGGACCTATATGGGATACTAATCATATGAAATGACATATACAATCATGATTAAACTCATCCAATAACGTGATTAGAAACACACCCAACCACTCCTGATTATCTCATCACAATGATGGTGTAATAATGGTATCAAAATATGAAGGTTTTCATGCTATTTATATTATCTAACCTCATATCCATGGAAATACAAATATGAAACATACATATATTTTATACCAAAGACAAAGTGTGTGACACTCCATGTGGCATACTTCATAGGATATCCAGTACACAAAACTCATTTTGTGTCTCATAAGCATATTTCATATCATGATATGAAATCAAACCCATGCTAACCATAACAAATAATCATATCCAATAATACTCTATAATAAATTTTGAATGGAGATAACTCAAATATATTCTTTCATATGATAATTATTATTCATTTATTATACTAAATATATCCAACATTAATCATGAATAAAGTCAAGATACCATGTGTATAACATGATAAATTTATAATATTCATAAATATCATTAAAATAGAAAACAAACCCCCATATAATAACTAGTCATATATCTCATATGAAATAATATTAAAATTATTTATGATTTAAAAAAATTAGGTTTTGTTAAAGTCATTGCATCTTTATGTAATTTCTACCACATCTCCTTGTGACCATATGATAAAAACTCGTTAGTGAGTAAATATATGAAGAAAACAATTTGTCAATAATGTTCAGACTTATGAATAATATTAATAATTTTCAATCCATTTAAAATTTATTCAAATTTCTTTACTTAAAAATTTACAATATTAAAATGTCAGTAACTTATGTTGTCTACATATACATATTTCTATTTTCAACATCTTCATCAATGAAAATTTATATTCTATCTTTTATTTTCAGATCATTTTCATAACATATGTAATGATTTAAACTATTTCTCTAACAACTAACAGTAAACTTTTTTTGATATAAATTGACACTCTCTTTGAAATTTGATTGGCATATTATTTTATTTGTTAAACTTTAATCTATTATAAGTCTAAAAAACCCACTAGTCTCTTAGAAACTATATTCTCTCAAAAATATCGTTATAAGACATATAAAATCCACCATGTTCCTAAAAAAACTTTTTTTATTTTAATTTAATTATATATAAAAACATTTAAATCCCATATCCCACATTTTATTCTTTGTTTTTTGAGTATTATTCTAAAAATAAGACCTTTTTTTAGAATATACCACTCATGGGTGGTGGAATCACGATTCCTCATATTATGAAACATATTTTGGATATAATTTCTTCCTAAATAAAAAAATATATTATTAAGTTCTTTTCAAAATTTTATGGTATTGAATCTAACATAACCATGTTTTCTAATTAAATCATCTTATATTATTCGTCAAACAACCTTTGTTTGTAAATTTATCTTATCATATAAGATAAAAAACTAAAATAATTCAAAATTGTTATTATTTGTCCATTAATGATTTAATGTCATCCAGAACACCCCAATCCTTGATGTAGAAGCACAATAACCCATTAATTGAATAAATACATTAATTTATATCCATAAAATAACTATCTATTTTGAATTATTTTATATTTATAACACTTTTAAAACATATAGTTGGTGTTGTTTTCAAGTCCCTCATGTGAGACAAAAATACTAAAGGGGGTAAATATCTATTTTTAAACAAATAATTGCATGGTAAATTTTAATATTAAATATAGTTTATAATAAATATAAACAATTCAACCATAATTAAAAAAAATTATGTGTGAAGAGCGCATAAAAAAATAAGAATAAGATAGCCCAAGGATTTTTATAGAAGTTTCGATCTAAATAAACCAATATTTACTCTTCACACTCTCGATCCATGAAAATGGATTGAAACTAAATGTATATCACTTTTTAAAGAGGGTAAAAACACTTTAAAACATATATATTTCACACCTAGGGAGGAAAACCCTAAACCCTTGTATTTTATAGGTTATTACAAAAACCCATAATTTTATAGGTGTAAACATTACCTAGACTTTCTAGGAGTGGTCCTAAACAATAATATTTCCTTTTTAGGTGTAGGAATAACCAACCATTAATTTTTTAGGTTTATTCAGAACCAATGATTTTTCTCTTTGGACAGGTATTCATAACTATGAATTCATAACTTTTAATGGAGGGGCCACTAGTGAACATTACCCAAAACAATACATTACATAAAAAAAATATAAATCCCAAAAAAATATTTAACAAGGAAACCATTGAAATAATTTATGAGATTTATGGTGTTTAAATAGGTATAACACATCCATTCAATATATATATGAAGAAGTTTAGGCCTTTCAACAAAGTTAGTGTGAAAAATTATGTTCTGAATATTGTATCACTTGTTAAATAATAAATCCCTTGTGTAATTTTCTACTCCCTTCACTTCATGGATTCAACCTGTATTTATAAAAATTATAATATGTCTAGTTTCTCTCCAATTCAATATAAATGAGTTTCAATGATAATGATCAAGATAATCTTCATTTGGACATGTTTCCATAACACGCTATAATAAATTTTTACCAAAGTAAATAAATAAAATTTTGAATAATTATAAAATAATCCATTAATAATTTTTATTAATCACTAAAAATAATACATCAATTAATGTTAATCAAAGTCATTTTAAATTCCTTAAATAATTAATAATAGTATAAAAAATGTCAGTCATAAATAATTTTCCAAGTAAATTCATAAAACTCTATTTTCTAAAACAGATCACTTTCAAAATCCTGTCTTTTGAGAAATATGCATGAGTCTCTAACTCAATATTTAGGTGTCGTTATATTTGTGAAATATAAAATTTTCTTAAATCATGAAAGATATATAAATTTACACATCACTTCATAGTGATTACATAAAAATAACATCATTTAACATCTGAAACATTTATCATGAGAAACATTAATTGTTGATCAATATTTTCCAAATATCGAGTTCTTCACTACAAGATGAATATAAAAAAGTAATTAACATAAATACATAAAATAAAATTCTCATATGTAATAGTCTAATATTTACTAAAAAAATTAACATGTAAGAGTATTCAATGCTTCTCGTTGTGTATGTAAATGAAAGGTATTTAACTTAATATACTAAACTCCCAATACATAAGTGTAATGTCTTTAATTCCACTATAATTTCAATATATCACTTCCTTTTTCAAATTACAATCCACCCATTATGTAAATATTAATAGTCAATAAATAAATCTCAATTCTACATAACACTGCAATGCCTAAGGGTCATGTACTTTACCAAATTTACAATTCTACCGATATGTAAAAGTACTTCCAAAATATCATAGTATATATAATGGTACTTTACATAGGAATATTTCAAAAAGACAGAATATGAGAAATCAAAATATATAAATCCATAATAATAATGAAATTATAACAATGAATAATAAAAAAGAATAATAATAAATACATAATAATAAGGAAAACAAACCTATGTTGCCATAGATATATGATTATCATTATTAAATAAATAATGTTGAAAGTATCCACTCAAAATTATTCCTATTTTTTAAAATTAAAAAAATCGATCATCTAAAACTACTAAAAATATCCTAAATTTTGTAAGAATCAAAAAGAATATTTACAGTTAAAATTAAAGAAAATTTCTCCCCAACCATCACTTTCATGTCCTAAAAAATAATCTGTAAAATATTCCACTCACTTAGTTAGCCAAAATTCATCATGAATATTGATCTGTAGAATAACATTCCCCCCAAATTACTGAAATAACATAAGGGATTACCATAACTCTTTTATTATCAATGTTCATCTAAAATATAGTTCCCAGGTAGTTCCTAAGGGTCCAAATAAACATTCTACAATACTAACTGAAACACACTAATTCTTATACCCCAAATATGGTGTTTACTTATTAAATTTATACAAGATATAAGGGATTGAACCGCCCAATATTGATCGGTTTAGATGTACTAGAAAACTAGATATATACATGACTTCTATATTGCACTGGATATTAAAATCATATCATGAGAATATTTTCTTCCATATATGAAAATAATTCAAATATTCCTTTTTCATATCCCATGGATTTGAAAAAATAATAATGGGTGAGATCAAATTCTAACTAAGGGTTTTGTACAGTCGAATATATCATCATTAAATAATGAATAATCAATATGGTAGTGTGGATAATCAAAACACATTCCTCTCAATTAATAACATTAGTTCAATGAACATTCATAGAAAATATCAACATAGAAATCACATAGATAATGGAATCTAAATTCTCAATAATGTAAATGTATAAATCTAGACATTCATGAACATTCCATCAAGACCTCTCAACCAATATATTATGAGGCTTACTGTCAAGGACCCTCAACCAAGACATCATTCTTAATAAATAGTTTGGGGTATACCAAATTCACATCTAATGTTTCCACCTATTTTTTCTTATGAAACTATTCAATTCATCAAGTGGCTATCTATAACTGATCCCCACCCATCACATGCACATCCTATACATTCCTCATATTTTGAATGATCAATTCAATTCATTCTCAAAATGAAATATAAATAAACAATTACCTACATTGAATGAAGACTAATAAATATTTATTTGTTCAATAAAATAAATTTCTTCCTTCAATTGATATCATATATAAAAATGATATGGTTGAAACATCATCAATTTAATAAAAATGATATTAAATTCATCCATGGTATTGAAAATATAGACATGAAGGAGAAAAATGTTATGCAATGAATAATGGCGAGTGATATATAAAATGAAATTTAATTTTAAACCATATTGTTTTACGTAAATTAATTATAAAAATATATCCATAATGAAGTTAGTAAAAAAACAAAAAATAAAACATGTAGTGAAAATTTAATAAGTCATAGAGAAAGGAAATTGATATGAGATATCACTTAAAAATTTAGCAACAATAGAATTGAAACCCATTAAAATAGTAAACATGAATTAAAACATTAAATAAAATTAATAAAGTGCAATTAATGATATAATATTACAAAGGGGTAGTATATACACTATATGAATAAAATTACCTATATAATATAAACATGTTTCATTGAATTGGGAATGAGAAAAAATTATCCTTACCTCAAGTCCAACATGATTCGTATGCACTCTAAATATCGTGCATAATAAATTTATATTTATTATAAATATATAAAAGAATAATATTTATTGTTATTATACTATATATGATTCACATATGACATTTATTCACCTATTTTTTAATAATTCATTATTATCATCATCTTCCTAGGTGATAATTGCTCCTTTTCTCATACATGTTTTGAGTAATGTGGTTCATATCCTTGCATATTGGTAATGATTTAATCATCTAATAAATTAATCATTATATAATTATCATTTTTATATATTTTATAAAAAATTTGAATCTTTCATCGAAGGCATACATGATAAACGAATTGCATTGCTTCGTGGAGGTGGTAGTCTACACGAATGCACAAACAATATTATTATTTTCAAAAATATATAAGTGTAAAAAGTATCTTGATATATTATATTTCTATAATTTTAATTATTTCATAAATATCATATAAATTCATTAATTAGTTTTTTATAACCATCTATGTAAAATAGTGATAAAACAATTCCTTGCTACATGGAGATGGTAGGGCGTATATACGTAGGCTCGATGTTTTAATTTTCCACAGGATATAAAGGAGGATAATTATGTTTTTTACTCTAGAATAATAAAATTTAATCATATGTAGGAAATTGGTTTTGAGATATAAACATGGTTAAAAAAGATTTAAATGAGGTAGTATCAAGGAAAATCTGAACCTCTACAGTTTATCTTGGTGACTCCACTAAACTCTTTTGGTGATTTTATTTAATTTGAATGCAATAAAATGGAACAAGGAATGAAAAAACTTAAATTAAATGAGAACAAGAAGACAAAAAATTCATATAAGAAAAAATGAAATAAGTAGAAGAAAATAAAGTAATCGAGGATGAATACAAGTTCTAGAATAATCATCTCTCTATTTCCTATCATTGATCTACAAGATTATACCCCCAACACTCAAAGTCACACAACGTGTGCTCAATGTATCGACAAAAACACTTCTCTCTCCTAAAGTAGTGAACAAGCATACACTGTATGTATTTCGGTACATGAGTGTTATCCTAATGATGAAATGAATCATAATGAAAAACAACATTCTTACAAAATTTCTTCCATGAAAAGGATATCATCACTAGATATTAAAATCACATGACCTCCCCTAAGACACTTTGTTGAATGACTAAGAGGAGAATATGGAAATAGAATAAGAACAGGGTAGTAAATCATTCTAATAAATGAGTGTGTCATCACATATCCTCTTTTCATGTTCACAGTTTTCTAAGAGTGTAAAATTAGTTAATGATTGAATATAATATTCAATATCTATGTAGAAATGAGATTAAATTTCAAAAGATAACTCTTTAGATTAGTCATTTGTTTCTGAATGTTTGATAGCATGCCTCAAGAGAGAGAATAATGAACAATATCTAGTTTTATTTATAGAGTATTAAATAAAAGAAGAGGAGAATAAGAGATAGAGAGAGTCAATGTCCTAGACCCCCAAATAGTCTTTGGTATCCCCCTATTTAAATATAATATGAAGAAAATTTTCTCAATCTAATCTATGTGACAACTTCATTTTATAACATCCACCTTTATGCGATGCAAGAAAAACTCCTCTAGAATTATCTCTACTTGAATCTGGGCATATTTTTTAGCTTTACTCAGTCTAATAGTAGCCTTTAGAATTTTCCAAAGTAGATTACTAAATTCTACCACCTCAATAAAATATCTACTCATTTAGTCCATATTTAATATCTTATAATTCCTTTACACCTAATGGTTCGTCTATTATTGTTGGAAGATAATTATTCTTGTGGATCAATTTCTATGAGCTCATATTTTTTTGGTATTAATAAAAATATATTTAAAATATTATCCCCAAGATGAATAATTGCATATATATATATATAACCATTTAATCACTAATGATAACCTATTACTTATCCACACTTTATCCAATCTATGATTATAGATCCAGTTCCAAACTCATGCAGTTATCTACAACCAAACATGACACACAATATCCTCATTTCCATTCTCAAAAACCACTCATCAAACCTACCCCTAAACATAATAGATCTTAGAAGATTCATCAAACACCTATTTTCAGGAAGAGAATGACAAAAAAATCATTGAGGTAATTAATCAAGCACATTGAGTGTGCTCAATCCCAAACTTATAGCAGGACCATGGGGAATGTTCGAAGTCCCTATAGTGATTCTCAAAAACTTGCACATGAAGCAAATAATCCATCAAACACATTCCCAACAACTCAATCAATGATCTGTGATTTGTTTAATCTCTAAAAAGCATCGTTAAGTCTTCATTGGTATTTATGATTCATCTATGTTCAACCAAAACTCTCATCAAATAGTCTTTGAACCTTCCCTTCTTCACACGGATCAAATGGATTTAAAGGCTTCCTCATATTCAATCAACTGATGTTGAACGCCCTATTTTTCTTCTTCGATGATGATCAGACCAAGAATCTTCCTCAATCCTTCTTCAATAAATCACATCCTCAGGTAGAGTTTTATATTTAACTAAGACACATATTTTATTCTCTTTTCAATCGATTCCCTTGGCTTGCTCCTCTCATTATTGAGTAAATCTGGTTCGACCAGATCCCCATTGGATTTAATAAACTTTTATAAATCTTTAACTATCATCACCACACATCTCAGTAAGTATAAATTCATACCATAGTATCTTCCATATTTACTTAGCCTCGAATTTTGTTTGAGACCCCAGATACAAAATCCTTCAAAACGATCTTGAAATAAGAAATCAGGATCCTCTACAGGTCAGTTCATCAAAATATTCAAATGGATGCGGTGATATTAGCCTCTATAATAAATTGGGCAACGTGAGTCAGGTAGAAATTGGATACATAGATGATTCTAGGATTTATTATTCTACATGATTGTTAAAAACTTGGCTACATAATTCTAGTCACATCTGTAGATTCTTATTTGGATACGCATTTGAACAGTTCAATTTTTCATAAGTATCTATTCTCAAACATAACGATTTTAGAACCTAGGTAATTCTTTTAACATAATCCACTCATGATACACAAATTCAAAATCATAATGAAAAATATACATTCAAAATTTTATTTCAAACAAATTTATTCAAAAAAAACCCATCAATAGATATTGAAACTTAAATCCTAAAACAAATAAAATTTAATCTTTAAAATATGAAACACTTTTCTAGTGAACATAAAAAACAATATCTCAATTGTTATTTTTTACAAAAAAATCCTAAAATAAATGGAAATTGAGTCTTAAAACGTTTAACACTTTATCACAAAAAATCATCATTTCCATTAAAATAGTCAATGACTTATAACATAAATCAAAAAATGATGAATATTTCACAATCCTCTAAAAATAATTCAATTTTTCACTAAAAAAATAATTCTAAAAAATAGATGTTCAAAATTTTAAAGAATTATGGCCACATCAGTTACTCTAGTCCACTCGATGAGTAGAGGATGTACAAATGATCCTCTAATTTGGTGTAAGCCCCCAAAAGCTACCTTCACTTGGGACATCACCAAGATGAACCATAACTTGTCCTAATCCTCATTTTTTATCCCCAAATATTTTATCCTTAAACTCTTCCTTGATAATCTATATTTCTCATAAATCTAGTCCCCTTTCCCAAACAAGATGTGTATGTGAACATTGGGCCTCCTTCTCATGTGTAGGCCAAAAAATCTTCCAAACCAAGACATATTACCCAAGACTAAAGTCTTCATTCCTTGTCCATTTACCAATAAAAAATAGATGTACATATATATGGTAATCCTCCTTAGGTGTAGACCCAAAACTCTTCCTCACATAGACATATTCCATGTGAGTAAACTTTCTTCAATTGGGTATTCCCATTGTGAGTCATTATTACTTAATGAGACATATTATTTGAAATTAATCTATCCTGAATTTGTGATATCCCATACAATCCAATCATTCCTAAATAGTCCATACTCAATTCATGGAAATTATTCTTCAATAGTCTATATCCTCAATGAGCTTATAATTCTTCAACAGTCCACAACCCATGTGAAAAAATCATTCTTGAATGTGACATATCCCCTTTGATTCACAATTACTCAATAGGTTGTATCCCCTTCATGTCAAGATTCCTCAAGGTTACATATCCCCTATGAGTCACTCTTTCTCAACAGGTTATACCACCCATGATTCAATATTTATTAATGGGTCATATACTATTAAATTCTAATTGTATCTTCTCATTACAAGTTACAAATGGACAAGATATACTAGAAAGGTCCTCCTATGTATAATCCTTGTCTAGTCTCCTTGTGTTTCCCCTTTTATGGAATGAACATCATTACCACAAAATTTTAAACTACATGGGTCGATCTAGTAAAAAAACTTAATTCATGCAACTCAAGTTGTACGGGTTTTGATTCCTATTAATGATGATATTTTGTATTCTTCTCTGAGATTCAATCCAGAAACATTGTTCTACCAAGATGAATGACCATAAAGATACTTTTGTAGGATCTCATTGTATGGCCATAAAAGGTGCTTCAATAGGTCAATAATGCACATCCATAAAATCAACATCAAAAGGTTCTCAAATATTGACCATAAAAAGAACTTCAATGGTTCTTTGATGAATGAACTTAATATGAACTTTACATTTTCAAGGAATCCTAAATATAAAAGGCAATAATTTGTTCTTAACATACTACCATTAAAGGTATGATGTTTCCCATTAAGTGGAACTGACCTATGTGGGTTCTAATTCCCTTGATAAGTATATGTAGGTAGCCCCTTTTACGACCCTAATCACAACTTCACAATAACTATTTCACCCTATATGGTGATAAATTCCATATTTACCATTTGAAAGTCTTGAAAATATAGTATGATCATTACTAAATGAAATATGTAGAACCTCTTATATATAGATGGTCACATTAACACATAGTACCAATTGATCACTTACATAAGATAATTATTAGTAACACTCTTATTATGAAGGATTCATGAACATTTATTATATCATTAAGTGACTCCCATACAAGTAATCAAGATCCCATGTGGGATGAGACAACCTCCAATCCATTATAGCAATGCACAACTCAAAGTGTCACTAGTATGTCCTACAGATTGTCTGCCATTGGAATATAGGTCCACACCAACTCAAAGAATCACAGGAGTGGGGTGCATCAAAAATTGATTTATGATCTGAACATGAACCGTTTACATATAAAATATATTTATTGGATACAATATTTCATGTTATATTTCATTATTAGGTATTATGTTTTTGGTTGTTGTATCCTTCTATAACTCTCGTTGATCCAAAATAGAATCATCAAATGTTCTTTTAAATTCCATGCTCTAAGGAAAATATATTAATACCAAAAGACACGTTATTTCATAAAAAATAACCAACCAACACACTAGACATATTCCTTGGCTATAATAAAGGTTGTTTATTAGAATTTATGATATATATTGTCACTAACCCAGTGCTTTCACCACCATTTATTGAATACCCTTGTATGAGAGTATTCATTCAATGGAGTCGTCCCAAAAATTAAGGTTCCATGTAAAGGCCTCTTATTTATGAATATCTAGCGTCTATCCTTTCAATTATGGACCATGGAGAAGTAATTGTCCACTTTGGACACATATGACCACTCCATGAGCCTCTCATTAGAGGGCATCAACACATACCTCCCTTATCATAGGGAGTTTTATGAGTACATTGATGTCATCCCTGACACTACCCAGGAGCTACCTATGATGGATCCAACAATCTATTTACATCATCAATATCTCATGGATTTATATCAATAGTAATCCACTGAGGAAATCACATCAATGATCTAGGATCCATGTACCTAAAATTGGATTCCTAGGAAGAGGGAACACCATAAACATATGATATATAAAGATTGAGAACATGTTTTTATTCTTATTCATACCTATAAATATCATTAGAATTTCAAGGATGAAATTGAATATCTTGAGTGGGATCCTATTTTTGATCCCAAAAATATATATGAGACCAATTGATATATTCTGAAAGAAGCATAGGGGAAGGGTAAAATCACTACTCCCATCCAAATTCAAGTAGATTTTTAATAAATTTTTATGGAATTAAAAGATCTGGATCATACCCCTACTCCTATATTAGTGATTCATCATCATATTTTAATAAAATTGAAAGATAATGATATTATTTTTTTTCACAACCATGAAGATCATTATCATGTTCTGATGGAAATAATTGATATAGTTTTATTCCAACTCTCTCTCATGAATCTCATCAAAATATTCCTATGGAAACACAAGATAAAAAACATATCACTTCTCTCATCTAGAAAAATATTTAGAAAATTCTTATGATAATTGAGGAGTGGAATAGAAGATATACTACTAATATGGGCCATTTTCTACACTACGCATCACTGATAGTGATCTAGGTTCTAACCCCAGTCACCTAAAAGAGGATATCCAGATTAATGTATATCCAAGGGAAATATATAGACATTGAGTGGGATTATATATCTCTCTGTGTAAATATTGTGTCCTTGAGGTTTATAGATGTAATTAAATTGTGTATAAAGAATATTTTGATTCATCATCAATAGAATAAGGTTGTTATAGATGCATAGGCACTCCACATGATACTGTGATCAGCAACTTTAGAGGTCCTCTCTAGAGTATGGAGGTCCTCCCCATGGAAATAGAAGGATTAACCATCTATCATTTCCCCAACATAAAAGTTTTGGAGATACTCTACACATCATTAAGAATGATCGGTATGGTGGTCCTCCCATTTACAACTTGTTGATAAACAATAACTATAAAGGAAATCTATATGATAAACATGATAAGAACCACATAGTTCCTCCCCATTGTATATAATGAAAAGGTATTCCTTGTGAAAAATCAAACAATAAACGTTGAGGTCCTCCCCGTGAAGGAAAATTTGAAATAATCATCAATGGATATCCTCCTAATAGTTCTAATTGATAAATTCTATAGTCAACCAAACATATCATACATAAATATTACACCATTTTAAGTGATCATTTATTATATATCATTATAATTCACACTATAACCATAGAGTCTTATTGTCTTTAGATACATTGATACATAAAAAAGTGGTTCATAACAAATCCCCAACATCTCCCACATATTTCTTCACATCTAGTACCATTCTTTGGCATAGCATTCTTAAAACCTTTCTTCATATCCTATGGAATACAATACAACACAAAGGGGGATCTCAGACGCTCGGTAAGGGTAAACATGGGAGATGTTATTCAATGATAATTTTTAAGAATAATATGAGTATAATGGTATTAAAAGACAATAATAATAATAGAAAATCATACCCCAATAATTCATATATCATAATCATGATTCATTCCATAAATCTTGGTAGTTCATAAGACATGAAAAAGAGGATAATCAATATTCATAATCTATGAGAACATATCATAAGTATATGATCATGTTATAAAATAGTGGTATAAATTGTTGTATAATTTTAATCATATAAATTATATGTTAAGGTTCATTTCAAATGAAATAATTTATTAGTTTATAGGAACTCTTTATGGAAAATCTTACTCAGTCAATTCCAATATTCTCGTAGGAGTAACATCCACCATGTTAACTCCATCTTCATTACTCAATGATTAGGAGGGCTATATAATTTTGAGGCCACATGTCAAATAATAAAAATCCATTTATATGTATAACAAAAGATCATAAACATTTATTATATCATCATAGAGTGTCTTGTGGAAAATAAATGAGTTTCATAAGAATCTCATCATCAAAATCATAAAAGCATATTCATCAAGGCTTAATCAATCCATGGAAAGAAAATTGCTTTATGTTAATTCCCATGTAATCCTAAACCATATAAATAATAAATATAGATGGTATAATAAGAAAATATCCTCAGTAGAGCATAAAAATCATCAAAGGATGTTGACATAGATGAAAAATTCCTTTAAGATAACATTTAAAACATTTATTTAAAAACATTAAAAATATACTTTTTGTCAATATCATTCAAACTAAAAATTTCATGAATATTGAGAAAATGGTTTTCTTTAAAAATTAAAATGGAGTATTTTAAAGAAGATTCAATGAAAATAAATTTTATGAAAGTGGGAAAATTCAGTCATGTTATCTAGGATAAAAAACATTCTTTTCATACTTTGGAAAAATTCCAAAAAGAGTCCCATTAAGAAAAAAATATATATTTCTTTTAAAATTTTTGGTTAAAAGTAAATAATAGTTAAAATGACTTGAAAGATTCATTAGATCATAGAAATGAACATTAATTAAATCATTTTGAAAATATGGAAATAAAAGAGAAAAATTCTAAACTAGAAGAGGAAATAAGGTTATTTTTCTATTAAACATTTATTCTATTATCTTTGAGTACCAAATAGATAAAATGAAGAGAAAATAAGAAAAATTCATAATTAACTAGATTATATTAAAATACATGGTCATTTAGAAGAGTGAAAGCATACAATCCCCTTAAATGAAATTTAAACATAAACCATCCCAATTAAAAGTGACATAGAATAATTAAACCTTCCACTTTGATAACTTTTAAATTGTAAACCCCGTGAAATAATAATTTTATATGAAATGTTAAATATCATGAACATAAGGAGAATCATGATATAACATATCAAAGCGGTAGCATTTATACAGTAACCTTGTATTTTCATACATAAATATTGCATCTTTTTATATTAATATTCAATACATTTCACAAATACATGCCTAATGGACATAAATTTTTAGAGACTTTGGATACTAGATACACAATATTCTTATTTTATTAATGATCTCCAACATCTCCCATAAAGATATTCTCCTTAAACATACCCTACTTAAACTCTTTATTTATAACATAGAGAAAGGAAACATAATAAAGGGTGAGCTTAGATTCTCAATAAGGATAAGAAAGGGAGATACCAATAATCACTTAAGAATTACATGAACATAAGTTTGAACATTAGATTAATAATTTAAAACCATACCCTACATAATAAATATCAGGACTTAGTGTCATGGAATAAATCTTGGTTGTTCATAAGACATGAATCACAAAAAAAAATCAAGGAACATAATACAAAATAACATAACATAAGCATAGTAATGTAGAAAAAATGTATGCTTATAACATTTTGAACATGTATAAATAGAAATAGGTTTACTCATTAAGTTAAGGACATGAAATCAGGAACATGCAAAAACTTAAATACAAGAACCATGATCCATCAATAACCGTATGGACATGAAATCAGGTCCACACATAACCTTATAGACCTAAAACCAGGTCCATGAATAACCTTATAGACATAAAACTAGGTCTACACATAACCTTATGGACATGAAACCAGGTCCACACATAACCTTAAGGACATGAAACCAGATCCATGCATAACATTGTGAACATAAAATCAGGTTCACACATTATATAATTAACTTATGGGTTATCCACCTTTACCCAATGAATTAGAAGAAGATATAGGTCCCACCCATCACATAATATATACATTTTTGTGCCACAATATCAAAAAACATTCATCAAATCATAAACTATAAAAAGGAAACGAGTTTCATAAACCTTTAATCATAATATAATCCATCAGAATGAAATGGGTTTCATAATCATCTTATTATCAAAATCAATAACCATAGAGATAAATAATAATGATGTATCCATTGTATTATATGCCTATTAAAACATAAACAACACCAATGGTTGTTTTTTTTTTATGAATATAAATTCTATAAAAATATCATTAAGAGATTCTTCGGGAAATTATCCTTTCCCTTTTGAAATCAATTTTTAAAATATAAAAACTTTCCAAAATGTTAAAGAAAAGAAAAATTGAAAATAAATTTGGAAACTTATATAGGAATATTTAAATCATTGAGTGATCATGATAGTGGGAAACATTGTTCATGTCGTACACATTAAAACAAATATTCCTATAATATTTTTGTTAAAAATCAACTCATTTGGAAAATGAAAAAAAAAGATTCTTTTTAAAAAAAATTAAAAATTAAAACAAGGGTAAAAATGATTTTAAAAAAATATTTTAGAATTGTAAAAACTTTTTTAATTTTTTTTAGAAAACATGTACATGGAAGGAAAATGATTTTTGATTGAAGGGAGAAATAAATTTGGTTTTATTTAAAAACATTCTTTTGGAATATTTCATACATTAAGAGAGGAAAATGAAAGGAAAACATGTATTCTATAGAAATAACCATATTAGAAGATAATTATTGAGTTTATTAAGAGATATATCATAATATTTCATCATTGTAAACTTAATCATCAACAATACTGATAAATAATGATATTGTAACATAAAAACTTTACCACTTTGATAACTTTTGGATCATAAGACCCATGAAATAATAAAAGATAGATGAATAATTATATATTTTAATTTTAATTATAATAATCATAAAATATATTCATTGTTAGTATATACACCACATAAAATAAATAAGTTTTGAATATGCTTGTGTCCCACATAAATAAAAGTGAGATGAATCAATTACCACTTTGGAAACTTTTGAATCGTAATATCCATTAAATAATAACATCAATTGAAACATTAAATATAATTAAAATAAGGATATTCATGATATAAAATTTCAAATGGTAAGTATATATACCACATAAAATAAACAAGGGGTGAATATGGCATATGTCACCCATAAATTAAAGGGAGACTAGAAATCTCTTACCTTAAGTCTCGACTTTCTTCATACATGTTAAAAAATTATGTATAATGAATATAAGATTATTATAAAAAATATATATACAAATAATCATATATACCATACCTATATTATTTATATACTACCTTTTATCACTCTTTTGTTAACAATTCTTTCTCAAAATCACTGTTTCGGGTGATAACTGCTTCATTTTTCATGTATGTTTTGGTTCGGTAGTTTTGGAACTTATTATTTTATTATGATTAAATAATATATATAATATTAATAATGATATAAATATCATAAAAATTCATTATATACCTATCTATATTCATCCATAAATGTTAGAGATATAAAAATGAATTATAATGTTCGTGGAGATGGTTGGTCATACGTATGCATGAAGATTGTTTTAATTTTTCAACGGATTGAAAGGAAGAAAATTAAATATTAATTAAAATTTAAATAATCATCTTTATAACATATATATCATATATATTCATTAAATATATAATTATTAACATCCATTTCAAAATAAAATGAAAAACGTATCGCATTGCTTCATGGAGGCGATGGTCCACACGTACGCACGAGCGATATTATCATTTTCCAACAATTTGGAAGGGAAAAAGGCAGATATTATATTATAATTATATATGTTTAATTGTGTCGTAATTATCGTATACAAATTTTAAATCCATCATTATATCCAGTCATGAGATGTGACGAGGGAAAATGAATTACATCGGTTCGTGAGGCGGTAGTCTGTTGTACACCTAATCAACGGTTTTGTTTCCCATTTGATGGAAGAGGAGATTAATGTAGGTTATGACACTAACATAAAAAAATATCACTATATTGGTTATAATTATTTTATTATATCCTCATATTTGAAGAATATTTTAAGTATGTGTAAGAAAAAATAAAATAAAAATGCTCGGTTAAGAACTATACAACTTCTTTGAAAAACCACCATAGGTTACGACAAAAATCCTTCTTAAGAGGTTTTACTAATAAACCTAAGGCCTCTGGGATGTGTTAAGGTAATTAAGGAAGGTATTTGGGTAGGTATTTACTAAACCAAAATGATATTTTATTGTGGAGAGGATAGTATAGGATATTTTCTTTTATAATTGGGGAAAGGAGCCCACTTGGAATCTACATGGAAATTTCAAAAAATAATCCAAAAGGATAAATTCATTCCCAAGAAAAATGATTAATAATATAAATATATTCTAAATTTTTATAGTATAAGGTTTAAATATTTCCATAAATTATGATTTATACTATTTTTATTGGAAAACATACTCTTATATCTTTTGGTTTAACACCTAGTAAACTCGTTTTAACTTTAACCACGATAATTAATTTTTTCTGTTCTCATTGTTCATTATGACCAAAAATTAAGTTGAAATTATTATATAATATTAATTATTATATAATATTAATTATTATTATTATTATACATAAGGAATATATATTACCAAAATCATTTCATATAAGGTTCAGAATATAATTTAAAATAATTTGATAGACGTGACAAAAAATCATTTTTCTAAAGAAAATGATTTTTTGAGTATAAAATTTTTTATGTAAAAATAGACACAAAATTGATTATAATTACCAGAATTTTATTATTTATATTATATTTGAACTAATTTTACTTTTAAACCCATTTTAAATTCTATTTTATTTCTTTAAATACTTTAAACAAAAAAGACAATTTCCAATAAAATTCAATATTTTTCACTATTCTTTGAAAAGTTAATATTTTCATAAAATTAAAAACAATTAACTCCAATATAATTTTTACATAATTATTTTAATAATAAAATTCGTTTTTTCAATTAAATTTTCTTAAATTTTAAAAAACTAGTTTTAAAATAAGTGCGCAAAACGTGAAAAACCCACTTTTTAGAAGAAGAAAAAATACATTTTTTAAACATAAAACTAGATTTATTCTTATCTCATTCTTAGAAAAAATATTATATAAATGATAAAATATTTTTTTTGAATAAATAATATCTAGATTTTATTAAATTCATTCATCAATAGTGACAAATTTAATTTATTTAGATAAAAATAAGTAATGCACATAAAAATAGTTTTCCAAAAAACGTTTCATTTACTTTAATAAAATGATTTTTACTTTTATTTATAATAAATTGATAAAAAATGAATTTATTTTATTCATATAAAAACCATATAATTCTCATGATATAATTAGTCATATTCATACCCTATAATTTAACATCTAGGTTATAATTGACATGTTTAAATATTAATATTAATAGTATATTGGGGTTTTCTAAAATTTGACATTTCATGTAACCCAAGCTGTTAAAGAAATTTGATTTATTTTAAAAAATATTTCATAAAATATCATGGTTTTATATCCCCCCTACAAAATAAATTTAATCCTCAAAAATTGAACTTTTTCTCGGTGGGTTTTCCATTTGAAAAATCCTTCATGGAAAACCCACATTTTAGAAAGGGTCAATAAAGATTCCTCTTGATAAGAGGGAAAGTAATATATTAAGGTTATCTATAATAAAAAAATATTATGTTTCCAGATAGTATAACGTAGTGAGAAGTGAAAATATGGACATAGGAGAGAATTCTAATGCCCAAGGATTAATATAGAATGATATAGAATATGGTAATGAGAATGTTAAAAAAAACCATAAATATTTATTGAGTTAAAAGACCATTGATTCATTAGAAATGAAATTAAAAATATAACATTTTTTCTCAGGATGTTTTTCCTAAATATGGGGTAATTTTTACTATCAATATAGATAACATGAGAAAATATAATTACTTGAATTCCTTCCATTTCATAATCACAATCTCATCCTTTAGTTGTGCCTTGATAAATTTTCACTTCATCTCTTACTACAGGAAAGGAAGATGAACTTTTCATGATTTAAGCACTAATGTATCACAAGATCCATAAAATAATGATGTGTCATTTCACCTATCTTTAGTTATAATAAAAACTAAAATGGTTATGACAAGTTATATAATATGGAAAAATCTTCATATGATGAAATAATACATTAATCTCTAAAACCTCATCCATATTTCAAATAAAAACATTCTATAAATGGTTAACCATAATATCCTTCCAAAATTAAATAATTTATAAATAAGTTCACTAAATTTCTAAAATCAAATTAACATTATTCTCCCAAATATCATAAAGTAACTCTTAATTGTAACATACCAAATATGTGAATACCATAGTCATATATTCTCCTAAAATATGGAAATAGATATAATTACCATAAAACCACAATGAAAATATACATGCTTACTTATTCCTTAAATAAAACCACAGATTATTGAATATATTCCATAAATCAAAAAATGTTGTAAATTCCAAAAATGATAACATAAACCACTTTTCATTAAATCATTAATCAGTTCCAAGGACATCAATACAATCAAATTTACTTTATCCATACCAATAATATCTTTATCCCAACTAAACATTGTTTTCTCAACATCAGTATCATATTAAAAGTTATCTTTCCCTTCATCAAGTGTTTTCCATAAAATATCACCTTTCCATAAAATCACTTTTCTAGGTCATCGGTACAATTTAATATATTCTATAAAATATTTAATGTAAAAATTTATATAAAATAATACTTATAAATTTCATGATTCATATAAAATAATTCTTGAGTTCCAATACAAAAACACTTCAATCCACTTCATTGTTAAACCATTAACTAGGATTCATCATGTTATTCCTTAATACCTCCTTCATTTCTTATGTCATTTGTAGTCTTTTCATCATCAAAACCAAAACTTTTACATGTACAACCTTGTTGATCATATTCTTGGTATTTCACCATTGGACATAAATTTTCATAATTCTCATACATTCCATCTTTAAAACATTCAACCATTGATGATGCCTTAGGGAAACCATTATTCTCATTCATTGCATTAACTAGATTTTTTATTTTTTCTCATTAATTTCAAATTAAGTGACCTTATTCTCCACAAATAAAACATCTTCTCATTCCTTTGAGACAGCCCCTTGAGTGATTATTCCGATATTATCAAAATATAGGAAACTAAATCTTCTTTCCTCCATGGTCTCCACCACCTGATCTATTAGTGAACTTTATCATTGTAACAGCCCGAGATTTTATGAAAAATATTCCTTTTAATTTCATTAATGTCTTGTGTTGTACGCTACACCAAAAGGATCTTGCACAACACGCATCCTTGACTTGCCTTTCATTAAACGCAATCACGACCTTCCTCGATAGCGTGTGTAGTACGCAATAACGAGTTTCACTAAACAACAATATGCTATTAAAATATTATTAAAACTAGCCGTTATGAATAGTAATAACTACTTTTTGAAATTTTTTAAATTTTATTTTTCAAAATGGAATTCATTTTTGGATTCGTAATATCGAAATTAGCTTAGGGTGAAATTTTGGTACTTTTCGGATAACTTTCATTTTCTGATGAATAGTGAAAATTACTAAATTTTAATTAAAAACAACCTTTTTAATTGAAATAATTAATAGTGATAAATTATTAATTTGCGTGGTTTTAAAGTATATTTATAATATATTTTTACAATTTAATACAATGTTGTTCATTGGATGCAATTGCACATTTAAACCAGACATAAACAAGTGTCAATCTTTTGATAGTTATTATCTCTTAAGAACACGCTATTTGTTTTGATGACGAGAATTAATTTTTAAATTAATTAATGCAACTTATATGTTTTGAATTTGGTAAAATAGACATAATTTTTCAGTTCATAATATCAAATATAGCTTAGGCCTAATTTTTGGTATTTTTCTGGAAACTTTCATTTTTTTGATGAATAGTGAAACCACTAAGTGGTAGTTGAGAAAAATGAATTTTTCATAAAACTTAATTTTACCGCTTCTATGAGTGGAATTTCAAAAATCCGAGAGTCACGGTTGATTTCAGTAAGTAAAATGTGGTTCAATGAGATGAAAATAATTTTTGGTGAATAGTAACTTTTTACTTTTTTTTATCACGGTTAAAAGTGAATAGGATAATTAAGGGTAAATATGGTATTATTATTACCCTAAAACATGTCCTAATTCTATTGGATAAGTGTAATTCGACCAAAAACAACCTTAGGAATAAAATATGACCATTTAGGCCCACTTGGATTAGATTAGGACATTTATTATTAATTTATTTAAAGAAGGGTTAAAATAGTTAAAATCAACGTTTAATAAGTAAATAATTTTTAATATAGGGTTATACATAATATAAATTCGACAATAAATAGTAATTAGAAAGATAAAAATATTTCCTACATAATGTTATTTTATTTGTAATTTTTAGACATTAAATAATTTAATTTATTTATGACACAAAGATGATGCAGTAATTATCTTATTAATGAAATATTGACATAATTGATGTTAAAAATACCCAAATAAATGTAATTTCAGATTTTTTATGAAATAAACTAACTTTATAGGGTAATATGACATGTTATTATTGATTTAATTAACTTTTTTTGAACTAATCATTCTGTTATGATTTTCACAAAAATCAATTACAAAATTGTGTCAAAATTGACATAAAATAGTTTTTAAAACAAATATTATATTATTAATTGTTATTTTATTCTTAAAAATCTAAGGTTCATCCAAATGACTTAGATAAGGTAATATATATTAATAATAAACAACTTGGGGTTAGTTTGGCTTATTATAGTAAGTTTATTAACCTTATAGTATAAGACCACAAGAAGACACGGTAAAAGTAAAATTATTTTACTTAATGTTAAATCTAAATGATAAGGTTAAAATAAGAACCTAAACTTGTATAAATTCTATTGGATGAGAGTATTTCGACCCATCCCCACCTTATCTTCGAAATGAATCAATTTGGAGCTATTTAAAACCGAATTTGACTTTATAATAAAATAATAGTTTTAGTTGTTCCAAAGGTTCCTCTCTCCTCCCTTATAAAAGGGCACCCCCTCCATCTCTTCCTCACACCACTTTGAGCCTTCAAGATTGGCCAAAACCTGAAAAATTCCCTTCTCCACTTCCCTAGAAACATCCTAGAGGTTCTGGTCTTCCTCAAAGACCAATTTTAGTGCCCTAAAAGGAGATCTCAAAGAGGCGCTTCAAAGAAGAGGTAATGTCCGTTACCGATTCTTTCATCTTTATTTCTTCTTCCACTTCTTCTTCTTAGGTTGTTTCATTATGAAGTAATAACATCAGTATCACTTATATACTTATATGTTATTATAATTATGAAACAACCTTATTTCACTATCTATCCATCCTACGGAAAACGAAATCACCGCGCGTGCGTACGTACGGAATACCGTCTCCACGCCGTGGTGTAATCTATTTTCCACCACCACCTTACTTGGATGGGTATAATGGTGTACATAATAACTATATATGATTATTGTAAAGTGATATTGATTCTGAAATAGTATACATACACTCCAATAAAATTCCACGATCATGAGAACGATATCATCGCTCGTGCGTACGTACGGACTACCGTCTCCACGATGCGATGAGATTCATTCTCCACGTTAACCATTCATGAATGATTATAAAGTATATATAATAAGTAATAATGAAATATGTTACATAATAATTATTCTGGATTTATGTGTATATATATGTATGTCATCTACTTAATTCCATTCAACTCAATAAGGAAAAGAAAATAGCGTACATGCGTACGTACGGTCTACCGTCTCCATGAACGGTGTATTTCTTTCCATTTACTGATCTATTATATTCTGAATATATATTATATATAAATCATGTTTTATATTCTGGAATTAAGTAATCATGATCTAATTAATCATATGAATAATTACAAGTCAAAACACGGACGACAAATGAAACGATTTTACCCAAAACGCTCTTTAACATGGAATTTACAAAAGAACGGGTAATATAAAGCCATAAGTGACCCTTATATGATATCATAACAATGAGTATGATTCTGGAATAAGTCAATGACATTATTTAAATCATTATAGAGGAGGTTCGGACACATACGAAGCAAATCGGACCTAAGGTAAGGGAAAATATCACAATCTCATTTTTATCCGAGATTGTTTATACTTTGAAATTTACTGGGGTGTATTTTATCATCCACATCCATGTTTCCTCAATATGTAATATTTATATCCTTATAAAATAGTTTATATCAAATTTTACCCTTCGGTGAGTTTTTAGTAAAAGATATGAAAGGAATCTTTTGTCGTTTTTCATACGAGGTACTTTTTGACTTTTCCGACAAAAGTACAAAGAATGTTTTTTTTAACTTATACGGCATGAATGGATTTTTAAAACATTATTTCCAAGAATCTTCCTTTAAAAGTTTTCAAGTTTATTTTTAATCAAATTATTTTAGTTTATAATTTTACGACATGTTAAGAAATGAAAAGTGTTTTTGAAGTAGAAAGGATATTTTCCTCAAGAATGGAGTTCAAGTGTTTTATCAAAATAATTTTCCATCTAAGATAATAAAGGGTTCTGTTTCCATCCCTATTATTACATTGATTTGATTATGTTGTGATGGAATTATTTTTATGAATTCCTTTATCTTATATGAATTGTTTTATGATGTCACGATGTTTAAGATTCCCATTTTTATTACATGGGTTATGCTATGATGTATGGTTTTCTGATTTTGTGGCACACATAAGAATGGTATCATTATGAGATGGGTGGGACCTATATCTCCCTCCAATGCATTGGGTAAAGATTTTATATCTCATGAGATAGACATGGCTGGAACGGTAGGTTATACCGGTTCAGTGAAACAGGACTGAAACGAGGAGTGAACTTGGTTCAGAAAGGGACTTTGTCCACTAAGATAGTCTTGGAAATGAGTCTTGACTAATAAGAAATGATTCTCTATGATTATGTGTGTATGACACAAAGTTTCATGTTTTAAGTTCTGATTATTGGGATTAAATTTCACTACTATGATTTATCCCATGTTATGAAATTATGATCTCTTTTGCAGGTTAAGATTTCCAAAAGATATGTTCTTATGAATATGACGTGATTGATATTTATTTTGTTTACCCTTACTGAGAATTTGAGCTCACCCTTTTATGTTTTCTTTTCCCCAGGACATAAAGAAATGGTTTAGGTTTAAAAAAAAGAAGATCTTTATGGGAGATGTTGAAGATCTTTCACCACGATTAGAAGATTATATTCTGGGTTTCCAAAGACACTAAACTATTATGGTCCTTGTGTGTGTGTTTTTGTTATGTACTAAGTATTCTGGAAAAGTAATGTAATGTCCATGTACGTCAGGCTTCGGGTCTCTATAGTTGGTATCAAAGGAAAGGTTTTTTCAACCTTTGGAAACTAGGATGCGAAAATGTCAGTGAGATCCCTAGAGATATTTCTAAGGTATGTCTAGGGATGTCCCTAAGGATAAGTATATGTATAGGATATAGTCCTAGAACTACGGTAACGATCATAGAATTTAACCTAAGATGTTAGATATTGAGGATACTCCCCCTTTATTATGTTGTTTTCCCTAGCATGATTTTTGCCTATCACACTATTCTTTTTGGGTTTTAGACGATGGCTGGAACCTGAAGGAACCGTGTTGATCAATGTAGTGGACAATGCAATGATTTTCCTCCTGAATAAACAAATGTTATGGGAGATGGAGTGAAAAATCTTATTGCTATACTTACACAAGCTATGAATCATTCTGGACTTCCAAATGAGCAGAGAAGGGAACAATATTCTATTGAGTCCTTCATGAGGCAACGTCCACCTTCTTTCAGTGGGTCTTCTGATCCACTTGTTGCTGAACAATGGATCAGTACTACTGAAAAGATATTTTCAGTTCTTCAATGTTCTGAACATTATAAAGTCATCTTAGCAGTATATTGTTTGGAAGGTGAAGCTGATCAATGGTGGAATCTTATCAAGAATACGAGGCAAAGAGATGAAATTGAGTCCATGGAATGGGACGAGTTCAAGAACTTATTTTTCAATAAGTACTTCCCTCGTATTCTTCAAACAAAGATGGAGAAGGAGTTTCTTGAACTAAAGAAAAAGGATAATGAATCTGTTGGTATATACGAAGCGAATTTTAAAAGGATTGCAAGGTATACATCTGGATTTATCATCCAACCTGAAAGTAAAGTTGATTGATTCTTCAGTGGCTTAAAACAAAATCTTCTAAGGGCATTAGCTATAAGAGACTTCAGTAGCTATAAAGAAATTGTGTGTTGTGCTATCAAGGTAGAAATAGAAGTTGGTGTTACTTATCCATCTCATAGTTTTGACAAGAAACGAAAGATGGAGTTCAAGGAGAAATCTCAGAATAATGGTGAAAAGAAGATGAATGTGTCCGTATGCTCAAAGTGTGGAAATAAGCATGGTGGAGATTTTCTTAAAGGGACTAGAAAATGTTTTAAGTGTGGAAAAGAAGGTCATCGAGTAGCTGAGTGTCGAAGTAATGGAAAAGGGGTTTCTAATGATGTGAATAAAGAAAAGACTGCAGAGAACGCACCAACAACACTTCAATGCTTCAAGTGCAAGGAAATGGGGCATTATGCTAATAAATGCCCTAATCCAAGGGTTAGTGATGATCGACGTGAGAAACCACTTAAGGCAAAGGACAACGGGAAGTCACATGCGATCACCATTGGTGATGTTCAATATGACAACGATGTGGTGGAATGATTATGTGTTTATGTAATGGGATTCCAGAATAATGTTGTATATAGTATCGTGGAATATTGGAATATTTATGTTTTGGTCTATTGTGGTTTTCAATAATTTTATGGCATCGGTAACCATGAAAAGTGATTGAAATATTTTTGGAAAGTAGATGATATGCACATAATGAAGGGATAAAGAGAATCTAATATGTTTGATAGTATTGATGAGCTCATGATTGATATAAGGACTAAGTGATATCATGGTTTGAGGATATATATTTTTGAGGATTTTGGTATATGGAAAGTTTTAACTTTTAACTGCATTCATGTTTTCACTAAGGTTCAATGGATATTCATTCTTCAAGAGAATACATGATTAAGGTATTCACATATTTGTAATTTGACCAACAAGATATTTCTTATGATATATGGGGGATAAATGATGGCATTCACGTGATCATTTTCTTTATACTATGAGCTTGGACCCAAGTATTTTAGATAAGCCTAAAGATTGGAATGGATTATGTTGGACATAAGTTAGTATTGTTTAAGGATAAAACTTTTTTGATATTTTTGATGGGATGTTATAGTAATATAGCTTTAGAAAAAGGACAACCTGCAGGACGGGTGACAGCCCATCGCGTCAGACAAGGCTGTGGGAATCGAAACCACAACCGAAGTGCGACTGGCCTTTATCGCCTACCACTGGCCTACAGGAAGTCCCTGTTTAGTAGAAACTAGTTTTATTATATTAATCAGTATGATATATGAAGTATAAGTCCATTTTAGGAACCATATATGATTAATCTCACTATAGATGGACTTATGTATTTTTTGACAACTTTTCTAACCATTTGTTTGAGACAGATGGAATGATCCATCATTCTATCACATGATCTGCTAACACATCACGAGTGACAAATTCAACTTCATTTCTTTAAGAGATGAAGTGGAAATTGTCCAAAGAACGACAAACAGTGAGACTATACCAAAATAACAAAAGTATTTCTTCTAATTCCAATTTCATCAACTTTAGGGAAATGATCTTAAAAACCAAAAATGTTGTCCTAGTGCTCTTATATCTGATGAATCAGATGTTACCTTAGATCGTCACAAATTTATGGCTTTGTGATTGCTGGATTTTCCATATCCATGTTCTCTACCACTCTCCATCAGAACATGACGATTAGATTTCTCTTCCATATCCATATTTTCACCTATGTGGAAACCCAGTGATTAGTTTATTTGGGTAACCGTTACATTTCATACTTTTATTTTTAAAGATTGGTTTTGGTATTCCTTTTTACGATGTGGGTTTCTATTAAAGTAACTTTTGAATAGTAAACCATTTATAACCCCGACGAATTTCGAGGGTGAAATTCATTTTAAGGGGGGTAGAATGTAACAGCCCGAGATTTTATGAAAAATATTCTTTTTAATTTCATTAATTTCTTGTGTAGTACGCTACACCAAAAGGATCTTGCACAACACGCATCCTTGACTTGCCTTTCATTACACGCAATCACGACCTTCCTTGATAGCGTGTGTAGTACGCAATAACGAGTTTCACTAAACAACAATATGCTATTAAAATATTATTAAAACTAGCCGTTATGAATAGTAATAACCACTTTTTGAAATTTTGTAATTTTTATTTTCCAAAATGGAATTCATTTTTGGGTTCGTAATATCGAAATTAGCTTAGGGTGAAATTTTGGTACTTTTCGGATAACTTTCATTTTCTGATGAATAGTGAATATTACTAAATTTTAATTAAAAACAACCTTTTTAATTGAAATAATTAATAGTGATAAATTATTAATTTGGGTGGTTTTAAAGTATATTTAGAATATATTTTTACAATTTAATACAATGTTGTTCATTGGATGTAATTTCACATTTAAACCAGACATAAACAAGTGTCAATCTTTTGATAGTTATTATCTCTTAAGAACACGCTATTTGTTTTGACGACGGGAATTAATTTTTAAATTAATTAATGCAACTGATATGTTTTGAATTTGGTAAAATAGACATCATTTTTTAGTTCATAATATCAAATATAGCTTAGGCCTAATTTTTGGTATTTTTCTTGAAACTTTCATTTTTTGATGAATAGTGAAACCACTAAGTGGTAGTTAAGAAAAATTAATTTTTCATAAAACTTAATTTTACCACTTCTGTGAGTGGAATTTCAAAAATCCGAGAGACACGGTTGATGTCAGTAAGTAAAATGTGGTTCAATGAGATGAAAATAATTTTTGGTAAATAGTAACTTTTTACTTTTTTTTATCACGGTTAAAAGTAAATAGGGTAATTAAGGGTAAAAATGATATTATTATTACCCTAAAACATGTCCTAATTCTATTGGATGAGTGTAATTCGACCAAAAACAACCTTAGGAATAAAATATGACCATTTAGGCCCACTTGGATTAGATTAGGACATTTATTATTAATTTATTTAAAGAAGGGTTAAAATAGTTAAAATCAAAGTTTAATAAGTAAATAATTTTTAATATAGGGTTATACATAAGATAAATTCGACTATAAATAGTCATTAGAAAGATAAAAAGATTTACTACATAATGGTATTTTATTTTTAATTTTTAGACATTAAATAATTTAATTTATTTATGACACAAAGATGATGTAGTAATTATCTTATTAATGAAATATTGACATAATTGATGTTATAAATACCCAAATAAATGTAATTTCAGACTTTTTATGAAATAAACTAACTTTATAGGTTAATATGACATGTTATTATTTATTTAATTAACTTTGTTCGAACTAATCATTCTGTTATGATTTTCACAATAATCAATTACAAAATAGTGTCAAAATTGACAAAAAATAGTTTTTAAAACAAATATTATATTATTAATTGTTATTTTACTCCTAAAAATCTAAGGTTCGGCCAAATGACTTAAATAAGTTTATATATATTAATAATAAACAACTTGGGGTTCTTTTGGCTTCTTATAGTAAGTTTATTAACCTTATAGTATAAGAACACAAGAAGACACGGTAAAAGTAAAATTATTTTACTTAATGTTAAATCTAAATGATAAGTTTAAAATAAGAACCTAAACTTGTCCAAATTCTATTGGATGAGAGTATTTCGACCCATCCCAACATTATCTTCTAAATTAATCAATTTGGAGCTATTTAAAACCGAATTTTACTTTATAATAAAATAATAGTTTTAGTTATTCCAAAGGTTCCCCTCTCCTCCCTTATAAAAGGGCACCTCCTCCCTCTCTTCCTCACACCACTTTGAGCCTTCAAGCTCGGAAAAACCCTGAAATATTCCCTTCTCCACTTCCCTAGAAACATCCTAGAGGTTCTGGTCTTCCTCAAAGACCAATTTTAGTGCCCTAAAAGGAGATCTCAAAGAGGCGCTTCAAAGAAGAGGTAATGTCCGTTACCGATTCTTTCATCTTTATTTCTTCTTCCACTTCTTATTCTTAGGTTGTTTCATTATTAAGTAATAACATCAGTATCACTTATATACTTATATGTTATTATAATTATTAAACAACTTTATTTCACCATCTATCCATCCTACGGAAAATGAAATCACCGCGCGTGCGTACGTACGGAATACCGTCTCCACGCCGTGGTGTAATCTATTTTCCACCACCACCTTACTTGGATGGGTATAATGGTGTAAATAATAACTATATATGATTATTGTAAAGTGATATTGATTCTAAAATAGTATACATACACTCCAATAAAATTCCACGATCATGAGAATGATATCATCGCTCGTGCGTACGTACGGACTACCGTCTCCACGACGCGATGAGATTCATTCTCCACGTTAACCATTAATGAATGATTATAAAGTATATATAATAAGTAATAATGAAATATATGACATAATAATTATTCTGGATTTATGTGTATATATATGTATGTCATCTACTTAATTCCATTCAACTCAATAAGGAAAAGAAAATAGCATTCATGCGTACGTACGGTCTACCGTCTCCATGAACGGTGTATTTCTTTCCATTTACTGATCTATTATATTCTGAATATATATTATATATAAATCATGTTTTATATTCTGTAATTAAGTAATCATGATCTAAGTAATCATATGAATAATTACAAGTCAAAACACTGATGACAAATGAAACAATTTTACCCAAACCGCTCTTTAACATGGAATTTACAAAAGAACGGGTAATATAAAGCCATAAGTGAACCATATATGATATCATAACAATGAGTATGATTCTGTAATAAGTCAATGACATTATTTAAATCATTATACAGGAGGTTTGGACACATACGAAGCAAATCAGACCTAAGGTAAGGGAAAATATCACAATCTCATTTTTATCCGAGATTGTTTATACTTTGAAATTTACTGGGGTGTATTTTATCATCCACATCCATGTTTCCTAAATATGTAATATTTATATCCTTATAAAATAGTTTATATCCAATTTTACCCTTCGGTGAGTTTTTAGTAAAAGATATGAAAGGAATCTTTTGTCGTTTTTCGTACGAGGTACTTTTTGACTTTTCCGAAAAAAGTACGAAGAATGTTTTTTTAACTTATATGGCATGAATGGATTTTTAAAACATTATTTCCAAGAATATTCCTTTACAAGTTTTCAAGTTTATTTTTAATCAAATTATTTTAGTTTAGAATTGTACGACATGTTAAGAAAGGAAAAGTGTTTTTGAAGGAGAAATGATATTTTCCTCAAGAATGGAGTTCAAGTGTTTTATCAAAATAATTTTCCATCTAAGATAATAAAGGGTTCTGTTTCTATCCCTATTATTACATTGATTTGATTATGTTGTGATGGAATTGTTTTTATGAATTCCTTTATCTTATATGAATTGTTTTATGATGTCATGATGTTTAAGATTCCCATTTTTATTACATGGGTTATGCTATGATGTATGGTTTTCTGATTTTGTGGAACAAATAAGAATGGTATCATTATGAGATGGGTGGGACCTATATCTCCCTCAAATTCATTGGGTAAAGATTTTATATCTCATGAGATAGACATGGCGGGAACGGTAGGTTATACCAGTTCAGTGAAACAGGACTGAAACGAGGAGTGAACTCGGTTCAGAAAGGGACTTTGTCCACTAATATAGTCTTGGCAATGAGTCTTGACTAATAAGAAATGATTCTCTATGATTATGTGTGTATGCCACAAAGTTTCATGTTTTAAGTTGTGATTATTGGGATTACATTTCACTACTATGATTTATCCCATGTTATGAAATTATGATCTCTTTTGCAGGTTATGATTTCCAAAAGATATGTTCTTATGAATATGACGTGATTGATATTTCTTTTGTTTACCCTTACTGAGCATTTGAGCTCACCCTTTTATGTTTTCTTTTCCCCAGGACATAAAGAAAGGATTTAGGTTTAAAAAAAATAAGATCTTTATGGGAGTTGTTGAAGATCTTTCACCACGATTAGAAGATTATATTCTGAGTTTCCAAAGACACTAAACTATTACAGTCCTTGTGTGTGTGTTTTTGTTATGTACTAAGTATTCCGCAAAAGTAATGTAATGTCCATGTACGTCAGGCTTTGGGTCTCTACAATCATTCCCTTCTTTTGTGAGTCCAAGAGTTGTCTATGGTCGAAGTTGTTAATCATATATCTTGATAACTGATTAATCATAATCATAATATAATTTACTCCCATCATCATCCCAGTTGGTTTCTCATTAACACATGGTCTATCACATTCAGTATTAACCCAATTCTTTTTATTTCCTAAAGTTTTCTAAAACTAAAAAGAAAAGTGTGAGAAATAATATTCATAGTGGGAAAAAATATCCATAAAAAATCATTTATAATATGTCTAATTCATGAAAAATTATTTTCAATCTAAGATGCCATAGGTTTAACCTAGTCTATATACAATCATAGTTCATTGAAATCCATCATGATGGTTCATAAAGAGTTTGGAATTTCAAAAACATATGCTCTGGGAGTGTCAACCCAAATGTGAAACATGGATCGTTTTCTTGTAGTAGGTGATGATTGGGTCAAATCCCAATTCACCCATTTTAGAGTTATTACCCCTAGGCACAACTATTCCAGAGCCACATCCACTTGTAGTATCCAAACAGGGATGTAATTGCTTTGATACCACTTGCTCTATCCTTTAACAAAATTCAATGACAATTTCCTATATGTTGACTTATTCTTTGGGTTCTCACTAAATCTTTATAACCCAAATCTCAAAATATTTAATAAACATATCCTTTGATACAAACTACAGTGACCCAAGCTTTTCAATCATAAATATTTCATCTTTTTAGATAAATTTTCAATACATTTCACAAATTCATCCCTAAGGACCATAAAATTTTAGTGTATTTGGAGACTAGATACACAATATTCTTATTTCATTAAATATATTCAATATATTCCATATTGATCTTATTATTAGACATACCCTACTTAAAACCTTTCTTCGTGACTTGGGTAATGGAAACATAAGAAATGGTGAGCTCAAATGATCATTAAGGGTGAGCAAGGGAGATATTAATAATCACTTAAACATAATATAAACATAAGGTTGTGAGAACATAATCATAACATTTGAAAACCATACACTGTATAACATATATCGTGACCCTGAGTCATGGAATAAAGATTGGAAGTTCATAAGACATGAATCATAAAGGACATCATTGAACATAATCTATAAAATTATAACATAAGCATAGGAATATAGTAAAAACATATTCTTATAACATTTTGAATGTGTATAAATATAAACAGGTTCACTCATTAAGTTAGGCACATGAAATCAGGCCCCCTTGTAAACTTATGGACATGAAATCAGGTCTACGCATAACCTTATTGTCATGAAACCATTTCCACACATAATATTATGGACATGAAACCAGGTCCACATATAACCATATTTACATGAAACCAACACTATACATAACCTTATGGACATGATAGAAATTCCACACATAACCTTATGTAAATGAAACCAATTCCATACATAACTTTATGGAAATGAAACTAGATCCACGCATAACATTTTGAACATGAAATCAAGTTCACATATAACATAATTAACTCATGAGTTATCCATCTTTACCCAGGGTATTGGAAAGAGATATAGTTCCCACCCATTGCATAATCCATTCATTTTTGTTCCATAATAGTATAAAACATTCATCGTATCATAACCCATGAAAAGGAAATGGTTTCCATAAATATTTCATCATAGTATAACTCATGGGAAAGAAATGGGTTTCATAAACATCTTATCATCGTAATCATAAACCATATATAGAAATAATTAGTATAGTACCATTGGACTATATCCCCAATAAAACATAATCAATGACAAAGGTTATTGTCATTGATGAATAGAAATTCCATAAAAATTTCATTAAAAATTTCTTGAGGAAAATATATTTTCCTTTTAGAAATAACTTATTTAAAATCTAAAAACATTCAAAAATGTTGTAGAAAATATTTTCTTTGCAAATAACTTTGGAAACTTATAGAGTAAGATTTAAATCATTGATATTTTATGACAATTGGAAACACCGTTCATGTCATACAAGCTAAAACAAATATTCCTCACATTTTAATTAAAAATTGATTAATTCCAAAAAACAATAAAAATATTCCTTTTAAAACATATTTAAAAAGTCAAAAAAAAGTGTAAGAATGATTCTAAGAATGTTTTGTTTTAAATAAAAGCCCCATTTGGCATTTTATGAAAAATTAGTTTTCATAAAAGATGTGTTACCCTTTTAATACCCTTTGATTCTTGAATTCCAATTGTGAGTAGGGCTCTCATGAGGGGATGTTTATTTTTGATGAATTTTTATATGTTGTTTATGTTGGATATATACGAGTATGATTATTATGAGGGTAGGAGGTGATGCGTGAGTTATTTTCAAATGTTTTATCCTTAAGTTAAGGAATCTTGTATTATGCTCACCTCTATTTTGAATCATAATGAGAGTCAAAGGTAGATAATATATGACCTATGTGTGGGAAAATCATAGTGTGACAGTGGGCTGACTAGGGAATCATTTATTGGCTATTATGATATGGTTAGACTAGAAGTGGTGGCATGACCCAATGCTAGAAATTACATTTATAAGATCATGTGGATGAAGATTTCCCAAGGACATTACCTTAATCGATCGTGTGTATGAAGGCATTCCAGGGATCATCCTTAAACCCATAGATAAAGGGGTTATAGATATATTATCTTTGGTTAGTTCAGTGTGACTTGTATGGATGTTAATAGATTCAATAGTATATTCCTAGGTTCTTTATCTCCAATTTAGGTACTTTTATTACTAGAGCTCAGTGACAATGCCCATGACACTAGGATCCTTTTTAGGATAATTTAGAGAATTTATCTTGGTTATTTATTTCATTCCATGTTTTTTATATTATTATTTGGAACATATTTTATTTTCATTCTTACCCCTATTATATGACTTGACATAGTGGTGCCTAACTATGTTCTTTCTTCCTTCTTTGTGTGATTTAATTTTCAAAATTTTTGAAAAGGGATTGTGAGAGATTTTCAAAGAAGGAAAAAAGGAAAGTTTAATTCTATAGTATTTTCAAATTATTTTTAGAAATTACCTTAAAAGGTCTTTTCAAGTTAGAAAAGTGAAAATTGATTCTTTTTTAAACTCTAAGTGTATGTAGGTTTTGAAAACATGGTTTTAGGCCACCGTTCCTAGTTTTAGGAATGTTGGGTTTTCATAGATGTTTTGGAAAATCGTGAGAAAATTTTGAAAGATATTTTAGGTTTTGAAATATGTATCTCTAAAGTATGTGTTTATAAAATGGTTTTAAAGAGGGACTTTGAAATGGTGTTTTGTCCAAGAGGTATTGTCCGGCAAAAATTATTTTCCAAGTGGTTTTTTTTATTCAATAAAAATACCAAAAAAAAGGTTTTTATCATTTTTGTGCATTTTTTTATTTTTTAAATATTTATTAAATATGTCTATTTTTATATTTTATTTCAAACTATAAATTTTATGATGTAATATGAAAGTAATTTCTTAGATTCGGTGGGTTGTGGTGACCTACTAGGCATTTAGATCACACGTATATTTTATAATTTCAGTTTTGTTCAAGATTATTTCGCTTCATTTGGATCCTGTAGGAGGGATATATGGTTGTATGGTGACCAAGGTTCATATGGTAGATTTTTTGAGTAGTATAGAGCTTTACTTTTAGTTAGGTTTGTTTAGGCTATTTGGCTCATTGTATTTTATGTTATGTCTTATGTGTATCTATTTCCATTATAATTTTATTTAAATATCATATGTATCCTATTTAGATGTTTATTTATGTTTATATCATGTTTTATATTTATTTCTATATTTATGTTTATTATTTTTTATCTATGTACAAGGGTGAAATTATTCCCAATGTTCGTACTGTGATGCCCATGCACTAGTTTCCAGCCCATGGGGATTGGGAATTCCCTTCGAGTCATGTGGTGGACCAGGTCAAGATCTGAGTTAGATGAAACCCTAGGATTGTTCATTAAATAATAGTATTTATATAGGTTTTTTGGTAATTCTTACCCTTATCATTTTAGTTTTAATCCTTTTAACATGGTTTAACTCTTACTATTATAGCTAACTTTTTTACCAAAGTTACTATTCATAATGAAAAAAAATGAGCATGCCCGCATTAAAAATTTGTAAATTATGTTCCAAATATGGATATCATTTATAAAATTCAATTTTATAAGTTTTATAAATTAATTTTAAAACAAACCTTCAAAACTCAATAAAAACGGTTTTCCAGACAAATCCATTTTTATGTATAAAAATGTTTTTATACAAAAATAAAGTGTAATTTTGATTCCAATGAAATTTATTGGATTATGTTTAATCAAAAGTAACTAATTAAATTTACAAACCAATAAAAAATTAGATTTTTCTTTGTATATACAAGAAAATAAAGGATGGTTTTCTTAAAAATTGGTTTTTTCTACTATTCACTTAAAAATAAACTTTTCCATAAAATTACCAAAAAATCACTTTCAGGTAAATTTTACTTTTTGACATAAAAAATTATATCCTTTTTTTAAAATTAAAATTATATAATTTTTAAATTAATCTTTTAAATAAAACCATATAATATATGTAAACAAATTTAGTAAGAATAAAATGATTTTCTTGTTAATTGAAAAATTATTTAATATTATTATAATGAATATAACTCTGTAAAATATAATTCATGAATATTAATAAGGAATTAAACTTATTTAATATTAATGTTACCTGGTTTTTTAATCCTATTTATTATATGAATGATAAATAATCATTATAAAATTAACCATATTAAACAAGCAAACTAATATGGAAAAATATTTTATTCATAATATGTAATTGTTTAGTATCCATAAATTTTTCTTGTAATTATTTCTAATTATGATATATCACACTGATAAAACTAAATTATATCATTATTATACCAATATAATTATATTGAAACTAAATTACCTCATAATTATCCATTGATAATGGTATGTTCATGTTTGGATCAGTTTGACCACTTACTTGAACAATGCTATGAAATTATATTAGGGATGACTATGAAAACATAATTAATAGTATAATATGATATAAATATTTAAATAATGATTTGTTTTTGTTTTTATAAAGGATGAATCAATATTTATCTCAATAATTAATAAAACTCCTTTCGTTGGTTAAGAAAATTATCAAAGTGTGCTTATTATCAAGTTCATATTCAAAGATAAAGAATGAAGCACCCATAAAAGGAAACTTAAAAATAATATATAATTATAATTCATCTATTAAAATAACTTAAATTATCTTATATTGATGAAATTTTGAATAAGAACTAATACCGGAACTACTCCAATAAAACTAGTACAAACAGTCAAAACTATAAACACCCGATGTGGGAAAATATGTAAAAACTAACTAATAGATAATGATTAAAAATAAATTATAAATATTTTTAGGTATTAATATTGTTATTAAATAATTTATTAAGATATTTATGATTGTTATATTGGAGGTTAGACCATATTTAAGGAAGACAATATTAATGGTAAGGGTTTTTTTACTCAAATTTTCATCCCTTGAGACATATTTCTTATTATGCATCATGTATTCCTAAAGTTAATATTTAATATTTTTATCACGATCATATAATTATTAATGGTATTTAATTTTTCATTTGGAATCATAACCTTCAAGGGGTTTGACTCAAAAGTTTCTTAGGTCGTAAGGGTTCTTCTTGACTCAAATCTTTTCCTTGGTTTATAATCACTCATATTTGACTATAATCTTTCAAGATTTATTTATTCTACCTTATGATGATGTTAGGATATATTTCCACCTTATTTACATGGAAATAATGTATTACATCAATGAATTATTCCTCAATGAATCTCTTATTTCATAAAAATATATTTTGCTAATAATACTTTCCATCTCTTTTAAATGGATTTTCCCTCCATACACATGTTCTTAATTCCCAACAATGTTATCATTTACCTATTGGAAACCCATATTGATTTTATCTCATAGGATCCTTATATACCCCTTTATCCATTTTAAAATTAATCTTTTATTATTATTTTGACATTATTGGTTTTAAATAAATGCATTTTAAAATATTTAAAAGGATTTTCATTTCTATGATCTTATATTCTTCCCTTATAATCCATATTTTTGAAATATGATTTTTTTCATTTTAATGTCTCTTTATTTTAATTTATTTTAAAATATTATTTTAACAATTTTTCTCTTCATGTTCAAAAAAAAATTTGGAAAGTAACTCATATGTCATGTCTTTGTATGTTGTTATTTAGAAATGTTTTCTAAGGGAGTAATGTTTTTTAAAGAAAATTATATATATTATTTATAAATAATCCTTTTTGGTAATTTTTTTTGTATAAATCGATAAAGTTTTTGAAAATCCATTTTACGTGATGCCACTTGTAAAACTTATGAAACTTATTTTCTTATCATGTGTTATTTATGATAAGATCAATGATTTTTTTAAGTGGAAATCATATCTATGGATAATGATGGATGGGTTCTTATATCACCCTCTAATTAATTGGTTAAGGTTTTATATCTTAGGAGAAAATGGGAAACTATTTGTGATTACTCGATCCACCAAGGTAAATAAGTGAGAAAAGCCTAATCCTCCAAAGGAAATAGGTGACTGAAGCATGATCCACCAAGGGAAATAGGTGTGTGAAGATATATCCACTAATTTAAATTGGTTGTGATACTTGATCCACTATGTAATGATTTCTATACTTATGGATGTTCCATAGTTCTCAAGTATGCCTTATTTTTATGATAAGTGGCATTTTCATGATGTATTATTATGTTATTCCATGATTTATGGTCTATTTTTTATTAGGCATGACTTTATTATGTATCATTATTATAACCATATGCTCATATTATGATCACTTATTATCTTTTATTTTTATTACTTATGTTTACCCTTACTGAGCATCTAAGATTACCTATTTGTCAAGTTTCCATTTCCCCAGGTTATGAAAATAAAAAATGTTTGAAATGTCTAAAAGAGTATCTCATATAGATTATTTTTAGGAGATGTTAAATACACATTGTGGATTAAGTTGTTTCATATATAATGGAAAGAAAATTGGACTTTATTTGAGAAATACATGGGGTTTATTAGTTAATATTTTGTCCTAATTTTTTAAAACTCCAAACCCAAAAGTTCTTGGTAATGTATTGTAATGAAAAATTTGATTTAAGTTATGTAATTTAGATGTTCACATCTATGGTATATCATAATAAGACTCATAGATTGCTAGTCAGGTTGTGAGTTGAGGTGGTATGAGAGCATACACCCTTTATATCTAGATGGGATTGAGGATTTACAAGTTGGGTACATGTCGTACTATTGAATTATGGATTAAGGAATGGATGTGGGTGAGCAGAGGGACTATTGAAGAAATGCTTGTGATCTTGGTTTCTTGGGGTTTTGATAAAAAAGGTGAAATGTCCCTACATTTAATAGGATACATCAAATATTTATTGGGTTTGGTGGCCTAATTGACATGTGGTTGTGCATTGACATGCATTGTCAGGAATGTGTGGTGTCAAAATTGAAAGTGGATGTGTCACAAACCAAATCCGGTCTAAATTAAACCTGGAACAAAACCTGACCCATGGAAAATCCCAAAGTGAATTCCCTATCCCTATGATCTGGCATAAGTTCTTGGGTATCATGTATTATATTTGGGGACCAATTTACCCAATTTTATAATCATTTAACAACTAAAAACAATCAATAAACCAAATCTGAAAATTTATGCCAAACATGCCTTAAATAAAATATAGAACTGAAAACATAGGTTTTAAAATGACAAAATAGGTCCAAATATACATAACATTAGTAGAAAAACATCCCAAGGGGCTCCACACTATAAGGGGTTATCACCCACAAGTCGTCTCCAAAACAGCGCACCAAGGGAAGAAACTAGCAACCTGAACCGCCATCACCCAAGGCCTTGCCTTGACCGGCATCAAACATGATCAAGTATACTTACACCTAGGGGGTATAAGAAGGTTTTGAGCCTAAGTTAAATAGTATACCACCCAAAGGATTCCATATATTAAGAAATACAAGATTAAAATCATGAAAGTTTTTGATAAACAATAAATAGTGGAAATAAATTATAAAGAATGAAACTTTTAAAGGTAAAATATTTTCAATGGGAAATTTCATAGAGTGAACAAATTTAATTAATACATGTAAGATAAATAATTTTTTATCCAAACACACCCTAATACAATGATAAATACAAAATATCCAATGATCACTAATCTCGGGAACACCCCTAGGCACTAGTTAGTTTCGGGCCCCTTGTACCTTTTATCTCAGTGTAACCATAGTAATATATGTTCTCGTGAAAGATACATTAGTAGGGAACATACACATAACCAATTGGTCACTAAACATCATCAATATAGTTTTTTTAGTGTTTTCAATGTCCAAATTTCTATGTGAAATAGGGACAAAACCACTCTAAATCACTCGCATACTATTACACGTCTGCCCACCTAGATACCTGGGTTTCTCCATTTGTGCTAAAATGAATTCCACATGTTACCAAAATCCAATTTCACATAAAATCATCAGTTATGGTCACCCACATTAAAAATATTAGCTACACATTCTTTGCACCACTTGTATCACTCAATAAAACATTTAGAATTTCCATAAAACAACATCACAAAATATAACAATGCTTTGCACATAAAATCCATTGAAACCTCAAATTTGAACACCATGTGTATACCCATATTTCACCAAAACAGAATTTAAATCACAAAAACATTTTAATAAAACCATTTCATTAATTATAAAACAACCCCAAATGATCCAACATGGGATATCCAAGAAAAACACCCATTTTCACACAAAAATGTCATTTTAGCACCATTCGCATAACAAATGCCACAAAAAATAGTTTTTCACCAATGAACAAGGAATATTATCATTAAAATGTTATAAATTCATAAATTCTAAATCATCCAAGAGTGCTTAAACATGGAATCACCTACCACAAGTGTTAAAAATACCAAATCCTTGTGTGAAAGTTCAACCACACCACTGCCACACCACAAGGGTGTTAAATCAAACCTAAAACCGCAATATTAGACAAAGTATCCCAAGATCAAACCCTTTGTTCGAATCCTTACTTGTTGGACAATAGGAACTTCAAGAATAAATGGAAGAAACCCTATGAAAATGGGTAGATGAAGGATGGAAACTCACTTACTTGACATATCTTGAAGAAATCTCCCCAAATACACCAAAATTTGAATCTCCAAGAAACCAAAACTAATAGGGAGGCTGAAATGAGGTTGATTAGGTCAAGTGGGGACTGAAATGGTGGGAAAATAGTGAAAAATGAATGATTTGTGGATGAAACAAATTACCTTCTCAAATCTGGATGATTTGAGAAACCCTGAGAATTTTCTCCCTAATCCATGATACTAATGAGCTCCAAAGAGGAAAAATAGATAATGGGGTGAGCCTATAGTTTTTGTCTTAGGGTGGGATATGTAATCACCGAAAAAAATTAAAAAATTAATGATATGTTAAGAAATAATTTTTTTTAAAGTAGGAAATGGTCTCATGGGTTGGCCCAATTCCTAACTAAATCACCCAAATCCAAAATGATAATGAGTTTTTAAGGGGTAAAAATGTACATGGTGGTTTGAATAGGTTAGGGTGGCCAATTGGGAAGTGTAATGGGTGAAAATGTTAAAAAATGGAGTTATAAAAGAAACAAATTTTTTTTAAATATGGAAATGGGCTCACGGTTGGGCCCAAATCATGAAAACCTACCATTTCCCAAAAAAATGAATGGGAAACCCCAGTAACAAAGAAATAATATAAATTACATAAAAAATACCTTTAATATAATTCATAGAAGTGACAATTCTCCCCACCATAAAAACTTTCTGCCCTCAGAAATTCATCTTGAAGCCTGATGAGATAAGAGAAATGGAAACTGTTCTTCGACCCAAGACTTATGCTCCCATGTTTCATGCTCATCAGTCACATGATTCCAAAGGACTCAAACTAGAGGAATAGTCTTCCCTTGAAGAAATTTTTCTCTAGAGTCCACAATTTTCATCGGCCGCTCAAACACTAATAAATCGGGCTCTATCTCCAGTTCTTCTCAATTCATCACATGGGACGGATCCAGGTTGTACTTTTTCAACTGGGAGACATGGAAGACTTAATGAATGGAAGTAAACTGAGAAGGAAATTCCAACCTATATTCCACCCCGCCAATACACTTAGTGATCTCAAAAGGACTGAAATACAGTGTCATCAGCTTCCATAGCTTTCCTAATCTATGAGGGGACACTTTAAATAATACCCTGTCACCCATAGAGAACTCTAGGTCTCGACGCCTCTAGTCAACATAATATTTATGATGACTCTGAGCTATCAACAAGTGATACTTGATCAACTTAACCTTCTCATATGTCTCTTGCACAAGGCTCGGACCCAACAGTGAAGTCTCACTTACCTCATCCCAACATAAGGGAAACTAACAAGGCTGACAATAGAGTGCCTCAAAGGAAGCCATATGAATCGAGTGTTGGTAACTATTATTATAGGAAAACTCAACTAATCCCAAATGGATATCCCATGAAACTCCAAAGTCCAAAACACATACATGGAGCATGTCCTCTAGGATTTGATTTTCCCGGTCTATCTGAAAATCTATTTGAGGATGGTATACCATGATCATCTTAATCGGTGACCCCAAGGCCTTCTTAAGGCCTTCCCAAAACTAATAATTTAAATGGGGTATCTATCTGAGAAAACTGCTGATGGAACACCATAAAGCCTTACCACCTCCTGGAGATACAAACAGCCCAACTCATCCACTTTAGAAGTATCTTTGATTGGAATGAAGTGGGCTGATTTGGTCAAATGATCAATAACCACCTGAAAGTAATTATTACCCTAAGTTTTACATGGTAATCCAACAATGAAGTCTATGGCCACCTCATCCTACTTCCAGGTGTGAATGGGTAATGGATGGAGCAAACCGGAGGGCCTTTGGTGCTCCTCTTTCACCTGCTAACATGTGTAGTATCTTGACACGAAGTGATCTATGTATCATCTCATACCTGGCCACTATAACTATCATCACACATAATAATACAACTTGGTGGCTCCTGGAAGGACAGCCCACTAAGACTGGTGGCTATTCTGCATCACCACCTTCCGTAGATATGGTAGCACTACTAAAAGGCCCTTGAATCACAAGATGCCCTCGGGAGATAATGATCAATCAGAAAACGCCTCCCCACCATGAAGAAACATCCTTGATCATTGAAAAAGATCATCACTAGGTTATTATTTTTGAATCAACTCCAAGAGAGAAGGAGTCAATGAAATTCTCTCTAATAGCACACCTCCAATGTGCTCCTTGTTCTCTACATGAATTTGAGAAAAGATTCCCATCAAATTCCACTCATCACTGGATTTCCTCAAGACTTTCACTGGTAAGTTTCTACTCAAATCATCCTCTACCACATTACCCATTCCTAGGGTATAGACAATGTCAAAGTAAAACCCCAGCAAGTACTCTATCCAACAATGTTGCCTCATATTGAGGTCCTTCTATGAGAAGATGTATGCCAAGCGTTTGTGATTAGAATAGACTACAAACTTCTCCCCAAAGATGTAATGATGCCAAGTTTTCAAAGTATGCATCACAGCTACAACTCTAATTCATGGGTTAGATAATTCTTTTTGTGTGGTCGGAGTTGGCTAGAACCATACACCACCACATGATCACCCAGAATAAGCACACACCTAAGACCCATACCTTAAGCATCACAATACACCACATACCCCTTTCTAGCCTATGAAAAAATCAGCACGGGGGAGATAGTCAACCTTCACATCAGTTCCTTGAAGGAAGCCTGACACTATGGGCCCCATATTAACTTTACCCCTTTCTGGGTGAGCATGGTCATGGGAGAACCAAGATGAGAGAAATCCCAAACAAACTTCATGTAGTAACCATCCAAGTCGAGGAAACTCCTGATCTTGAAATCATTCTTCGGCTTATCCCATGACATAACTGCACCGGTCTTCTCATGGTCCATCGAAACCCCCAATTCTGAGATCACATTCCCTATAAACTTCACCTCCCTCATTCATAAAGTTCACTTGGACAACATTTCATAGAGGTGGTGATCCTACAAAGTTCCCAACATGATCCACAGATGATGCTTGTGTTCCTCCTCAGATCCAGAGTAAACAAGAATTCCATCCACGAACACCAAAAATACGGAATCGAGATACTGTTGGAACACCCTGTTCATGAGTTCCATAAATACCACTAGATAATTGGTCAATCCGAAGGGCATGAACATATAATCAAAGTGTTTGTACTTGCTTCAGAAGTTTGTCTTTGTGATATCTTCCTCCTTCATCCTAAGTTGATGGTAACCCAAATGAAAATCTATTTTAGAAAACCACCTTACCCCCTTTAACTAATCAAACAATTCATCTATTCATGGAAAAGGATATTTTTTCTTGATGGTTACCTTTTTCAGCTTCTCGTAATAAATACACAACAGGAGGGACCCGTCGATCTTCTTCGCAAAGAGAATAGGAGTGGACTAAGGAGATATGATCAAGCAAATGAATCCTTTGGATTCTAAATCTTCCAGCTGAATCTTTAATTCACTCAATTAGTTGGGGACCATACGATATGAGGTAAGAGAAATCGATTGTGTTCCTAGTGCTAAATCGACTGAGAACTCCACGTCCCACTCCAAGGGTAATCCTGAAAAATCATCTAGGAATACCTCTGGGAACTCGTCCACTACATGAGGTAACCCACCCTAAAGAGCACAACTGTCATCATATATCATGAGTGATGATAACTAGAAGATAATATTCCCCAAATTTGGGAGTGAACATCCCACACTATCTGACTAAGGATCCCATTCCCCACAAAAAACCTGAAAACTCCCATTAGGTTCTCTGAAACTCACCAAATACCTATAGCAATTGATGTTCGCTTGAAATTTCACCAGCCAATCCATGACAAGTATCATGTCAAAAAGAACTACATCTATGACCAGGTGGTCCCACTCCATCTCAACCACTAACATGGAAAGCACACACGGCAGGCACCTGAGACCCTATTCCTTCTTTTTTCCCAGCAGTGTCACCAACTCCATCGTAAAGGAAGACAACTCAGTTGTAAAATTCAGAATGTTCATAGTATGGGCAGAGATGAATTAAACAGAAGCACCAGTATCAAAGATAACAACAACTATAGAAGAGGAAATCAGAATGGTACCTCGAACAGTCTATAGTCCCACCTCTGATCCCGCTGGTGCCTGATCCACCGCATGAAGATGCCTAGTCTCTTCCTGAGAATGGAAGCTTGCTTGTGGATCTGCCCAGAATAGATCTTCCTAGAAGATGATCCAGACCTTCCACCACAGCCACTGAACCAAGACTCCCTTGTCCTCGATGGATTTGAAATATCTAACACTCCCCTAGAATCCATTGATCTTGTCACACTTTAGAGTGGATGTGCCATCCTGCAAAAGCGTTGCAAGTTTCCCACACCACCACACTGATAACAAGGCTTCAGAGGAAAATTTCATATTGTTTAGATGTGCCCTGGCCACCCACACTAGTGGAATATGAAGTACCTCACATCATAAGCCACTAAAGAAAACTACCTGGATGGTTAGCCTGAGCTGCCACCCCCCTTCTCTCCCAACTCCTCATGCTTCCTCTTCATCTCGAAAGAGCTTCCACTACCCAGACATGATATTATCCCAAAAAACTATCCATCCCCCTATTTTCAATATACACCATAAACTCCTGGTAAACCACCTCTGCGTAGGTTTTCATCTTGAATAGGAAGACCTGTGAATAGATCTCTGGCCGCAGATCCCTCTTGAACTTATGGGCCTTCATCTGCTCATTGGAGACCATTTATGGAGCTTACCAGAACAACTCAACAAAATGGTTGGAATACTCTATCATATAAATATCCCCCATAACAATCTCCATAAACACTCAAGATTGAACATACGCCAAAACATCAGGGTAGTTATGGTCATTGAAGATAACCTTGAAGTCCTTCCAGCTCATCTGCTTATGTTTCCCAACTTGAAGCATTGGTTCCCACCACCTGTAGCTGGGAACCTCTAATAGGAAATATACACACTTCACCCTGGCCTCCTCATTTTTTACCAGGAACTCAAACATGGGCTCGGTCTTTTCAACCCACTCCTCCGCTTCCAGGGGTTCTATGCTACCTTAGAAAGTATGAGGCTTGTTCTTTAGGATCTTCTGGGCTTTTTTATTACTAGGACCAGAATCATATTCCCTATATGAAGTAGTATTGGGTTATACTCTCTGTTCTAGGGCTTGGATAGCCCTGACCACAGCTTCTACCATCCTTTGATCAATCGGTGAAGGAGTACTCTCTCCGACGTCCTCTCATGGGTGCATGAGAGATTTTTGGGGAGGCATGTTGCTATACAAGGAAACATCCACAAAATAAATCATCATTACAACAATTTAAAATAATTTCAACAAATACATAAAATATAAATAAGTCAACAACATCACAATAATGAAATAAAAAACCACTTCACTCCCACCCGATGAATACGTGTAGTCTGCAGCCTGCACGTCCCACCTAGAAGAGAAGACAAATAAACAGTCCCAACATCCCATGGGGACACAGGTTTGGTCATGAGAGGTAATGGCCAGGCACCCTAATCATAAATAAAACTCTGAGCCCTGACAGTCCTAGCTCCTGTCTAACCAGACTGACCTCCAAAATATAATATTACCTAAAAACATAAACCTCCTCTAATACCATTTTGTCACAAACCAAATGTGGTCTCCATTAAAACTGGAACCAAATAGATCCAGTGGTAAGGTAATAAGGGTTTTCCCTATCCCCAAGTTTTGGAAAAAGTTCCTGAGTATCATGTATTATGGTTTGGTAATGATTTAGCTTAGTTTAGAATCATTTAACAACAAAAAACAATCAATATACCAAATCTGAATTTTTTTTCCAAACATGCCTTAAATAAAATCCAGAACTGAACACAAAGGTTTAAACATGACACAATAGGTACTAATATAAATAACATTAGAATCAAAACATCCCAATGAGATCCACATGAAAATGGTTTATCACCCATAATCCATCTCCACAACACTGCCCCAAGGGAAGAAAATAGCAACCCGAACTGCCATCACCCAAGGCCTTGCCTTTACCTGCATCAAACATGATCAAGTCTACTTACACACAAGGGATGTAAGTAGGGTTTGAGACTAAGACAAATATGATACCACCCAAATGATTCCATATAGTAAGCAATACAAGATTAAAAGCATGCAAGTTTTTGATAAACAAGAAATGGTGGCAATAAATTCTAAAGAATGAAACTTTTAAAGGTAAAAATTCTTAAAAGGGAAATTTCAAATAGTGAAAAAATTTAATTAAAACATGTAATATACTGAATTTTTTGAGACAAACACACCCTAAGATAATGATAAATACAAAATATCCAATGAGTACTAAACTTCGAAACATCCCTAGGCACTAGTTAGTTTCAGGCCCCATGTACCTCGTATCTCGGTGTAAAGTAACCCTAGTAATATGTTTTCTCATGCATGAGCCACTGCCAGGGACATACCCATAACCTAGTGGTCCCTAAAAAACACCAATATAGTTTTTTTAGTGTTTTCAATGTCCAACTTTCTAAGTGAAACTGGGACAAAGCCACTCTGGATCACTAGCGTACTAGTACATGTCTTCCCACCTAGATACCCAGGTTTCCCCCTTCATTCTCAAACGAAGTCCACATGTTACCAAAATCCAATTTCACATAAAATCATTAGTTCTGGTCACCCACATTCAAAAGAGTAGCTACTCATGCTTTGCACCACTTATATCACTCAATAAAACATTTAGAATTTCCATAAAACAACATCACAAAATATAACAATGCTTTGCACATAAAATCCTTTGAAAACCCCACTTTGAACACCAGGTTTATACCCATATTTCACCAAAATATAATTGACAGCACTAAACATTCTAATAAAACCATTTCATCAATTAGAAAACAACCCCAAATGATACAACATTGTATATCCATGAAAAACACACATTTTGAGACAAAAATGCCATTTTAACACCATTCTTTTAACAAAATTTACAAAAATAGTTTTTGCACCAATGAAAAAAGAACATTAACATGAAAAAAACTATAAATTCAGAAATTCCAAAATCATCCAAGAGTGATTACACATGGAATCACCTACCACAGGTGTCAAAAATACCAAATCTTTGTGTGAACGTTCAGTTGCACCACCACTACACCACAAGGGTGTTAAATCAAACCTAAAACCACCAGATTAGACCAAGAAATCCAAGATCAAAACCTAGGTTCTAATCCCTACTTTTTGTATAATAAGAACTTCAATAAGAAATGGAATAAACCCTAAGAAAATGGGAGGAGGAAGGAAGGAAACCCACTTACTTAAGATATCTGGAAGAAATCGCCCCAAATCCACCAAAAGTGGAATCTCTAAGCAACCAAAACTGATAGGGAGGCTTTAATGAGGATTAATAGGTCAAGTGGGGACTAAAATGGGGGAAAAGAGTGAAAAATGAATGATTTATGGATAAAAAAATTCCTTTTCAAATCTAGACGATTTGAGAAACCCTGATAATTTCAACCTAATACACGATGAAAATGATATTTAAAGATGAAAAATAAATAATGGGGGTGATCATGGGGTTTTTGGCTTTGAGTGGGAGGTGCAATCACAAAAATATATTAAAAAATGAATGATATGTTAAAGAATTAAAAAAATTAGAGCAGGAAATGGCCTCACAGGTTGGCCCAATTCCTAACTAAATCACCCAAATCCAAAATGATAATGAGTTCCTAAGGGGTCCAAATGGACATTGTGATTTGAATAGTCCATTGGATTCCAATTGGGAAATGGAATGGGTGAAAGATGTTAAAAAATGAATTAGTTATAAAAGAAAAAAAAATTCTTTTTAAATTGGGAAATGGACTCATAGTTGAGCCCAAATCATGAAAACCTACCATTTCCTACAAAAAACATAGGAAACCCCCATAAAAAGCAAGAATATAAATTACATGAAAAATAAATTTAAAATAATTTGTGGATGTGAGAGGATGAGCATGGATCCAGAGGATTGACATGTTTAGGATGATAAAACATATTGAGGTTGCACTCAAGGAGTAATATAAGGGAATATATATGGTAGGGAGTCCACTATTTTCCGATAGAGGTTGGGACCCTTGTTGTAGATGTAATTTCTATGGATGATGGGGATGATGTTCTCATGATCTAGGAAATGGAAATAGTTGATTTTTTTCAATGGCACTTGGATATGAGAGGGATTCCCACATCTAGTTACTATGTGTGGAAATGGATATAGTGTGGGATGTGGAGGTACAACACTCATGTTGTAAGGGTTGTAAATGAGACCCATTGTTGGATGGTTGAGGTGGAATTTGTGTGTTGGTGAACTGATGAATATGATTTATCTGGTCCCGTAACAAATATCAAATTTGGGATTTAGATGCGATATTGGATATAGTTCAAGAATCAACATCAGTATCATGATGATTTTTATGTGATCTGAGCATGAGTCATATCGATGATGTGTCAATGCTCGGGTGAGGGCATAGGGATAGTTTTAGTTATTCAAGAATCTAATCATGGAATTTTATTAAAATTCAAGTTTGGAATTCAGTATAGATGTTGATATTTACATGTCATGCCTTTGGGATAAAATATATTTTGATTAAGTGATAAGACAGTGTGTCGGTGGATTCGGATAGTCATTTTGATGGAAAATCATAAAGACTAGGTCCATTGATTATTTTTTTCATGGGATTTGAAGTGGTGGATTGGAAACCACATCATGTGCATCATATTTAGTATGGAATATGTGATTAGGGAATAAGTTGGGGATTTCAAAGAGCCTATGTGATGAATTGATCAATGAACCATGGTTTCCTTGGTTATACGGGTGTGGGGGTGCATTGTCTCAGTATTTTATTGGTGGTTATGAGTGATGGCTCAGGTTTTGATTAATATTGTGACTCATGTTTGGAGTGGTGCAATTGAATCTAGTTTAGCATTCCAAGATAAAATTCATCCAATTCAGCATGATTTTATGACCTAAGTGGGCTAGTATTTATGTTTTAATGATTTATTAGGTTTCTTAGGTATGATAATTATTATAGTGGAGATATTTTAAAACCTAATACGCTTTTTAGGATCAAAATTCAGGAGAAATTTGAATTTTTGTGTTTGGTGGATGGTTTTTTTTTTGAGAAATAGGATTCTAATCAATAATTAAAGTGTTAGAGTGTCCCAATAACATGTTTTTAGATATTTTGTTGAGTCCTGGGATGTTTCCTAGGTGATTATATGAGTTTTGGGAGATTTTGGTTGAATTTTAAAAGTTTTTGAGGATTTTTTCCCTGATGCATTGTTTGGGTTGTGTGGTTCTGAAATAACTATAGGGTTAACCATACATAGAAAGGTTTAAAATTCATTTTTTATATTACATAGTTAGTACATACAGTTAGTGCATGGTCAAGAGGAAACCATGAATATCTCAAAGAAAACTATATGAGGTAGCTTAGACCTAGGTCTTAGTGCATGGTTATAGACAAACCATATGAAAAGTCGCAAATGGTTGCAGAGGTGATATTCATGGTTGTAACATGGTTTGGAGAACCTTGTTTCCAAACCATAAAAGAGTAATTGCCTTGGACAATAAAGTCCATGTGGTTGGTGTAATCCAAGGATTGGTAAAATGGAAAGAGGGGGTGAATTTCCCGTCAAATAATTAAAAGAAAACAATACAATTAAAAAAGGTTTTATAAAATAATTAATAAATTAAAACCTTTTAAACAAAAAAAATAAAGGAATAAAATCAATAAATAATTGAGAATATTGAAAATAAATGAGACAAGATATTTGATAAGGAAGTTTGGTAATGAACATAAAGGTACCCCTATGTCTCCCACCTCAATCACTTAGAGATTTAGTGTATTAGTTCCTTTGATTTAATGGTATATAAGATACAAAAAATATCCCTTGATTTTTTGGTTATAGTAAGAAAATGGACACAATATAAACTATCTCTTTAATGGTGAATCTATAAACCTTAAGAATAAATAGTCCCTTTGTTTTTCAAAGGAAGTGGAAAAAACCATGATACCTTAGTTAAATGGTAATAAGAGCCAAAATTATAAGAAATTAAAGTAAGAGGGTATTTATATCTTAGTATATAATATCCCAAAGAATGTGATGAAACACTATGATAATTTGAGAAAATAATGAGAGTGAGAAAGATATAAAATTTGGCACACACTCTTTGAAGGAAAGAAAAAAGATTTAGAGAGAGAGATCATTAAGAGATTGAAAATATTTGAAGATCATAAAGAAATTAAGAATGTTGATCTCATTATGATATATATTTCTAAGGCCTTATAAGGTATCTAATTTTAGGCTTCAAATCCTTCGATAATGTTCTGAAATCCTTTAGGGGGTTTTAAACTCAAAGATGTCAAAGTTTGGCGTATTTTGACTAGAATTTAAAGTATTTAGAATCATATCCTTTTACACCATGTAAGGGATTATTACACCTTGTAGGATAGCTTTATAGAACAGAAAAGGTACTATGGAATGGATACATGAAGGGAGATTTTTTTTCTTCCAAAATTGAGGTAGCTTTGGTATAACTTATGGGATGAATCATGGATAACTCCTAAAAATAAAACATTTTGGCATAAATAATACCTTTCCAAATGGAGCTGATTGAGTTATTTGAATTTACGGTTTTTCCAATGGTGTGAATTTTGGGATATGTTCTATGAATCTTGCAAAGATATTTGACCAAGATAGGTTGCAGTATGGTCCCAAAGGTTTCATCATGAACTTAGTTCCTATAGCTTTCTAAAGTGTGGATCTTAGGACTATGTTTTAATACTTATTATACAGCATGTTTCTATGTGTTACATTGTATTACTTTTTCAATGATTATTATATAACTTCAATAAGGAATCTCCAAAAAGTTCTACCATGATTACATCATGCTAGTTGAAAATCAATTAAGAGAAAATATTAAAAACATTAAGAGTGTTCGTGATCATTAAAATCAAAGACTGGGGAGAATCTCTCCCCCTTTTTGATGATCACAAACAATTGAATGATAATTAAATTAATCAAAAGTAAATAAAGGATTTTCTATAATATTGAGGTTATCTTATTTGTCAAATAAAAACTTAACCCATGATAATTTTTGAAAAAACAATTCTCCCTAAACAATAAACTTCCCCTTTGAGAGATATACTAAAACTTTTCTCTCATTGGGATGTGATAGGATGTGAAAACTTCACCCCTTGGGATAATCAATAAGCATTCATACATTAGGTTAGATAAAAAAGTGATAAAAATTCAATCTATATTTATTATCATAAATTATCTTTTGATTGAGAAAAATATTTTTTTGAAAAAAAAATTGAAAACAATAAAATATTTTAAAACTAAAATTAAGATAATAAAAAATTAAAAAATTTAATAAAAAAATTAATAGTTAAAACTTTGAAAAATGTTTTTTTTTTGAAATAGATAAATAACCATGTTTAAAAAACAAAAAAAATTAAATTTTGGAAAATGATTTTGAAAAATAAAATGTATCTTTTGAGGTCCTTTCAGTATTAACAAGATTAAATCCCCCATAATTAATGCATTATGAGAGTTTAAAGGGATCATATTAATTAAACAATACAAAAATAAAGAAATAAAAGACTTAGAAAAATTAAAATTTGGAAAAATAATTTTCATTATTAAGGTTAATTAAATATTATATTAATAAAACACATAAAATTCTGACGACATATCAAACTAGGTGTATAGTAAAGCCCACTCACCATGCTTATTGTGGAGAAATAGTTAAAAAACTCAGTAAACTCTTTTTGGGATAAATCCCTAGGAATATCTATATTAGAACTGCATCCACTAGTTTATATCAAAACATGAATATTTTTCTTGTATTATTATACTCACTTTACTTTTACAAAATTATGAAAAGATTTGAAAAAAAATTATTTAAATTTGAAATACATTTTGGATAACAATTTTGAAAAAATATATTTGTTTAAAAAAATGAAAATCCCCTCAAGTTTTCCAATATATTAAAAGATAATAATCATAATATAATCATACCCAACTCACATTTGATGAAGTCAAAGAAATCAAGAGGAAGGGTTTACTGAATATATCATTAAGTTTAAGGTTTTTGCAAACAAATTCAGTAACAATATCACCTCTTGAAAGAAAAATAGACTTTTTCTTCTTAGTACTCCAAGAGACGATGGATTTTCCTAGTAAATGACAAGTTACACTGTTACCTTTCCTATATAGTTGTAATTATCTAAAATCATCATTTTAAAACAATGTTTTCAAAATAGGTATTCTTAGGATAAAATAATATATCCTTTTTATTTTCATTCAAATAACATAAAATTAATGTAGTTGGGGTTTGGCTTAGTGGTAAGCACCCCTTAATTCTACATGAAAAATGGGGGTTCAAAACCCATTGGGCGCAGGTACTGTAGCAGTACTGTAGTAGTACTATAGCAGTGGTGGAACTGCAGCAGCGGCGGGCACTGTAGCTGCTGCAGGTCACTTAGCGGCGGCAGAGTACTGTAGCAGCAGCGGGTACTGTGCAGTGTTGTAGCGGCGCAGGGTACTGTAGAAGTACTATTCACAGAATGGGATTTGGGCCATAAAAATGAGCCTACGTGCCATGTAATGGGCTAAATGCCCACTGGGCCTTAGGGATTTGTAATGGGTCTCCCTCTACCCAGTTAAAGAGGTCTTTTCTTTTCATTAATAATAAATGAGGCTTCGGCCCTAAACTTTTAAAAAAATTAAATTGAGGGATTTTAAGTGAGATTCCTTTGGATTTTATTGAAAATTAAATAAAGTAACACACTAAATACGATGTCCATATGAGTCACAGTAAATTAAAGTATACTTCTAATCATAATTCCATAAATCTTATTGTCGATTTATTTATTGGGTTCATCCAACGTAATCTTACATGTTGTACTTATGGGAAATTTAATTTTCTTAGCATGATCCCGGCCAAAATTCTTTTTAATTTCATTAGTGTATGTAATTTGGTTTAAGAATATTGCATCATATTTTTGGGAAATTTGAAAAACAAGAAATAATTTAAGTTTTATCATAAAAATAATTTCAAACTCCCTATTCATTAAATCAAAAAAATCATGGAAAATAGTTTCTTTAGTTATTCCAAAAATAACATCGTAAACATAAATTTTAATGATTAATAAATTATTTAAAAAGGTTTTGAGAAAAAGGGTGGAATCATATTTTCCCATTTTGAAACCATTTAATAAAATAAGGATAGTTAACCTCTCATACCAAGCCCTAAAGGCTTGTATTAAACTGTATAAATATTTGGTTAACTATAAAATGGAATTTATAAATTTATGATTTTCAAAACTAGGCGGTTGGTCCACAAAAATATTTTTAGAAAAAAACATCTAAAAAATAAATTTTTGGAATCTATTTGAAAAAATTTGGTATTAAAATGAATAGAAAATAATAATAAGATTCTAATGGATTCGTATCTAGAAATAGGTAAAAGTGTTTCACTACAATCAATACCTTTTTATTGATTATATCCTTTAAAAACAATTTGAGCCTTGTTATAGTTAAATTGTCATTTTTTGTCAATTTTATTTCAAAAAAAACTCACTTGGTTCCAATAATAGTATGATTATTGGGATGCTCTACAAGAGCCCAAACATTATTCCTTTAAAATTGGTTCAACTCCTCTTGAATGGATAGTATCCAATTCTTATCATTAATAACATCATCAATGGAATGAGGTTAAATATGAGATATAAAAACTTTATGTTCAACCTCATCTAATATTAACCATCTAGTATGAGTTATGGATTATAATTCTTCGATAACATTATCAATAATATGGTCTTTAGATTGATTCCAACACATAGGTAAATGAGAGGATGGAGTTTCTAGAGAATGTTTAATTATTTTAGAATATTTAGGTTTAGGAAGGGCCAAACTATGTTAGTCAACATCATCATCACTTTGTGAATGTGATTTAGGTATATTCTCATTGAATTTTATGTGAATTCACTATTCTAGGGTCTTAGTCCTCTTATTTAATACTCAGAATTCTTTACTTGAGTTTGATTACCCAATAAAAATTCCTTCATCAGATTTAGCATTAAAATTTCCAAGATTATCCTTGATATTAAGGATAAATCATTTACAACCAAAGACTCTAAATAATACAATTTCTTTATTTTTTTCCTTCAAAAGTTCATAAGTGATTTTCCCAAGATAGGTCTTATAAGGAAATAGTTAAGAATAAATCATGTTGTGTTGACCACCTTAACCTATAAATATTGAGGAAGGGGAAACACATTAAGGAGAATCCTAAACATTTCTTAGAGGGTCCTATTTTGTCTTCAAAAAACCCTGTTTTGTTAAGGTGTTCTAGGAGATAAAAATGAGTGATGGTAACCTTGGGAAACACAAAACATATAAAATTATTTATTTTCAAATTATCCACCATGTTCACTTCTAAGGGAAAATATTTTATAGCCTTTTCATTTTTTCTTTCCTTTAAAAGTTTATAAAGAGATTATAAGCCTCATTTTTACACGCTAATAACAAAACCCATTTAAATATTGTAAATTCGTCAATGATTAAAAAGGTGTAATATTTTCCTTTGATACTAAAACTTGAGTTGTTATAAAAAGATCAAGGTGAACTAGTTATAGGTTTTTAAAAGAGGGAACATGGTTTTTAGGTTTGAAGGAATACTTTCATTGTATGATAAGTTGTAAAGGTTCAAAAACTAAGTTATCATTAAAGAAAATTTTGGTAAATCTCATACTTTTCAGTGATAAGGAATATATTAATGAACTGGGCATTGGTTCCAAATCCAAGAATCATTATCTTCTGCACTTAAACACTTAACATTTTGACTTTATATATATTTAAAATATATAATATAAACATTTTGAAAATCCAATTCAATAAATAAAGGTTTTTCTTTAGAATTAACATTTTTTCAAAAAATATTATTAAAAGTAATTTTAAAACCATTATCACATAATTGACTAATAATTAGTGAATTATGTGCCAAACCATTAACAAAAAATATAATTAATTAAAGTGTATTTGGAGAAACCAATTATACCTGCACTAATAATTTTCATTTAGAATCATCTTTAAATGTAACATGTCCTCCATCAAAATCTTGGAGATGATTGAATTCAGAAGGATTATCACACATATTTCTTGAGTACCTACTATCCATATACCATATATCTACTCAATATTTATCTTTTCTTTAAAATATTAAGAAACTATATTTTTGGTACCCATATCTTAGGTCTACTTAAGTTAGCTAATAAATATTTTGGAATACACACTTTTTGGGAATAAGTTTTTCTATTTTAAATATGAGAATAAAGATAAATTATTTTATGTATATCATATCTAGAATTTTTACCTTTTCATTCATAAATGAGATGACAAAATTTCTTGTAATAATTACAAAAAATATTTCGAAAAATTCCATTCACAAAAGTATCCTTTTTAGAATTGTTAGGAAAACTAGATTATTTTGAAAAACCAAAACCATAGTGATTTTTAATAGGTATTTTTGAACCTAAAATTTTATTTAAAATATCTCCCCCTTAGGTAAACTGAGAAAGAGTATTTTTAAGATATCTATTTTGAATTTCCAAATTTTCAACATTTGGTTGATCTTTTAATTTTAAATTAAAATCCTCTATTTCATTTAAAAGTTGATTTTTTCTGAAATGAAAACTTTTTTTTTCTTTTTAGGATCTTTTAATTTTGAAATAAGATCACAAAATTCATATAAAATTTCATTTTTATCATTGGGAAGATCTTCAAAATTTATAAAATAGCTATAATAAGTAGAAGAGTAATAAGAGGAATTAGTAGATGAGTGAGAAATTCTTGAACTAACCTCAATTCCATCCTCAACATGTGTCATGAGATACTTGATACTTTTTTCATTTGATTCATATGTAGAAATAAAGTCCTCAATAATGATCCAAGTTGATAAGTTTAAATATTTTTTACCTTGATTATTGTCTTTTTAATTTTTTTCTTGTTCAAGGGAAAATATAGTTGGATGTGGCCCTTCTTTTTGAAACCAAAATAAGTTAACGAGAATTATTTATTTTTAATTTTAATGTGTTGAGTGGATATCTTATTTTTCTTGAAATTATCCATCATCTTGCTAAATTTAGAAATATTGGAGTCACTCCCAGATGTTTCATAGTTATTTTCTTTGAAAGAAATTTTTCTTTTAGTCTCCTTGTTCTCATTAGAATCCTTTACTGGTTGTCTCTTCTTATTTATATCTTATGTCATAAAAGAACCTATGAGTTACTTGACTGACATATTCTTAACATCTTTAGATTTTTGGATCATAGTGACTTTTGGATACCAATTTCTTGGTAATACCTAAAGGGTTTTCTTAACTAATATTTTTGTGGAAATAGATTCACCATGATATTTCCATCCATTGTAAATATCATTAAATATAGTAAACATATCAGTGGTAGAATCGTTATGATTCAAAAATAAACTCTCAAAGTGTTATCTATATATGTTAAGCCTTATATCCTTAATTTTATTTATACCTTCGTACATAACTTTTAATAATTTCAAGATTTTTTTAGTGGTTTTACATGAATAAACTTTATTAAATTCATTAACATATAAACCAAAATTTAATTTATTCATAGCTTTATCATCTAATTGAAAAGAAGAAATATCATCAAGGGTCCATTTTTCTTCTTTATCAAATGAAAGAGTATAGCCATGCATAACAATTTTATAAACAAGATAGACAATAGATCTAAGAAAATTATAAATTTTAGATTTCTAATATGAATAATTAGTACCATAAAAAATAGATCATGACTCAATGATTTTCTTTTAGGACCATCATGAGTGTTTGAAAAATCCATTTAAAAAATAAATCTTCATTTTAAAAATGGATTAAATATTTTTAAAGAATAAAAAGTTTGAAATAATTTTAATAAAAAGTAATTAAACAAATAAAAAACTTATTTGACACCAAATATAGGTTGGTGGTAGGTAAAATGGAAGGAGGGTGAATTTACCATTAAAAATTAAATGAAAACAATAAAATTTTAAAAACTTCTTTATAAAAGAATGAATAAATTAAAAAAATTAAATATAAAAATAAAAGAATAAAAGTTTGAAAGAAGAATAATATAATTAAATAGAAGAAAATAAGTAGAATAAAAAAATAAATATTGATTTTATTAAGATATTTGAAAATAAAATGTTTAAGAAGTATGAAAAATAAAGATGATTAAGAATTAATTGTTCGACTAATAAATTTAATAAAGGAATGATTGAAAGTGATAAATAATTAAAAAAATGGAAAATAAATGAGACAAGATATTTGGTAATTAATATTGTTAATATTTCCCAAAGGTACCCATATACCTCTCACCTCAATCACTTAAGTATTTAGTGGATTATTCCCTTGGATTTAATGGTAGTCAAGATACCAAAACTATCCCTTGATTTTTAGGTTATATCAAGATACCAAATACAATAAAAACTATATATTTAGTAGTGAATCTAGAAAACCCAAGAATAAATAGTCCATTTCCTTTTTAAATGAAATTCAAATAAAACCATGGTGCCTTACTTTAATGGTAGTAAGAACCAAAATTGAAATAAAGAGAAGAAAGAGGGTCTTTGTAGCTTAGTCTCTAATCACCCGATGAATATGATGAAACACTAGGAGATATTGATAAAATAATGATAGTTAGAAAGATATAAATTTTGGAACATACTCTTTAAGGAAACAAATAATATTTATAAAGAGATAGATTTGAGAGTTTAAAAAGATTTTAAGGTCGTAGAGAAATTGAGCACGTTGTTGTCATTATTTTTTAGACTGGTGAATCCTCCAAAGGTCTCTAATTATAGGCTTTAAATACTTTGGTAATGTTCTATAATACTTGAGGGTTTTAAGGTTTAAGATATCCGTATGTTTTTTATTTTGATATAAATTTAAATAATTCATAACTATGTCCTTTTGTGCCATATAAGGAATCACTACGCCGTGGAGGAGGGATCTGCAGTGTAAGAAAAGGTACTACAGTGTGGAGCCTTGAAGGAATATTTTTAAATTCTTCCAAAATTAAGGTATTTTTGGTGTATCCTTTGGTATTTAGTGTGGAAAACGTATACAAAGAAAACATTATGGCATAGATCATACCTTATGGAATGGATCTGGTTAAGTTATTTTAATTCATAGTTTTGACTATAGTGTGAATGTTGAGATTTGTGATGTAAATCTCACAAAGTGATTTGAATAAGCTATGTTGTATCATGGTCTTGAGGGAAATATCATAAAAAATTTACTTTGGATTTATATGGTGAGGTGAATAGGACTGCACTATAATACTTTTTATGTGGCATGTTATTATGTGTTTCACTGTAGTCCTTAATTCAATGAGTCTTATATGAATTCAAGAAGGAATATTCAAAGAGTTCTAACAGTATGACATAAAGATAGTTCTACATCACTTAATATAAAATATTAAACACTTTAAGAGTGTTTTTGATCATTAAAATAAAATACTGATGTGATTCAAAATAGTTGGTGCACGATTTGGTCAAATCATGTGGGTCGTTAAAAGTAAAAAAAATTCCATTTTTTTCCTTTTGATATTATATTTTCTCCCCTATTTCTACTCCCTATCAAATGATTCCTAGTCGACTGACCAACCTCTATCCTCTTTAACCCCCCCCCCCCTTGATTTTGGGTGTTCTTGGTTCCATTTTTTCTACTATTAGAGGTTAGATTCTTCCCATCCCTCCTCTGATTTTTATTTCCCTTTATTTTCTCTTAGTTTTGGGTTCTTTGGTTTTAGGTTTTGGTTTCAATTTCACTATAGCATGGTGGAATTGGTCGATAATGATAGGAATATTTCTCATCATAATTATAGGATATCCCAATATTGTATATGCACATCGTCGCACATCATTTTGGTCAAGTAAAGTCACCATTTGAATTTTTTCAAGGTTTTTTGGATTAAATTGGATATTGAATAAATATTTCATGTTAGGTATTTTTTCCTGATATGATTTTAGGGGTGCACCACATGCCTTCCATGTGTGTTTGTTCATGGTTTTGATGCAAATGGATCACCCAATGAGTAATTAGGAATTTATTCATAAGTGAAATAAATTGATTTTTTAATTTGTTTAATTAATTATAAATGGTTATAATTAATTAAATCAGATGATGTGACTAGAGGCAGGTGCTTAGGATGTCATTGAGATCTTATTTTGAACTTGTACAAACCTAGGTATATTTTTCTAGTGGTGATTTAAAAAGTTAATAGGATTCAAATTAAGGTACATGGTTCTTCATTCATGGCCCAATGGTAACCGAATTTATTTATATATGTTTGGAATGTCGTATGTGGTCTCACCACCAAGGGTAATTGACCCCTCTGATTTAAATCCAAGTATTTACTTAAAATTTAATGCATATGTATATAATTAACAAAGTGAAAAGTGCCATGATGGACCCTTTTGCACTGGATTGATTACCTTAATCATCAAAGGATGAGGCCTTAATAACAAATTCACACCTTGTGATATAAAGAACCTATTAATACCAAGATGATGAGGAAGGTGTTTGTTTTGAAATGTTTTCTTTTGTTTTCAAAGTTGATGATGAAATATAAAAGTTAAATCACCTCACTTTGTATTTGTTGAGAATCATATTGATCCATGTTTTCAAACGAATCATATTTGTGTTTTCTAAAAAATTGGATTCACTCTGTCTATCATATTGAGAACATTTTGTTTGGAATAAATAGTTTTGATCAGACTCACCAAGGGTCTAGTATTTGAAATGTCATGACTCATCCACCGAGGCTTGTGTCATGACTAACCTCAAGCCCGCCTTCAATAGGCCAGGGGCTGGTGAATAGCACCAAAGGCATATTTCCTAAAACTGGGAAGGCATTTCCTTTAGAACCTGTAAGCACACGTAACCAAGCACATAGCAATATAGGAACACAAGTAAACTAAACTGTAAACATAGTGAGTCTAGTAAGTAAAAGGGGCCAGAATACAAGACTAACTGGAAAGTAAAAGTACAACTGTGATACAATACAGCTGAAGAAAAATAAGAGACAGCTACTAGATCATCATCCGAGGTTCCTACCTGAAGGGTAGGTACAGGTCACCTCCTCAGTACTCCACATCCACCCATATCCTCTGCGTACCGACACACCGTATGGTCCACCTCTAGGTACCATCCAGTCCTGGTACTCTCAGCCTCAGTCAGCATTGTCTGTCATCTGCATCCAACACAACAAGGTGCGGGCATATCCCGTGCATGGGTGATTATAACGATACTCATTAGGGACCCCGAGACCCTCTAGGTCTCACAAAATCCAACAAGGATAAAACAAAAAGTATTAAATCAATAGATAACCTTACTTATATATATGCCCATACATATACCTAAGTTATCAAGTAATCCATCTCAATAATGAGAAAAACATAGAGGTTCTGACTTAGCTCACACCAGGATTTATTCTAGGGGTAGTGTCAAGTAACATTTCGAGTCACAATGTCAAACACCTCGGCTGCTGGAGAGCTCGTCCTCTATCAAGTACAGTGGGTTTGCCGCATCACATAGAGGTGCTTCCCATTAACCTTGGCCTGCTGATGTACTCCTCCTATCGAGTATCTTGGGTCTGTCGCGTCACACAGAGGTGCTCCCCACCATGGGTTTGCGCATCACACAGAGGCACCCCCCCCCCCCTCGTAGCCTGCTGAGGTACTCCTCCTGTCGAGTATCATGGGTCTGGCAGATCACATAGAGGCGCTCACCATCGTGGGTCTTCCATGTCACCAAGGTGCTCCCCACTAGGCCAGTCGAGTCACTCCGAGTTGAAACGGTCAGCAGTCGTCAAGTCTCATCCAACCACTAGGGCTCCGCACTATGCTCACTCGTCTCCATGAGGATCCACTCCACAGGCTACTGGTCGATACTCCAACTTCCATGAAATCCCATGAAGAAGTATCTCAAAGGTCTGCCACATCATAGGTATCTCAACTTAATAGACGGCGCGTCAATCGGACGCCCAGTCTGTGAGTTATTAGCCTTTTAGTCCCGGGGGCCCGATTGGATACGTAATCTATCCAACCCGACCATACCTCAACTATACCCAAAACTCTGGTGGGGTATACTCAAATGGACTGTCTCACTCCAAGATTTTTAGTGCCGCTGATGGTTCGTCAAACGGACGTCCAGTGCCAAAATTATGGCCAAAAGAAAGTAAATGAGTTGTAGTGGGCCCGGGTCCGGTCTGACAGGCCACGAGGGGCCCCAGAGGGCCGCGGGTGGTCGCGAGGGAGTAAGGTCGCGGGGCAGCTCGAAGGTCCAGTGGGCGGCGTGATCCGGGGTGGCTCGGAGGGCCGCGGCTAAGGCGGTTCAGCTGGGGTGTGGGGCCGGTTCGGCTGGGAGGTCGGAGCTCCGCCGGGGCACGGAGTCGATTCGGCCGAGAAGCTGGAGCGCCGTGGGGGCACCGAGCCTATGAGACAGGGAGGCCAGAGCACTGCGGAGGCGCCGGGCCGGTTTGGCTGGAGCACCGCGGGGGTGCCGGGCCGGTGCGGCCGGGAGGCCAGAGCACCGCGAGGGCGCCGGTCCGGTGTGGCCGAGAGGCTGGAGCGCTGCAGGGGTGCCGGGCCGGTGCGGTCGGGAGGACAGAGCACTGCGGGGGCACCGGGCCGATGCGGTCGGGAGGCCAGAGCGATGTGGGGGAGTCGGGCCGATTCGGCCGGGAGGTCGGAGCACCACGGGGGCGCCGGGATGGTTTGGCCGGGAGGCCGGAGCGTCGCGGGTGTGCCGGGCCGGTTCAGTCGGGAGGCTGGAGTTCCATGAGGGAACGGGGCTGGTGCGGTCGGGAGGCTGGAGCACCGCGAGGGCACGAGGCCGGTTCGGTCGGGAGGCTGGAGCACCGCGAGGGCGCGGGGCCAGGGCACGAAGCTGGGGCGCATGTCCAGTTCGGCTGTGAGACCAGAATGTCACGGGGGCGGCGTGGGTCGTGGAGGCTGTGGGTGGCAGCGTTGTTGCCTTTATCACCTTCATCACCTTTGTCGCCTTCCTCCATTTCGAAGAGTACACCAAAGAAGAACAGCGGAGGGGTCAGGCCATGTTTGTTTGGCCCGCACCCTCGGCATTTGGAGTGATAGAAAGCGGTTCACAAAGAAAAAGCATGAATGTGTATGAAAGATATTTTAAAACATCATTTCCCACAACCCTCATCAATCTCTATTCCCAAATCCCGTAAAATAATTATAAGGGGAGAACATGGGAAGTGATAATCAATAAACCCCTACATCGTTTGCTTGATGATGTTGGCGCAAGAAGGTAGTACGGTCATCGATTCACCATAGATGAAGATGTCCCATGTTGGAAGAAGTCCCAAGGAAGAAGTTCAAAGGAGGTTGGCGTTCTTCGTTGGTGGAGTGTTCTTCATTGGGAGCTGAAGTTCTTCGTTAGAGAGCTTTCTCCCAAGTTCTCCCAATCCTATTTTGCCATAAAATGAATAGAAAACCAAATAAAATATGTTTAACTATTTAATTTTTGGACAATTCAAAGTTGTCATAATTAATTGGAAACAATAAATGGGTTGCGTTGCAAAAATTAAAAATGGAGGATACCAAGGGTTGGCAGAATTAATGTGGAGGAAGCTCAAGAGGCTCCTCCATATTAATGAGGGAGTTGAAGAGGTTTAGACCTCGGGTGCCCCCCCCCCCACCACCATAACCTCTCATGGGAGGTTAGACTTGGGTGGTCCCCACCACCGTAACCTCATATGGGAGGTTATGCTCTGGTGTTCCCCATCACCATAACCACACATGGGTGCTTCAAATAAAAATAAAATGTTTGCACAATTTTATTTTTATTTTATTCCTTCACGAAAAACCCAAAAACTAAATTTCTCCCTTGACCAACTGTCGTCGAGGTGAAAGTCTCCTTAAGTGAATACTAGTGTTGCGAGTTCAACGGTGCCCTAGGATTTCAATTCTGAGCACCGGTTTAAAAGTTATAAAAAACTCAGTCGTATGTTTACTGAACGTACCCGAAATAAAGTTCATAAATTCATTCTGGGCACTCTAGGCCTCGGAATCATGTGCCGTCAATTTTCGCAGACTCTTAAAATTCCCATTTTTTTTTAAAAAAACATTTACATGGAATTCTGGGTCTTTAAATTCTCCCCACCTTAGGTCTCTACGTCCCCATAATCCACAACTCAAACTAGGTAAACATGTGTGGGAACTGAGCACGCATATGAGCCTCCCACTCCCATGTGCTCTCCTGGAGGTTCCCATGATGCCAACGAACACGCACCATAGGTATTGAACATTCAAAAAGGAACCACTCCTATCAATACTCAATCTCTACTGGATCCTCTGTAAAAGTCTCCCCAACATTGATGTCCAGCTCGCCATGGTCGATGATGTGAGAAGGGTCGTGCACGTATCTCCTCAGCTGAGACACGTGGAAGACGTCATGAACCCAATGCAACTGAGGTGAAAGAGCTAAGTGGTATGCCACCTCGCCAACTCTTCTGAGGACCTAAAAAGGTCTGATGAACCTCGTAGATAACTTGCCTCCTTGGCTAAATCTCCTCAAACCTCGTTGAGGTGAGACCCGTAGAAATATGTGGTCTCCATCCTCGAACTCTATAGGTCTCTGTCTCCTATCGGCATACGAATTATGCCTACTCTATGTGGTCTTCATCCACTCCTGGATGATCTGCACCTTCTCTGTGGTAGCCTGAATCATCTCTGGTCCCATGAGTGCGGACTCCCCTGGGTCAGTCCAGCACAAGGGAGATCTGCAAGGTCACCATCACAACACCTCAAAAGGTGTCATCCCTATGGTGGAGTGATAGTTTTTGTTGTATGAAAACTCCACCAAAGGTAATTGATCCTCTCAATTGTGACTGAAGTCGAGGACATAAGAATGCAGCATGTCCCTGAGGGTCTGAATGGTCCGCTCAGTCTGACCATCCATCTGTGGATGGAAGGCGGTTCTCAAACGAAGTTACGCCCCAAAAGCCTCCTACAACCCCTTCCATAGCTGGGAAGTAAAATGTGCATCACAATCGGAGAAAATCATCAAGGGTACTCCGTGTAACCACAAAATCTCTTTCACATAGAGGTGACCCAAGCTCTCTAATAAACCCTACTCTCTGTTCGGAAGGAAGTGGGATGACTTGGTGAGTCAGTCGACAATTACCCAAATCGAGTCATATCACCTTGATGTACATCGAAGTCCTATCACGAAGTCCATGGATATCCCATATCACTTCCACTCTGGGACCTCTAAAGGTTGAACCAACCCTGCTGGTACCTGATGCTCTGCCTTCACTTTCTTACAAGTGAGGCACCAAGAGATAAACTCTACTACTATTTTCTTCATTCTCAGCCACCAGTGCTATCGTCAGAGATCCCAGTACATCTTCACCACTCCTGGATTTAATTCTAGAGGGGATGTGTGGAACTCCCATAATACTTCCTCATGAAGTTCCATTGGTACCATGGTATGTCCTCTGAAGAGGATGACGTGCTCCCCACCTTCAAAAAATCCATCAGGTGCCTGCCCTATGGATATCTGAGCACGTCGAGCCTCACAGTTAGCGTCCCCACATTGCACCTCCCTGATTCGCTAAAGAAGTGTGGGAGTGACTGTAAGAGACTGAAGGAAAGCTACTCCATCATGTTCCACAAAGGATATCTGCAAAGCAGCCAACTTCTCTATCTCCTCGCCTAGCAGTTGTATACCAGACCTCCTACTAAGTGCATCTACTACAATGTTCCCCTTCTCAAGAGTATACACTATCTCGAAGTCATAGTCCTGGAGGAACTCAAGCCAAAATTGTTGTCTTAGGTTCAGGTCATTCTGAGAAAAGATATACCTGAGACTCTTGTGATCAGAGTATACTATAAAACGTTCTCCCGTCAGATAGTGCCACCACATCTTCAAGGAGAAGACCACTGCTACTAACTCTAGGTCATGGGTAACGTATTTCTTCTCATGTTGTCTCAACCTCTGAGAACCATATACGATCACTACTCATTCCTAAATCAGGACACATCCAAGTTCAGTCCATGATGTGTTGCAGTAGACTATGTACCCTACACCTTCCTCTAGAAGCCTCAAAATGGGGGCACTAGTCAACCTCTGTCTCAGCTTCAGAAAACTCCACTGGAATTTCTCTGACCAGACAAAGGTTTTCCCCTTATTCGTTAAGGCTAATAGTGGTGCTAAAACTCTGGAGAAGTCTGGAACAAACCTCCGGTAATATCTGGCCAAATCCAGGAAACTTTGTACCTTCGTCACACTCTCGGGTGGCTCCCAAGAAAGTACCGCCACAATCTTCATTGGGTCTACTGCAACTCCAGCCTCCGATATGACATGTCCTAGAAAGTGAACCTCTCGGATATAGAACTGGAACTTCGAGAGCTTACCATAAATTTGGTTCTCTCAGACTCTGTCCAGTACTACCTGAAAATGATAGGCATGCTCCTCCTCAGTAGTCGAGTAGATCAGAATGTCATCGATGAAGACCACTACAAAGTGATCAAGTTATGGATGAAAGATCCTATTCATGAGTCCCATTAACAATGATGGAGCATTGGTTACACCGAATGTCATAACCAAGAACTCGTAATGGCCCTACCGACACCTGAAGGTCGTCTTCTGTACATCGTCCTCTCGTACTCTAAGCTAGTGATAGCCTGATCTGAGGTCTATCTTCAAGAACCACTGTGCTCCCTTCAGCTGATCAAAGAGGTTGTCAATCCTCAGGAGTGGGTACTTGTTCTTCACGGTCACCTGGTTCAGGCGTCGGTAGTCGACACAAAGTCTCAATCTCCCATCCGCCTTCTTGACGAACAGAATCGGGGCTACCCAAGGAGAAACACTGGGAAGAATGAATCCCTTCCCCTAAAAATCCTCTAGCTGTACCTGTGGCTCACAAAGCTCCGTGGGAGGCATCTGATATGCTGGTGTAGATATTGGTGTCGTCAGGGGGTACAATTCAATGTAAAAGTCCACCTATCTTCAAGTAGGTAGACCTAGAACATCATCAGGGAATACATCCGCATACTAGTCCAACACTACAGGATAGCTCAGACTCTCCACATCAACACCTCTGAGGTTAAGGCTACCCAACTGATGTGTTATCAGCTGACCCCTCCTCCAGGTAAGTCCATCCTGCACTTCATAGGCTCCATTCTTGCCAGTGAAGGTAAACCTAGTCCCATCCATGCGGACACATCACACTTTGTGGCTAATACAGTCAATCTAATCATGGACTGTATATAACCAGTCCATATGTGAGATGACGTCGTAAGGACTCGACACCGCTACTAAGAGATCCCAGCTAAATATCTCACCTCCTAGAGTAATCTCGCACTGCCGGCACCATTGTGTAATCGTCGAATCTGCTCTCGTAGGAGTCTCTAGCCATAATGATCTAGCCAACGGCTTCGTCAGAATCTATGAGCTCCAAACGAGGGCGGTGGCAATAAAAGAATGATTGGAACCTATGTCTATAAGTACTGAAGCTATGGTGGAGTAGACACAGATCATACCTCATATCATCTCTGGAGTGTCATGATCAAATGCCTCGGCTTCCTGGAGCTGCGCTCACCCCTATCCACCTACTCCCTACGGTCGGGGTGGACCTCAGGGTGGTGTTGGCGGTAACATCTCAAATCATCTCCCACTGCTAGATGCACGACTAGCTCCTCTGCCACGTCTGCCTGCTCCCTACGGACCTCCTCGGTCGAACCTTTGTCTCTTCCTGGGTGTTCTTTCAACCGTCTTATGATCATCTGAATGGAGGGTCAGGCAGTCACGAGATATGTGACCCTGCCCGCCACATGCATAACACTGCCCGCTCCGGGAATGACTAGTTCCACTTCAGGTGCCCCACACAATCGATCTTGAGTCATGCGGTCATCCACCTGTATGTATGGTCCTCTTGGACCTCTACGAAATATGTCTGCTACCAGCAGTAGAAGACTCTGTTGCATGATGACTGGTAGTGTGTCTCACTGTTGGTGATAGCTCAGCAAAGAAACTCTCCACCAAGAGGGATCTCTTTAACACCCCTGCCTGCATCGGGATGCTAAGTGAGATCATCGAAGCCCTGATCTCCCACCTAAGTCCCTGCTCAAAGGTTTGGGCCCTGAATAATGGGTCCTTCACCATATCCGTGGAGTAACGTGAGAGGTCAGTGAACCTCACTGAGTACTGAGCTACAGTCATGATTCCCTACTACAGATGAAGTATCTCATGAATGCGCACTGCGCGGAGAGTCACTGGGAAAAAATCTGCCTGAAATTGGCTCTCAAAGTCCACCTAGATAAGTGTCACCTCATCGTGGACCTAGAGAATCAAGCTCCACCATCTACTCGTCGATTCCAATAGAAGCCTGGCCGAAAGAATCGCTATGAGATTGGATGGTGTCCCTACCAGTCGGAAAACTCTCACCACAGCCTCCAGCCAATCCTCAGCCACCTACAGGTTCATCTCTCCCCTGAACCTGGGTGGTCTCTAGCACTGGAACTCATGCAATGCGCTCAAGTGGCATGCATCGTCTACTTCTGGGGCTGGTGGCATCGGTAGCCCAATGGGGAGTGGTACTTCTTGTGCCTCCGCTGGTGCCTCTACTAAAAAAGGGACATGCACCAAGGCCTTGTCGCTCGGGGGGCTATCAGTGCATAAAACTCTCGGAACTCTAACTGGCTATCTTTGTGGAGGCATCCTGAAAATAAACAGGTGTTCCACAGTCAAACAGTTATACCAGGTGAGCTTAAAGTTATACCAGGTGATCTTACTCAAAATATCACAAAGAAAACTTTTGAAAACACACACGCAATCAGTGTTTTCATGCACTAAGTTAGAAATAAGAAGTTAGGGTCTTGGTATATGGATATGCCAGCCATCGCACCAACACTGGACTCCCTAAACTGAAAGTCGCACTCATTACCCTTATCATTATTGCTTCCCAGAAAAGATCAGAATCCTAGTTCTGTGGTAGAACTGACTCCTCTGATACCAATTTTTCATGACCCATCCCCTGGGGATCGTGTTGTGACTAACCCCAAGCCCGCCTTCCATAGGCCAGGGGAAGGCGACTAGAACCAAAGGAGTATTCCCTAAAATTTGGAAGGTGTTGCCTTTATAACCTGTAATCACACGTAACCAATCACACAAAAAAATAGGAACACAAGTAAACTGAACTATCAAAAATGTGAGTGTAGTAAGTAAAAGGGGCCAGAATACAAGCCCAACTAGAAATTACAAGTACAACTATGATATAATACAACTGAAGAAAAACAAGAGACAACTACTGGATTCCCTCTGAGGTTCCTACTTGAAGGGTAGGTACAGATCACCTCCTCATCACTCCACATCCACCCATATCCTCTACGTACCGACACGCCATATGGTCCACCTCTAGGTACCATCTAGTCTTGGTAATCTCAGCCTCATTCAGCAATGTCTGTCGTCTGCATCCAACACAACAAGGTGCGGGCATAACCCGTGTAGTGGTGAGTATAACGATACTCAGTAGGGAACCCGAGACCCTCTATGTCTCACAAAATCCAACAAGGATAAAACACAAAGTATAAAATCAAAAGATAACCTTACTTAGATATATTCTCATACATATACCTAAGTTATCAAGTAACCCATCTCAATCATGAGGAAAACACAGAGGTTCTGACTCAGCACACACCAGGATTTATTCTAGGGGTAGTGTCAAGTAATATTTCGAGACACAATATTAAACACCTCGGCTACTAGATAACTCCTACTCTATCGAGTATAGTGGGCCTACTGCATCACACAGAGGAACTTCCCACTAACCTTGGACTGCTGAGGTACTCCTCTTGTCAAGTACCGTGGGTCTGTTGCTTCACACAGAGGTGCTCCCCACCGTGAGTCTGCCGCGTCACACAGAGGCACTCCCCATCGTAGCCTGCTGAGGTACTCCTCCTGTCGAGTATCATGGGTCTACCGCATCACACAGAGGCACTCCCCACCATGGGTCTTCCGCATCACCATGGCACTCCCCACTGGGCCAGTTGAGTCACTCTTAGTCGAAACATTCAGTATTCGTCAAGTCTAAGCCAGCCACTAGGTCTCTGCATTATGCTCGATCGTCTCCAATAGGATCTGCTCCACAAGCTAATGGTTGATTCTCCAACTACCATGAAGTCCCATGAAGAAGTATCTCAAAGGTCCGTCACGTCATAGGGATCTCAACGTAACAGACAGCGCATCAATTGGACGTCCGGCCTGTGAGTTATTAGCCTTTTAGTCTCGGGGGCCCAGTTGGATTCGTGCTCGATCCAACCCAAACATACCTCAACTATACCCAAAACTCTAGTGGGGTATACTCAAAGGGACTGTCTCGCTCTAATATTTCCATCACCGCTGATGGTTCGTCCAATGGACATCCGGTTAAAAAATTATGGCCAAAAGAAAGTAAATGAGTCGTAGTGGGCCCGAGTCCGGTCCGACCGGGTCGGACCGACCCAGCACGACCCGACATGACCCACTGGGTCTGGCCCAGCTCGGAGTGTAGCCCATCCCCATGGGTTATTCCATCTTGATCGGCCGCGAGGGGCCCCGGTGGGCCGCAGGTGGCCGTGAGGGCGCGAGGCCGCGGGGCGGCTCGACCGGGGAGGCTCGGAGGGCCGGTGGGCGGCGTGAGACAGGGCGACTCGGAGGGCCATGAATAGGGCAGTTCAGCTGGGGTACGGGGCCGGTTCGACCAAGAGGTCAGAGCGCCGCTGGGGCACAGGGGCGATTCGGCCGGATCATCGTGGGGGCACGGTGCCGGTTTGGCCAGGAGGCCGGAGCGCCATGGGGAGTCGAGCTGGTCCGGCCGAGAAGTCGGAGCGCCACAGGGGCATGGGGCCGGTTCGGCCGGGAGGCCAAAGCCCCACGGGGGAACGGGGCCGGTTATACCGGGAGGCCAGAGCGTCGAGGGGGCGCGTGGCCGATTCGGTCAGGAGACCGGAGCACCGCGGGGGTACGGGGCCGGTTCGACCAGGAGGCCGGAGCGCCGCGGGGGATCGGGGCCGGGGTGCAGAGCTGAGGCGTGGAGTCGATTCATCTGGGAGGCCGGAGCGCCATGGGGGCACAGGGCCGATTCTTCCAGTAGGCTGGAGCACCGCAGGGGTGCGGGTCCGGTTCGTCCGGGAGGTCGGAGCATCGTGGGGGAGCGAAGCTGGGGTGCGGAGCTAGGGCGCGCGGCTGGTTCGGCCGTGAGATCGGAATGTCGCAGGGGCGGCACTGGTCGTAGAAACCGCGGGTGGCGGCTTCATTGCCTTCGTCACCTTCATCACCTTCTTCGCCTTCCTCCATTTCAGAGAGTACACTAAAGAAGAACGGCGGAGGGGTCGGGCCATGTTTGTTTTTCCCGCACCCTCCTCGTTTTGAGTGATAGCAAGTAGTTCACAAAGAAATAATCATTAATGTGTATGAAAGATATTTTAAAACATCATTTACCACAACCCTCATCAATCTCTATTCCCAAATCCCACAAAATAATTATAAGGGGAGAACATGGGAAATGATAATCAATAAACCCCTACCTCATTCACTTGATGACGTTGGCGCAAGAAGGTAGTACGTTCTTTGATTTGCCGTAGATGAAGATGCCCCACGTTGGAAGAAGTCCCGAGGAAGAATGTCGAAGGAGGTCAGCGTTCTTTGTTGGTGGAGTGTTCTTCATTGGGATGTGAAGTTCTTCGTTTGATATCTTTATCCCAAGTTCTCCCAATCCTCCTTTTCCATCAAATGAATATCTAACCAAATAAAATATGTTTAACTATTTAATTATTTGGCGATTCAAAGTAGGCATAATTAATTGGAAACAATAAATGGGTTGCATTGGTAAAATTAAAAAAGGAGGATACCAAGAGTTTTCACAATTAATGTGGAGGAAGCTCAAGAGGCTCCTCCACATTAATGAGGGAGTTGAAGAGATTTAGACCTCGGGTGGCCCCACACTGCCATAACCTCTAATGGGAGGTTAGGCTTGGGTGGTCCCCACAAACATAACCTCACATGGGAGGTTACGTTCTGGTGGTCCCCACCACCATAACCTCACATGGGTACTTCAAATAAAAATAAAATTTTTGCACAATTTTATTTTTATTTTATTCCTCCACGAAAAACCCAAAAACTAACTTTCACCTTCGACCAACTGTCTTCGAGGTGAAAGTCTCCTTAAGAGAATACCGACACTGCGAGTTCAACGGTGCCCTTAGATTTTAATTTTGAGCATCGGTTTAAAAGTTATAAAAAACCCGCTCATACGTTTACAGAACGTACCCGAAATAAAGTTCATAAATTCATTCCGGGCACTCCGAGCCTCGAAATCACGTGCCGTCTATTTTCGTGGACTCATAAAATTCCCATTTATTTAAAAAAAATACATGGAAATCTTGCATCTTTACATGAAAAGATAATAATGAGGAATTTATTTTCATGAGATTCACTCAGAATTTTATATGAAAGAAGTTATTGTTTTGATGAAGTATCAGAGTCTGCATGACTATGATAAAATTAAATTTGACAATGCTTTGCAGATTCATATTTCTTATAAATCATAAGTTATTTGGAGAACTTATGTTGCAATCTTTGTAAAAGAAATTGGGGATGAAAAATATTCAGGCCAATTGTTTTCTGAGAATAAAATATTTTTGGGAATCATACCTAGAATTATCATATCTGGGTGGAAAAGAAGATAGATGTGTTGTCGATTATTTTCAAAATGATCGAATCCAAGTGGAAGAAGAGTAAGAGATGTTTCCAGTTCACTGGAGCATCTGATCATCCATTAGAAGCATAATAAGATTTTCGAACCTAGGATTATCATACTCACGCTCAGGAGGAAAAATATTATACCTAGAAATGATCATATTTATAATGATCATTCCTAGGTCAATCATACTCAGAATGACTATACTTTGGAAAATCATACTTAAGATGAGATGGATGGTTGATTGAATTACTGATGGAAGAGATGGATGAACCCTAACTAGTTTTTTAATGTCTTCATCAAGTGGGTCAAGAGTTGAATTAATTTTTTTTTATTTTCAAGAGAATTTTCAAGTGGGTCAAGAGAAGGGAAGAAGAAGATGTCTTTTTATCAGAGTTAAATTGATTTACATTTCCAACTGGGTCAAGATAATAAGTAAAGAAGTAAAATTACTTTGATAGTAGATTTTGTTGGATGTGAAATCAAGGGGGATCTCGAAATTCAAATGAATAATCGTATTCAGAATTTATAAGTGATACATTTATATTCAATTGATACAGATCTTTGTTTTTTGAAGAAATCGAATTCATGAATCATATATTGAAATGAGACTGGAGAGTCAAATAAAAGTCTGAAAAAGGATATGAAGTTTGAATAAGAATTGATAATCTTCTATAAGAGTTGACGAAGTCAAAATTTATCCTAAGATTTCATGGGAAATTGAAATTTGGGAGAATTTTTGGGACTAGGAAAGTTTTTTTGGATTCTCGCCAAATCTATTCGAGGGTCACCTATAAAAGGAGAAGTGATTTGTACTTTATGACTATTGGTATTTTTCACTATAGTAGAGATAGAAGCTCTATGTTTTTAGTGAGAGAAATAATATACTATTTTGATCTTTTTTGAAGATGTTATGACAGGAAGAAGACATAGGATAAGAGATAAGATTGAAACATTGTTTTTAGCTGGTAATTGTACTCAGTGTCTATCATATTCAGTTGATTACCATGTTCACCTTGTCAATTTTATTTGGTTGATCATATTATCGGGATAGATAATCATTTTCATGATTTCTATATTTGGGTTCTCAAACTGAGTAAGAATCGTACTTAGTTTATCAGGCTCAAGAATTGAAGTGGTTCCGATTCATTTATATCTTATTTTCAAAAGAAAATTAGGCTAGAAGAATTGTATTGGGGAGAATAGTATTTGGAAGAATCGAACTTGGAAAATTGGACTAAGTTTTACTTAATAAAGTCCATGAAGTTCTTACCATCTTCTAGGTAAAAAATTGAATAATTGTATTTCAATTGAATACATTTTTGGAATTGAATAGAAGCACTGGTAACATTTGTTATTACACAAACATTTTATTACCCTATTTATGCTAAGAGGGTGCACATTCACTATTGGGATTGTTTACATAGTGCTACACTAGTGAAAGGGAATATCCTAGTCATTGTAGTCTCAGGATTTTTTTCTCTAGTGTATTGTGTGTTATTGGATCACTTACAAACCATACTTAGGACGTAGCTATTATTATTGAATAGTGAATCTTATAAATACCTATTTTCTTATGGATGTTTGTTTGAATTGTTTTCATTAGGGAATAGAATCTTTAATATTAGGTGAAGGTTGTTTCATTTTAAAAGAAACATTAAAGGAAATGGTTGTCACTAATTTATACCCTCCCCCTCTTAGTGATACAATCATCCTAACTGGGAACTTTTATAAGCTAAAGGGTGGAACTTAAATGAACATAGTGATTTTAGCATCCTTGTGATAGGTTCCCTTAGTGACCTCTAGGTAGAGGTGAGTGATCAATTGATATAGAATGCCAAAGTATTTTCCATGTGGAAACCTTGTGATGTTTTATATCCTTAGTCTTGTCAAGATTATCATGGGGATTGAGTTACTCCCCCACTGAGGCGTGATCAACTAGGTGGGTAGACCCTATGGTAATCGATGGATAGGTTAAGTGTGAGGACCAGCCTACGGTGACTTGGGAATGTAATGGGATTAAGTCTATTTCCCTTGTGTGGATTGGATTGGGAGGTCAATGAGGCCTCAATTATATTATTAATATGTCAAGGTATTTGATTACCTATTAATGTTATTATTCGACCTAGGTGATAGGAATGGGGTAAGGGAACCCATAAAAGGTGTTTATACTTAATGGGACCTAGGGGACCCAGGTGTGTTCCCCAATTATATTTTGACCCTAGTGAGGGTGTATATGGGAAATGGGTAGTTATGATTGTGGTTAAAACCATAAAATCAAATATATTATGAGCCTATTATCTTTTTAATAGTGATAGTTTTGATATTTGAGATGTTGACCTCAGTTATATGGGGTAGGTTCGAGAAAATGGTTAACCCCATTAGTACACGTTGTATAAGATACAGTTAGGTGGGGTAATTTTCCCATAAAGATGTTTTGAGATACATTCTGGGTTGTATTGTATATGATCCTTAAATATGGGGGTATTATGGTTTGGGAGGCCTTGGACATAATCCTTGGATCCATATAGTGAGATTCACAGTCCACTGAGACGTAGATGTTATGTTTGGGGATGCCTTGGACACAATCCTTGTATCTAGATGATGTGATGTTTGGTAGGGGAAACCACACACATAGACTCATACAAGGTGATATCTAGTAGGGGGACCAAACCCTTATACTGGGATGAGGTTATGTTTATTAGGGTATAGTGATACCCCTAGACTCAGACAAGGTGTTTCTTGGTAGAGTATTACCTAGCTCCAGGTGATGATTTCTTGATGAGGAATTCTTTTGAGTTTATGGATATAGTTTTTTTGGAAGGGTTTTCCCCTATCTCTATGTGATGGATTCCTAATAGGGTAATCTCGTGAGTTTTCGGAGGAGGTTTTCTTGGCATGGGATTGGAAAACCCCTAACTCTAAGTGATAGTTTTTTATGCCTTGGGAATGATCCAAGGATATGTGTCATGGAATGTATAGTCCACCAATATTTCTTGGTGGGTAGAGGCACACCCTGAGGTCTAGATGAGGTTTACCCAGACATGGTATACCCTAGATCCCAGTGATAGGTGTCCAAAAGGAATGATTGGTATTACCTAGGAAATGATCCTAGGAATCAGCCATTGAGAATGATATTAGTAGGCTTAGTTGTGTAATGTTATTAGAGACATCCCAGTACTAGTAAGAGTAGGTATGGGTCAATCTCTAGTTTCATAGTAGATCTTGAGGATCAATAGTGGATATTTATTTATACTTTCATGGTTGTTTTTATTGACTTAGTTAATAATTCTGCATGCACATATACTATATTTTCAAGTTATATATGGTACTATGATGGTGGTACCCTATTGATTTATACTCACACCATTATCAGGTGTCCACGACACTTGGTTACCTAAGAAAACTTCACTCTCTACAAGTTGAAGTTGGGAAGAGTCTCAGGATTGGATTAATTGAGAAATATAGTCCAAATGAGATTGAACATTGGTATGAGGTGAGGGTCATAGATGTAGTAGTGTCTCTTGTATGTTTATTTTATTCTTGAATTTATTATGTATTTAGGATCATCCTGATGGGTGGTCAATGTGTGTTTATATGAATGTATGCTTTTGTATTTACATTTTATATATAATTTTTTGTTTTATAACTTCCAATTATTCTATTTTATGTTATGGATGATGTTTGGTTTATTTTATCTATTAATGTTCACTATGATATGGGAGTGTATTATATCTATAGTATTACCCTAGGTCCTTGCAGCTATTTAGAATCCTCTAGTGTATGAGCAGGAATGATTGAGGTCCCATTGGAGACTCCTCCATTCTGAACACCATTCAGTGGACATAGAATGGGATAGGACACTACATATTAGTATGAATGTTTAATAAATAATTTATTGTATCCATATCATATATGATATTCTATGTGTAGCAAGTAGGTGTTATATTTATAATTTCCTATATCTAGATAATTTTACAAGTTTAACCCTAATTAGGAGGGTTGTATTTCTTTGATAGAAACCACCACACATGTCTTTTTTAAATTCCCATGAGTGGACACTAAACTTGGAGTACCCCATGAAAAGAGTGCATCAAACCATACCCTAAGTGAATGAGAAAGTAAATAATGGGTGGAAATAAAAGTAAAAGGGCCTTCCTATTATAAGTATCCTCCTCTAAGAGGTGTTTATAGTGATGTTGAGTGGGTATTGCCTTTGCCATAGGTCCTTCAGTACCTTCTTCTTGTTTTTTTACCACCTCTTTTGTCGTTTATTTTGAAACGTTTAGGGATGGTTCTATGGGTTCCAAATCTACATTAAAAGCATACGGGTAATCAAAGAACATTTATATTCAAAAAGGATTGAAATAGGATTAATTTAAATATGCTTGTCCAACCTTATTTATATTTTCTTTTATAGTTTTATCTTCATACACAACTCATTGAAATGCCTATTTATCTTTTAATTCCAACATAATTCTTTCTTAAATAGTGACTATATCTTAATTTTCTTCACTGCTACAAGATTTTTAGGACTCAACCACGTCTATAATTTTATAACAAAGGGAGTTAAAAGTCATATTAAGTAGTGAAAAATGAAAATATAGTTAATTTAATGAAATTTATAATCCCTTGAGTGGTTCATCTGTGATCTCTTTTTATTCTTTGAATGCCCCTTATAAAATGTTCTTAGAATAGGTTAGCTGATATTCCATTAATTGTTTTAAACCCATTATCCCATTTTCATTGTATTTAGTTAAGGCATACTAGAATAATGTTGATTAAACATTGTCAAAACAAGGAGTGCAATTTTTTAAGTGGATTTTAAAGAATATAAAACAATTAAGTTAAGATTTGAATCATATCCTTGTAATGCTTCAACTAGTGTCCCTTTTTTCCATGGAGTTCCTCTGGAAAAATTATTGAGTTGTGTGAGAGAGAAGGATTTTTCATGGTTTCTTCCACCACCTCTATGTATTCTTGAATAGAAAACATAGGAATTTATTCCAGATATTCTTCTTGTTGTTTTCTTCCATGTATGCGTAGAGAATGGTGGTCACATGGGATAATATGAAACATCCCAATATTTATTTTAGGTAAGAACTTTTGTTTGTTTCTTTTTTTCTCATTGTTTTATGGTTCCTTTTTTATTACTTAAGGTGTCGGTAGGTGACTCAAGAGTTTTGGGGAGAGTGGATTTGATTTGGAAAAGATATAAGAGTTCCACCAGTTAACTAGTGAGAGACACTGGTATAATGACCCAATATTTTTATACATAAATATTACATCATATTAGATAAAAATTCAATAAATTTATCAAGTACTCACCTGAGGATCATAAAGGTTTAGTTTCATTGGAGACTAGATGAACAATATTCTTATTTCATGAAAAATCTTAAATATCCCCCCCCCCACAAATATCTTCTCATTTAATACTCTTTATATACATACCCTACTTAAAACCTTTCATCATAACCTGGTGAAAGGAAATATAAGAAAGGGTGAGCTCATATTCTCAGTAAGGGTAAACATGGGAGATATCAATCAATGATTATATAAAATCATAAGATAATAATAAAGGTTTGAGATCATGAATAAAATTTACAAGGTTCATACCAAATATATCATGGACCATAAAAATGGTTCATGGTATAAAAAATTATCATTTAAAAATACATGAATCATAAGAGTGAGAAATCACTATAAATAAATCATGAACCATAATTTCATGTCATATAAATATCATGTTATCATAAGTATAGAAAATATTACATATGTCAAGGTTAGCTACCAAGACCATAAAATCATAATAGGTTACGAATCAACAATTGTTTCCCATATTGGATCAAGCATATCAACTTGTTTACCATAAAAAATCAATCACATTTATTTGTTTCCCATAGCATAGTAATCACATTAACTATTTTCCCATAACTAATCAAATACATCAAATTATTTACCATAATTATCTCATGAGATTTAATAGTTTACCCAATTAATTGAAGGGATATATAATTATTAAATCATCCATCACATAATAAAAACCATATATATGTGTGTCATAAATTCATTAAACATTCATCATATCATCATATCATAACTGGTGAAAGAGATCGGGGTTAATAAAAATTTAATCAATCCATGATAGCCTAACCCATGGAAAATAAATGGGTTTCAAAAACATATCATAATCATAATAATAAACCATCTAGATAAAGAGTAAGGATGGTTCAATTGGATTATATAACCAGTAAAACATAAGTAACACCAAATGTTATTGTCATTGATAAATATAAATTCCATAAAAATATCATTAAAACATTCTTGAGGAAAATATTATTTCCAATTTGAACATAACTTTTTTAAAATTAAAAAATCACAAATTAATGTGAAAATAATTTTTCTTTGAAAATAACCTTGGAAACTTATAAAGTAAGCTTAAAATCATTGATTTCTCATAATGGTAGGAAATTTCATTCATTTTGTACAAATTAAAAAAACATTCCTCTCACATTATTGTAAAAAGTAAAAAAGTAACTCATTTGGAAAATGAAAAGAATATTTATTTTAAACCATTTTATAAATATTAAAGTAATGGAAAAAATAATTTAATAAATCATTTGAGATAATTAAAAACATTCATGAAAACATGGACATGGAAGAGAATGGATTTTCAATCTAAGAGAGAAATAAAGTTAATTTTCCTTAAAAACATTCTTTCAGCCTATTTAGTTCATAAAGAGTAGAAAATTGAAGTAAAACATGTACTATATAAAAATAACTAGATGATAAAAAAATTCATGAGTTTCTTGAGATATATATCATATTATTTCACCATTTTGAAACTTAATCACAAATAATCCTAATAAATAGTGTGATTGTAACTTAAAACCCTTACCACTTTGATAATTTTGGAATCATAAGCTCCATGAAGAAAACAAACACATATGGATATGTATATCCCCATAATTTTCATAATTATCATCATAAAATACATTAATGGGTAGTATATACAATACATAAAAGAAATAAGTGGTGAATTTTCATATGTCTCAGAGAAATAAAAGTGAGACGAAAATCACTTACCTCAAGTATCTAATTTCTCCGTACATGTTTTAACATCCTTTATAATAAATATATATTTATTATAAATATATTTTAGAAACATAATCATATATATCATATCATATATTATTATTTATAACCTTTTACCACCTATTAATTAACAATTATTTATTAAAATCACTCTTTCGGGTGATAGCTGCTTTATTTTTCATGTATGTTTTAGCACCATAGTTTTGGTAATTGTATATTGATTATGGTTAAATAATATAAATAATGTTAATAACTAAATAAATATCATATAAATTCATTATATACATATTTATAGTCATCCATAAAATTTAGATATATAAAAATGAATTACATTTTCCATGGAGATGGTATGTCGTACGTACGTAAAAATATAGTTTTCATTTTTAACGGATGAAAGAAAAGGAAGGTAAATAATATTTCACCTTTAAAAAATAATTATAATATCATATTTATCATATTTATCCATTAAATATATCTTTATTACCATCCATGTAAAATGGAAATAAAAAATGGGTCACATCACTTTGTGGAGATGGTTGTCAACACGTATACACAAACGACATTATCATTTTCCCACAGATTGGAAGGGAAGAAGGTATATGTGATATTATAATTATATAATTATAATTATTTAATAAATATAGTTATATAAATATATATTAAATCATTAATTATATTTATCCTTGAGAGGTGGTAATGGAAAACAAATTACATCGGTTCTTAAGGCGGTAGTCCGTCGTACACACGCTCGACGGTTTCATTACCCGTTTGATGGAGAAGGAGATGGATATAGGATATCTCATCAAAATAATAACATATGATTATATTTTATATACTGGTTTTATTATATTTTAATTATTAATATGTGGATGGTAGTGGTTAGAGAATAAGTAAAAAAGAAAGAGCTTAGTGATAACAATTTCCTTCGATTAGAAAAAAACTCCTTTAGATATCTTATTAATGACCCTAGGGTAGATATTTTGGGAAGAAAAAAATATCTATAATTTGTATAAGTATTTTGGGGACAGATTTTTTCATGGTTTGGTTGATAAAAATGGCAAATGAGGTGTGAATAAGTTAGGGGTGGAGGTGCCCTTTTATAATTGAGGAGTGACATTTTTGTAAATACCAAAAACTATTCAATAATGGGAATCCACTCTCAACCCAAGTGCCTCTAAAATTTATAAATATTGGAGTGTAGGGAAGTTAATTTCAATCCAAAACTCCATAAAAACATGTTTTAAACATTTTATTCCCATATCTTATAAGTTTACTTACTTTCACCATTTTAGTTTTCATCATGGTAACTAGTTTTGTTTTATTTATTTAACTAGGTAATTTATCCTTTATGATTAAACATAAATGAGACTTATTAGATATTTTAGACCCATTGATTCTAAATATTAAATCTGATTTATCAAATAAAAATCCTATGAGTGTGTAAAATTATTTTTAACACAAGCGCACACAATGCGCAAAACCCCATTTTAACCTTAATTGTGGTAATTAACTTTTACTATTTTTACTATTCATTGTGAAAAAAAATTAAGTTTAACTTATTAACCAATATTAATTATTACTATTAAAAATTTATAATTAATTTTACCAAATTCAATTCACAATGGTGTAATTTAATTCAAAATTAAACCTGCAAGCGTGACAAAAATGCAGTTTTCTAGAGAACTTTTTTTCTTAAGTACAAAATGTTTTTATATAAAAATTCAATATAAAATTGATTAAAATGACCAAAATTAGATTAATAATAATATATTTTAACTAATTATACTTTAAAACAAAATTAAACTTTGTAAATGCTTTAAACGAAAAGGTATTTTTAAATAAAAATCAATATTTTCACTATTCATCAAAAAAATAATATTTTTATCAAATTCTAAAAATATCACCCTAAGATAATTTTTTATCTTTTATTTCAAAATTTTATTTTATTTTTTCAAATAAATTTTCTAAAATTTATAAAAAATAATTTTAAAATAAGTGCTCAAAATGCAACAAAACCATTTTTAGAAGAATGTTGTTTTTAAGCATAAAAATAGATTTGTTATTATTCCATGACAAGAAAAAATATATGAGATGAATGATAAAATATTTTATTGAATATATAATATATAAATTTCATTAAAATCACTCAAAAATAGTGATTTATTTAATTTATTAAGATAAAAACACATTGCACATAAAAACCCATTTTTTAGAAAAACATTTCTTTTACTTCCAAATGATTTTTATTTTCATTTCTAATAAATTAATAACAAATTAATTTATTTTATACATGTGTAAACCATAAAAGTTTTATAATTTATTTATTCTTATTCATACCCACCAATTTAATGGCTATTTTAATAATGGTATACTATATTATAGTTTGTTAAATATCGATGTTTCGTATAATGCAAGCTATCGAAGAAATTAAATTTATTGGAAAAAACATTTCATAAAATATCAGGGTGTTACATTATTCCTCCCTTAAAATTAATTTCACCCTATAAATTATATCACTTTAGTACAAACAACTTAGGATATTTTTTCCTCGTTGTATCCTCATGTTCCTATTTAGCTTCCTTAAATTCGTGTTTTTGACAAAAACCTTTGACCAAGTGAGTGGTCTTGTTTCATATACCTTTCTCTCTATGATACATAATATGCACTAGGTTTTCCTCATAAGAATGATATTTCTCCAATGTTATGATCTCTCAGTTTAGTACATGTGAAGTGTCAGGTATGTACTACCTCAAGAGAGATACATTGAACACATTGTAAACTTGAGAGAGGTTTGGTAGAAGCACCAAAAAATAAGCTACCATCCCTAATCAGTAGAGAATATTTAATGGAAAAATATACCTAGGGATTATATTTTCTTTATTTCAAAATCTCATAACTTTATTCCATGGTGAAATTCATAGAATCATCTTGTATCCTACTTCAAACTCTATATCTCACCGATGATTTTCATCCTAACTTTTTGGTAAACTTTATACTAACCTTATGTGTTGTTGAATGGATTTGAATTTATTTTCCATTTCCTCAACTAGATTATGTTACAATTGATTATTTATCTAACTTCATCCTAGCACATTGTTATTCTATAGTTCTTTCCATAGATAAATTCATAAGTATCCATCTGAATGTTTGAGTGAAAGCTATTGTTGTAAGAAAACTCAACTATAGGAAGGTATTGATCCCAACAATCATTGAAATCCATTGAACAAGATCTTAGCATATCCTCTAGGGTTTAAATAGTTCTCTCAGACTAAATATCAATCTGAGGATGATATATAATGTTAAAAATCAACTCTTTATGAAGGGATTGCTGAAGACTTCTCCAAAACATTAAGGTAAACCTCAAATATCGATAAAATACAATAGAATGTGGTACTCCATGAAACCTTAACACTTAATTAATGTATATTATGGTAATCTCATCAATGTATAAATTATCTTTAATATCAAGTAAGTTTACTAACTTCATAAGTCAATCGAATACAACCCATATAATATTATGGCCTTTAGACATTTTGGGGATTCCAATAACAAAATCCATGGTGATATTTTCCTATTTCCATTCAAGTATGGGTAATGGTTATAACATCCCTTTAGAATTTTTTCTCTCAAACATAACTTACTAAAATTACAAGAACTGAGATATATATTCTACAATATCTCTATTTATGTCATCCCACCATAAATACTCTTTCATATCTCTATACATATTTATACTTCCAGGATGAATATATAATGAAGAAATATGAGCTTACTCTAATAATTCCTTATTTAAATTTGGTATGGATGGAACATGTAACAACCACTACTATAAAAATGGGCTTTATCAACACTCAAAATGGTCTTTAATAGTTCTAAAAAAGTGTTATAAATATCATCACTAATAAAGGGGGGGTCCCCTTTATCATCACTAAAAAAGCGCTGATAAAGGTAGCCTTTATCAATGCTAAAAAAGAAATGATAAAGGGAGACTTTATCAGTGCTAAAAAGGCACTGATAAAGGGATTCTTTATCAGCGCTGATAAAGGGATCATTTATCAGCACTTCTTTAGTGCTGATAAATGCCCTGCCTATTGTAACATAAAATTCTACAGCAGCACACCCAAAAAAAACCTACAAAAAAATCATCGTATCAACAATTATACCCATACAAAATTAACACATAATTCATAAGGTAATTACAGCAAGAATACACATACAACAAGTATACCCATACAAAAAGTATACCCATACACCATTAACATATAATTAATAAGTTAATTAAATACATAAAGAATTCAATTCAGAATTCAGGGGGTTGGGGGATGTTCAGGGGTTTGGGGTGGCTGTCCAAGGGGGGTAGGGGGTGTCCATGGGGTGGGGTGTTCGGGGGGATGGGAGTGTCCAGGGGGGTGGGGTTGTCCAGTTTGGTGGGGGGTTTCCATGGTGGTGTGGTGTCCAGGGGGTTGGGGGATTTCCAGGGGTGGGGGTGTCTAGGGGGTGGGGGTGTCCAGGGGGTGGGGTGGCGTCCAGGGGGTGGGGGTGGTCCAGGAGGTTGGGGGTTGTCCAAGGGGGGTTGGGTGGTGTCTAAGGGGTGGGGGTGGATGTCCATGGGGGTGGGGGTGTCCAGGGGGTGGGGTGTCCAGGTGGTGGGGTGGTTTCTAGGAGGGGTGTGGGTCATCCAGGGGGTGGGGGCATTCCAGGGCGTTGGGTGGTGTCCAGGGGGGTGGGGTGTTCAGGGGTGGGGGTGTCCAGGAGGTGGGGGTGTCTAGGGATGGGGTGGTGTCCCGGGGGAGTAGTGTACAGGGGGTGGGGTGGTGTCCAGTGAGGGTGGGGGCAGTCCAAGAGGATGGGGCTGTCCAAGGGGGTGTGGTGGTGTCTAGGGGGTGGGGGTGGTTGTCTAGGGGGAGGGGGTTGTCCAGGGAGGTGGAGGGGATGTCCATGGGGGTGTCCAGGGGGTGGGGGGATTTCCAGGGGTGGGTGTGGGGGTGTCCACGGGGTGGGGTGGTGTCCAGAGGGTGGGGGTGGTCCAGGGGGTTGGGGGGATTTCCATGGGGGTAGGGGTGGTTTTCCATGGGGGTGGGGTGTCCAGGGGGTGGGGGTGTCTAGGTGGTGGGGTGGTGTCTAGGAAGGGTGGGGGCGTCTAGGGGTGGGGGCCATCCAGGGGGTTGGGGGTGTCCAGGGCGGTGGGGGGGTTGTCCAGGGTGGTGTGGGGGCTATCCATGGGGGTGTCCAGGGGTGGGGTGGTGTCTAGGGGGTGGGGTGGTGTCCAGGGGGGTGGGGTGGTGTCCAGGTGGTGGGGGACTTTAATGGTTTTAATGGAATGAATTTCATGGATTTTAAGATCATTAGTATTTTTAAAATGGTTATATAATAGTTGTTATTTAAATAGTATGTGTTTCTTTAGAAAAAAATGAATTCTTTTGGTGTGTATGGTGGGAAGGGGGATTTTCGTACGTCAGTTGTTGTTTTCACTTAAAATTTTGTCCATTTTAAACAAAAGAGAGACAGTTTGAGTAATACCAGCCACATTGTGCCTCATATTGAGGTGGGGTTGACTCTTACACATCAAAAATGACCCATGGATTGTTCTCCTAAAGTATCAACACAATCCAAATTTGTTTGGTTAGTTTTCCGCACGTCAGTTGTTGTTTTCACTTAAAATTCTGTCCATTTTAAACAAAAGAGAGACACTTTGAGTGATACTGGCCACACTATGACTTGTATTGAGGAAAGGTTGACTCTTACACGTCACACATGACCCGTGGATCATTATCCTAATGTATCAACACAATCTGAATGTGTTTGGTTGGTTTTCTGTATGTCAGTTGTTGTTTTCACTTAAAATTCTGTCCATTTTAAACAAAAGAGAGACACTTTGAGTGATACTAGCCACACCGTACCACATATTGAGGTAGGGTCGACTTTTACACATAAAAAATGACCCATGTATTGTTCTCCTAAAGTATCAACATAATCCGAATTCATTTGGTTGGTTTTCTATATGTCAGTTGTTGTTTTAACTTAAAATTCTTTCCATTTTAAACAAAAGAGAGAAACTTTGAGTGATACCAGGCACACCATGACTCGGATTGAGGCGGGGTTGACTTGTATGCATCAAAAATGACCCATGGATTGTTCTCCTAAAGTATAAACATAATCTTAATGTGTTTAGTCAGTTTTTCGAATGTCAGTTGTTGTTTTCACTTAAAATTTTGTCCATTTTAAACAAAAGAGAGACACTTTGAGTGTATCGGCCACACCGTACCTCGTATTGAGGTAAGGTGGACTCTTACACGTCCAAAATGACCCATTGATCATTATTATAAAGTATAAACACAATCATAATGCGTTTGGTCAGTTTTCCATATGTCGGTTGTTGTTTTCACTTAAAATTCTTTCCATTTTAAACAAAAGAGAGACACTTTGAGTGATACCGGGCACAACATGCCTCGTATTGAGGTGGGGTTAACTTATACACGTCACACATGACCCATGTATCATTATACTAAAGTATCAACACTATCCTAATGTTTTTGGTTGGTTTTCCATATGTCAGTTGTTGTTTTCACTTAAAATTATGTCCAATTTAAACAAAAGAGGGACACTTTGAGTGATACCGGCCACACCGTGCTTTGGATTAAGGCGGGGTTGACTCTTACATGTCACAAATGATCCATGTATCATTATATTAAAGTATAGACACAATATTAATGCGTTTGGTTAGTTTTACATATGTCATTTGTTGTTTTCACTTAAAATTTTGTCCATTTTAAACAAAAGAGAGACACTTTGAGTGATATTGACCACACCGTGCCTCATATTGAGGAAGGGTTGAATCATACACATCAAAAATGTCTCATGGATCATTATACTAAATTATCAACACAATATGAATGTGTTTGGTTGGATATGAAGGTATTTTGGAGATTTTACTATTTTTTCTTATCCAAAGCCCAAAGAAAAGAGGTTCATCATTCTTGCATGTTGCTGGTGCATTTCATCTGTTAAAATGGACTAATGACTCATTGGATAAAGGTTGTTTTATTTAATAACAATTAAAATTTTCCGACGAACATTTACATACAACAATGTTTCATCTTTTGATCTCCTTAACCCCTCTCAAAAATGGCCACCAATTGTACACATCCCCAAGTCAGATATTCATGTTATTTGTGTACAATCTTCCATCAGGTTTGCGGCCCACTTTTTTTTTGAAAAACTCTATATCATCTTGTGAATATGAGGCTTTTTGACAGTTAGATTATTACTACGAAATATATAAATAAAGAATTAATAAATAATTTAAATGAAATAGTAGTTGTTTTTTAAAATACCTCTTTAGGGATGCTAGTTTGTTGATGGAAAACGATCTCTCTCATAAATTTACAAACATAATAACTACAATCATTATTGTTTTTTTTGGACACTACAAAAACTTTGATTAATAATATAATAAGTGACTTTTTTATATGTGTTTGGATGGTGAAATTTTATTATATATACCCTAATACCGGTCTAGATATAGTATTTTCTCACCTCCTTATGCTTAGCTCCTGTCCTCATTCCTTGTTTTAGACAATATTGATACACCACCCTATCATAACATAATCCTCAATAAAATATAATATAAATTATATAGCTTGATATTTAGACCTAAAACGTAGGATGTAGTGTCAAATACATTTACAAACTCCATCATGTGTGGTCGATTTGTTGGATAAAATAATTAAAAATGTAACTGATATGATTTAATAATAGAGTTTTACCCCTGCATGGTTAGTATTAGGAAGAGTATTCCATCCGTAATATTTCTTTCAAATGTTTTCGGCAGGCCTTTCACTATTTCATCCTTTTTTGATGGCTCTAATTTCGTTAGTTCTATTTATGTGGTATAAGGACTAACGAGTCTGGATTTTGGCTCATAGGAAAATCCCTTCAACTATTTTTCATATATACTCCATCCAATAATATAAAATGCATTTAGTCATAATTAGCACATTATATCAACTTTTAGAAAATCAATTCATGAAAACATACCTCATATATAAATTTACAACTGTGAAGCCTAGACAACTATATTTAAGGATATCATTTACATTTTCATTAGCAAAAAAAATCTTGAAATTATTCTCCATATATATTCTTTTCAAAAACAACTATATGACTACTACCATTTTTTAGCTATATATCCACATGATTCTTCAATGCTAGTAAATGTGGATGGAGAACAGGTGGTTTTATTATGCTTTCAGTAGATCTTTGGGATTGGTTGGTCAATCCTTTAGATGCTTTTGAGCCCACATTTCTTGTCACCCTCTTCCCTTTCTCTGTCTATAATAAAATTGAAAGAGCGCTGTCATGGGCACCCTCAAATGATTAGTGGTTTTTGGGTTACTTAGGTGCAGCAGAGTGGCTGACCAAGGTCGTCTCTCAAAGGAGGTAGTAAATTTAACAACTTGTTAGTGGTATTTTGAAAATAAAATAAAAATAACTAAGCAAAATACATGAAAAGATGGGGTTTTTTATCATTTATAAAACTAGAAGAAGTTTTATGTAAGAATATTGCATATTTTTTGTTTTCAATTTTGAAATTTAAGTTGATTAACAAAGCACAACGAGAAGATGTATTTTTTAGAAAAATATTTTTAGAAAGTGTAATCAATATAAATATACCTATTAAATAATTTATTAATAATTATCATTTAAATTAATATCCACTTAATTATTATCCCTTAATTTGTTAAATCCTGAACCCTATGATAATTAACTTTACCACAAAGATGAAGTGAATTTAACCCTAGGCTAACTTTGGAACATGCAATCACAGCACCCTGCTTTGATTGATGTTCTAAGTTTAGATTAAGTTCAGTGGTAAATTAAGGCACATATACTCTATGGAAATTATAATTAATTGAGTTTATAGATTATATCTGAACACTACAAATTGATCCTGTGTGGTTTTGAATTACCAATTAAATTTTCACTCTCACAATTCACACAATTCTCAACCTCGTGTGATTTGTGTTTATTGTTCAATTGATTTATTAGTTTCATTTAAATTTAGAACTAAATTAATTGATTATATTAAGTGAATTATAGTATCTCATTTATTCAAAATAAATGAATGAATAAGGTAAGATATAGATCGATTACTAAAAAGACTACTCTTCCATGGGTGGCGTAATCATCGTAGAAGCGAATTGCATTTGCAACGGTTTATAATGGGTATAACCCAATAATGTTTATACTCAAGAATTACAGACCAAATAGGAAGATTGATAGAAAAATAAATTTGAATAAAACAAAATAAAAGAGAAGAAATAAAATAAGAATAATTAATTTTAATACACAAATGAAAATATTACAACATGAAGAAGAGAAGGAGGCTTCGATGAGGGGATCATTACTTTAAGAGATACCCCTCTTAAATGGTTTGATAATTTGGGTGAAACCAATTCTCCTATTCCTCCAACCTCCTAAATCACGTCCCAACCCCTCAAAATTAGAAAAACACTAATTTATAGAGTGGATGGGAGGCTAGGTTTAAAGAGGTTTCAAGTGTGAATGAGAAATCTCGGCCAAATATTTTAATACATCTTGCACTACTCATTTTACCTCTAAAACGTGTGAACAAGCTCTCCTTACATAAGGATGATTTCTGAGAAAATGAATCCCCAATCTCCTCTCAAAATTTGGGCCTAATAAAAGCAGGGATGAAGAAGTTATGACCCAAATACAGAACCCATGTTCATTCTGGTGAGTCCAGCCCAACTTTGAATTCATGGCCCATTTTCACCAACCAAATGCACTCTTTAGCTCTAGTGCCCTAAATAAAAGTTTTATAAAATTAAGTGAGGAAAATTTTTACAAAAATTTAAGTTCAAATAATTCATATTAAAATATTTATGTGGTAAATACTACAGTTCATTTTAAAAGAGTAAAACTGGAATTTTAATCAAATTTTCAAATGAATGATCTAATCCCAAATATTTCATAAATGAACTTATTTAGAATAATGTGATGAAATTATGTAATTTATTATAAATAAAATATTCAAAAAAATATTTTTTTATCAACTCCCCCACACTTACCCTTTTTCACTCCTGGGCAAAACCTCATATCAAGTAAAGATCAATATTAAATCAGAACAATTTTAAAACACATATCCTTGAGATCCAACAATTACAGACCAAGAAACAGAAGATATAATGCCTCATAAAAACCATTATTTCAAGTTCTAGATTTATATAATTCAATATATTTCCACTTAATTTATCCTCCCATGCACAAAACACTTACCTCACTTGAATTTTCTCTTATCACACAAATGTCATTTTTTTGCAATGTCTTTCTCATCCAAACTCATAAAAGGGTCACCATAGGCTTGATAAATTCCTACATCACCACCCGATGTGAGTAAAGGAAATATGTTTATCATGAGGACTTTTAAGGGTTGTTATGTGGCTTTTGGTTGGTAGCATTTAGATGTGAAAAATTTTGAGGCTGAATGAGGAGGGCTTGACTCTTTTTGAAGAAAAATTGCATTAATCTAATTTTCACTTAAATATGGTCTCCTACTAAATCCCCATAGTATCAATTCATCTCCATCATCATGAAAAGTAATGGCAAGTTTACACCATTCATCATTCAGTAACAAAAATTTAAATCTTCTTAAACATGATTTTCTTGAAAGGTCTAGATAGGCACAACTTTCTACCTCTATTAGAAGCTCTAGAAAAGGCACAGCTTCACTTATCATGAAAGCTCCAGAAAAGGAATAGCTTTCAATATAATAATTTTATTCATAAGAAATTACATCTCTTAATAATTTTATTATCCACCCAAAGTATCATATAATGTGTTAGCACAACACAAGACAGATTCCCCCACACTTAAGTTCAACTAGATTATGCAATTTCACTTCAACAGTTGGTTGGATAGGGAAATTTGGCTTGTAATATGGCTAACATAATAGGTTTTTCATGGATTATAAGGGCTACAAGGATTAAATATTCAAGTTTTGCCATTATAAAAAAGTATTCTTTGAAATATGGGCTTTAATACCAAACAAATTCATCAATCATTTAAACATAAGTACCTCAAACCCTCAAGTCTTGACAGGAATAAATCAAATTCTGGTTAAATAAAGCATGGTTTGGTTCTCTAAATAAGTGAGGTGAATATAAATAATATGAAAATAATGGTTTAGAAGCCTCATAAGAATGTGATTTCAAATATAAAGACAGTGATATGTGGCATGGGATTCAAAATTCAGTGTACTTTTCATGAAATTACTAAATATTTGAACTTGAAACAAAGTCATTTCAGCCTTCATTTATGCTTAGTTTCAAGGGATAAATTGTTTCAATTATTGATATGGATTTAAAAATGGTGATGAGAATCATTTCAGCTCAAAATTTTCAAAAACACACTGAAAATTGAAAAATAAACACACAAAATTTGAAAAACACACAATTTTTTTTTTGTTTTTTTTAACAGGAAAACAATTGAAATTACTAAACTAAAAGGTTACCTCCCCCACACTTAAAATATTGAATTTTCCTCAATTTGAACCTATGAGATGATATATGCACATTAAATGTATAATTTTAAATCGTAAAAAGAATAAAAAAGTTAAAGGGTTAGGAACAGCCTGATGTGATCAAGTGATGATGGGGTCATGCAGTGTGATAAAATCCACTGCATTAGTAGGAAGTCCCTCAATGTATCTCTTAAAGCGTTTCCCATTGACTATAAAGATCCATCATGTGTCCTCTTGTGTGATATCCATTGCACCATAAAAAACATTATTCACAACATAAGGACCTAACCACTTGGAATGAAACTTACCAGGAATTAGCTTCAGTCGTGAACTGTAGAGAAGGACTTTATCTCCAACATTAAACCCCTTTTGTTGGATAATTATATCATAATATGCTTTTTATTTTTCCTTATAGAGCCTTGAGTTCTCATATGAAGACAATCGAATGTCCTTAAGCTCTAGAATTTGCAGCTTCCTTTGGATTCCATCTTGGGCCAAATCCATGTTGCATTTCTTTATAGCCCAATAAACCCTATGCTCAACCTCCACAGGTAGATGACATGCTTTCCCAAAAACAATCCAAAATGGGGACATACTAATGGGTGTCTTGTATGCTGTCCTATAATCCCACAATGCATCATCCAAGTGCTTGCTCTGATCTTTCCTATTTGGCTGCACAGTTTTCTACAAAATTTGTTTCAATTACCTATTTGAAACCTCATCCTGGCCATTTGTTTGAGGGTGTTATGGTGTTGATGTTTTGTGTGTCACCCCATACTTCCAAAGAAGGGAATAAAAATTCTGATTGCAGAAGTGTGTCCCTTGGTCACCGAGGATGGCCTTCGGTACTCCAAACCTGCAAAAAATATGTGCTTTGAAAAAGTCCACAACAACATGAGAATCATCAGTCATGGTGGCCTTATCCTCCACCCATTTACTCACATAATCAACAGAAACCAAAATATATAAAAATCTAAGTGAACTGGAAAAAGGACCCATAAAATCAATTCCCCATACATAAAAAATCTCATAGAATAGTATGGGTTGTTGGGGCATCTCACGTCTCCTAGAAATTTTCCCAGTGTGTTGGCAATGAGATCATGACTTAAAAAATACATGGGCATCATCGAATAAGCTAGGACAATATAATATAGAGTCTAAAACTTTCCTAGCTATCCGTTGGGATCCAAAGTGTCCACCACAAGCAAGTTTATGACAAAAATGTAAAACAGACCCCAACTCATGATCAGGAACACACCTCCTAATAACTTGATGACTACACATGCGCCAGAGGTAGGGATCATCCCAAACATAATATCGAGACTCACCTTTTAATTTTTGGACTTGATGTTTCTTTAAATTTGATGGGATTTCAGAGGAAACAAGGTAGTTAACTAAATCTTCATAACAAGGATGCGTACCAGAGATGGAATAAAGATGCTCATCGGAGAAAGTGTCCCAAAGTGGTAACTGGTCCAAGGTGGCATCCTCTAGTGTGTGAGTAATCCTAATCATGTGGTCCACCAACAAGTTTTATGACCCCTTTTTTCCTTTATCTCAATATCAAATTCCTAAAGAAGGAGCATCCATCGGATCATCTTGGGCTTTACATTTGGCTTCTTCAAGAGGTACCTCAGAGCTACATGGTCAGAAAAAACAACTACTTCAAAGCCTAATAAATATGAATGGAATTTATCTAAAGAAAATATGATAGCAAGAAACTCCTTTTCCATGGTTGTGTAATTTGATTGGGCCAAATCCAATGTCCTTGAATCATATGTGATCACATGTGAACGTCCCTCCACCCTATAAGATAAGACAGCTCCAATCGCGAAGTTGGATGTGTCACACATATGCTCAAAAGGAAGCTCCCATCGTGGGGGATATAAGATAGGTGGAGTGGTAAGACATTGTTTTATCTCATCAAAGGAATTCCTACAAGAATCATCAAACACAAAATCAGAATCCTTTTGAAGTAATCGCGACATAGGAAGAGCAATCTTACTAAAATCTTTAATGAAGTGATGATAAAATCCTACATGCCCTAGGAAATATCTAACATCACGCACACATGAAGGATAGGGTAAGGATGAAATAATGTCTATCTTAGATCTATCAACCTATATATCATGTTTTGACACTACATGCCCTAAGACAATGCCATGCTCTACCATGAAATGACACTTTTCAAAGTTCAGGACCAGATTCTTCTCAATACAACGATTCAACACCTTTCCCAAACTATTTAGACATTCATCAAATTAAGACCCATAAACTGTAAAATCATCCATGAATACCTCCATGTAGGTATCAATAAAATCAGAAAAAATACTCACCATGCATCTCTGAAAGGTACCTGGGGCGTTGCAAAGTCCAAATGACATCCTTCGGTAGGCAAACGTACTGAAAGGAAAAGTGAATTTTGTCTTCTCCTGATCCTCTGGTGTAATAGGAACCTAAAAATATCCAGAAAATATATCCAAGAAACGATAATATGTTTTCCCAGTAAGTATCTCAAGCATATAATCAACAAATGGGAGGGGGAAATGGTCCTTGCGAGTAGATTGATTTAGTTTACTATAATCAATACACACATGCCAACTGTTTTTCACCCTCATTAGAACTAACTCATCTTTTGTCATTTTTAACAACTGTTTTCATTTTTAACAACAGTAACACCACTTTTCTTAGGCACAACCTGAATAAGACTTACCCACTGAGAATATGAAATGGGATAGATTAACCTGCCTCGATCAATTTTTCAACCTCTTTTTTAACAACCTCTAGAAGGGTTGGATTGAGTCTCCTTTTTTGGTTGCCTCACCATTTTAGCCCCATACTCCAAAAGAATCCTATGCATGAAAATGGAGGGGCTAGTACCTGATATGTCAGCCAAGTTCCACCTGATTTCCTTGATGTTCTCCCTCAAAAGATTTAAAAGTTTTGCTTCATATTAAAAAGATAAATTGTTAGCAATGATAATAGGTAATTTATCACCACTTAACAGGTATAAGTATTTGATATTTAGTGGCAATGGATTGAGTTACAGTGTAGGGAGGTGGTGTATGGATAGAGATATAGAAGGAACTAATGTGGAAAAATAGCATCAGTATCAGAATATACATTATCAAAATCAGAGAATAAAGCATCAAATTCATCAGCATACTCAACAGTCATGTCATAATTAGAGTTTACATGATCAAAATCAGAATATGATTCCATTTCAAAATCAAATATAAGAGAGTCTTTTACATTAGAAATAGGTGTGGAAGTACTCTTAGACATCAAACTAGAACCAATACTCATAATTTCCCTAAGCATAGGAAAATCAAATTCCATGGGGTTTTTATTTGGTGGTTCAAAATGGAAGATAAAAAATGCAGAAAGGTCCTCTAAGGGGTACTTCATGGAGTCCATAACATTAAATATAACAACTTCATCTAAAAAATCTGTGGAAAGTGTGCCTTCATTGACATTTATGATAGTTTTTGTAGTTTTGAGGAAGGGTCTACCTAAGAAAATGGGAGCATGAGAACTTACCTAATCATCATCCATGTTAAGCACATAGAAATATGCTGGAAAGATCATTTCTCTTACCCATACAAGTACATACTCAAGGACTCCCACTGGATATGACATAGATCTATTTTCAAACTGCACCACTACTCTCATTGTCTTAAGCTCACCAACATGCAAAGAAGAGAATACAGAGTGAGGCATCACATTTATGGAAGCTCCCAAATCACAAAGTGCATCAGAAAAGTGAAACACCCCTATGGTGCATGGGATGGTGAATGTCCCTAGATCCTTGCACCTTGTCAGCATTGCTAGAGTTGGTGTAATGAGTGCTGACACATTCCTTCCAAGATTGATCATTTCATTTCCCATGAGTCCTCTTCGATTGGTACAAATTTCTTTTAAGAATTTCTCATACCTTGGAATTTTATTAATGGATTTAAGTGGAGAAATGTTAATCTCCACATGCTTTAATGTGTCCAAAACCTCATTTTTCATTTCTTCTTCATCCATATTCTGGGTTAGAACAACCCTATTTGGAAAAGGAAGGGGTTTAGGAGGAACATCAATAATCTTTTTCCTACCTTAATCTTTCTCCTTGGATTTCTCATCAGTTGATGTGGAATTGGGATTTTTTTGGAGTGGAGGTGAATCCGGGTGGAATGGTAGGAGGAGAAGCATCAATTTTTTACTTCCCACTTCTCAATGTGATGGAACTGACATTCCCATTTGTATTTGGAGTGGGTTGGGAGGGTAAATTTCTGGAATTCTTACTTACAAGTTCATGGAGGGCGGTGGCAATCTGGCTCATTTGAGTCTTCAACTCCCTCAGCTCTGAACCTTGACTCTTCAGCTTATTCTGTTGATTAAGAACAATTTGTTTCAAAAGATCATCAGTATTAGAATCTAACTTTGTTGGGGGATTCCCTTGTTGTTTTATTGTTGCTATTTGGGCTTCAAATATTCTTTGGGGTTGTTGGAATCCCTTCCAGTAAGGTGGAGGCTTCTGGAAGTTTTGTTGAAAGGGTGTCCTTTGTTGTTGTCCAGATCCATACCTCATGTCTGATTGATCTTTCCACCCTTGGTTGTATGTTGGTGTAAAGGAATCGAGCTTCTTTTGGGGATATGGTTGTTTTTGCTGATAAGGTTGCTCAGGAAACACTACTCCACAATCTTCTGTTTCTTATAGTTTGGGGAAACAGTCAGTTGGGTGGCTTGTCTCAGTGAAAATGCCACAAGGCCTTGAAGGAGGGGGTTGGGATTTCTTTTGAGCCAAAGAAATCTTTCTCACCATAGTTTTCAATTCTTCCAACTTGGTATCAGTCAAATGACTTTCAAGAGAACATGGACTTACCTGATGTACTCCCATGACATGTGGTGTACCTCGATCACCAAATTGTTAAGAGTTTTGGGCCATTTTTTCAATCAACGCATGTGCAGATACTGGTGTCTTGTCCACCAATGCTCCTCCAGCTGCAGTATCTACCATAATTCTCTCCATAGGTGTGTGTCCTTTATAGAAGTACTAGATGAGTAGTTGCTCATTGATTTGGTGATGTGGGCATCTTGCAAACAACTTCTTGAATCGCTCTCAATACTCATTCAGTGACTCCCCTTGTTCTTTCTTGATCAAAGAGATATCTTTATGAATGGAAGTATTCTTTGATTCTAGAAAAAATCTCTGCAAGAAAAGACGTTTTAAATCATTCCAAAAAGGTACATCTTCAGGTTGTAAACAATACATCCAATCTTTCACAGCTCCATCAAGTGATAATGGGAATGCTCTTAATTTGATTTGGTCTTCAAATACATTTCTTGGTTTCAAGGTTAATAAAACCACATTAAATTCTTTAAGGTGTTTATTGGGATCCTCACCTGAGAGGCCATTAAATTTTGGAAGAAGATGAATTAATCCAGAATTCAATTCAAAGTACGATTCAAGATTTGGGTATGCAGTACAATTTGGTTGATAGTTAATATCAGGTGCAGCCAATTATCGAATGGTTATATTAAGTTAATTTACATTATTGTAAACTATTGGTTCTTGTTTTATGGTTTAATTTGAATTTCTTCCTATTTCAATGTTCTTAAAGTGAAAGAATTCTCTAACTGGTTGAATATTGAAACATCCCATAGACTGAGAATGTCTGATCCATGCCCTAAGGCTACGTTCAATCTCAAGTTCAAGATCTAATATATCTTTAGGATTAGTTTGTGTCATAAATAAATGAAAGATGAAAATGAAATAAAGAAAGGTGGACCATAATAAAAAGAAAATAAGTTTGAGTTGGTTTGATAAAAATAAAATAAGAGAGTAAGAGAAAAAAAACTTGAGAAAGGGGAAAGAATAAAGAAATAGGATAAGAAAATAATTAAATGAAAAATAAAATAAATACCTATAACTGGTTTAATAAATTACTTGCCTCCCCGGAAACGGTTCCAATTTTATAGAGCGCTGTCGTGGGTGCCCTCAAATGATTAGTGGTTTTTGGGTTACTTAGGTGTAGTAGAGTGGCTGACCAAGGTTGTCTCTCAAAGGAGGAAGTAAATTTAACAACTTATTAAAGGTATTTTGAAAATAAAATAAAAGGAATTAATAAAACTACTTGAAAATATGGGGGTTTTTTATCATTTACAAAACTAGAAGAATTTTTCTGGAAGAATATTTCATATTTTTTTGTTTTTAATTTTGAAATGTAAGTTGATTAACAAAGCACAATGAGAAGATATTTTTTTAGAAAACTATTTTTAGAAAGTTTAATCGATCTAACTCTACCCCTTAAATCATTTATTAATCATTATCATTTAAATTAATATCCACTTAATTATGATCCCTTAATTAGTTAAATACTGAACCCTACAAAAATTAACTTTACCACAAAGATGAAGTGAATTTAACCCTAGGCTAACTTCGGAACATGCAATCGCAACTCCCTGCTTTGATTGATGTTATAAGGTTAGATTATGGTCAGTGGTAAATTAAGGCACATATCCTCTCTGTAAATTATAATTAATTGAGTTTAGGGATTATATTTTAACACTACAAATTTATCTCATGTGGTTTTTAATTACCAAATAAATTCATGCTCTCACAATTCACACATTTTCGACCTCGTGTGATTTGTGTTTATCGTTCAATTGCTTGATTAGTTTCATTTAAATTGAAAACTCAATTAATATATCATATTAAGTGAATTAAATTATTTCATTGATTCAAAATAAATTAATGAAGAAGGTAAGAGATAGATCGATTACTAAAAAGACTACTCTTCCATGGGTGGCGTAATCATCGTAGAAGCGAATTGCATTTGCAACGGTTTATAATGGGTATAAACCAATCACACTTCTACTAAAGAATTCCAGACCAAAGAGGAAGATTAAGAGAAGAATAAATTTGAATAAAAAATAATAAAATAGAATAAATAAAAGAATGAAAATGAATTTTAATACACAAATGAAAATATTACAACATGAAGAAGAGAATGAGGCTTCGATGGGGGGATCCTTGCTTCAAGAGCTACCCCTCTTAAAATGGTTGGAGAATTTGGGTGAAACCAATTCTATTCTACCTAAAATCTATTAATTCATGTCCCAAACCCTAAAAATGATAAATACACTAATTTATAGAGTGGAGGGGAGACTAGATTTAAAGAGGTTTCAAGTGTGAATGGGGAATCTCAGCCAAATATTTTAATACATCTTGAACCGCTCATTTTACCTCCAAAAAGCGTGAACCAGATCTCCTTTCATAAATATGATTTATTCTAAAATAAATTCCCGAGCTCATATAAAAATTGGGGCCTAATAAAAGCACTTATGTAGAAGTTATGACCCAAATACAGAACTCATGTCTATTCTAGCGAGTCCAGCCCAACTTTGACTTCATGGCCCATTTTCACCAACCAAATGCCCTCTTTAGCTATAGTGTCCTGAATAAAAGTTGTATAAAATTAAATTAGGAATAAGTTTACAAAAATTTAAGTTCAAATAATTCATATTAAAATATTTATGTGCGAAATACTAGAGTTCATTTTAAAAGGGTAAAACTGGAATTTTAATCAAATTTTCAAATGAATGATCTAATCCCAAATATTTCATAAATGAACATATTTAGCACAATGTAAAGAAATTATGTCATTTATTATGAATAAAATATTCAACAAAATAGTGTTTTATCAAACATCCATTGGTTCATACCTTTTTTCATTAATTGTTAAAGGTTTATCTTGAAAAAAAAATGGAAATAAATACCTCTTTGCCCACATGTACTCTTAAAAGTTGTGATATCCATGCAATGAATGTACCAATAGCCTTTTAGACCATATGAATATCATCATAATCAAGTGGAATCGGTAGCTCTGCATTTGGCTCATGAGCTACAGTAATTTTCACTTTCAGATGATCTTTAGGAAGTGGCCTATTATGCTGCTTGTCCTCTTTGATGTTGAAAAATGTAGCCCTTTCTACAAGGTGATAGGTTAGTGTTGACAGATATAAATCACAGTAATTATCACCCTTTAGAAGATCATTAGAGGAAAGGTATTAGTGTTTGTCTGATTCACATTTCATGGGAACAATTATTAGAATATTGATTATCATGGCTAAGACGGCTCTTTGAGGGGAATGGTTTCCCTCAAAGATGCTGGGGGTGGGGTGGGATCTTCATGCGCTGACTGTTCCTGAGTTGTGTCTTCTTCATACTTCCTACCCATAAAAGTTTCTAGAAACTCTCTCTGCCATTGAAATCGTTCTTCAAGAGTTTCTAGTCTTTCGCTCATTCATTTCATTTCTTCATCTCTATCATCCGTTTGTTTTTTTTCTCAAAAATATACTCAGGGTGTCACCCCAAACCCCACACCTCTGACATGATCGTATTGTTCTGGCCGCTTCAAATTCATCAATAATAGGTCTACATCCACTACAGGAGTAGCGGATTCTTGTGACTGTCAGATATAGGAAAATAAGAAATTATTATTATGTAATAGAAATTTAAAACAAAACTTTTTATCATGTCATACTTGCACATATTTCACACACTTTTTGTGTGTTTTCATCTACTAGCTTCCATTACATATTCACACATGACTCCTTTTATAACATATGACATGGGATGGAAGTTCCTTTGGATTTAGACTCATCAATCTACATATAAATATAGAAAGATAATTATGATGTTGTTTCTTGGAACCTAACAATATTACTGTAAATTTAAAATATGTATCATTTTCTTTTCTAGTGAAGTGTACCCCATCCTTTCTTTACGATAGGGGTATTTTAGTTTTGATGCATGTTCCTTATTTTCAGTACTAAGTTATTGTTTCATAAATAAAATATTGACAATCAAAGTGATGAATACATGTATCCTCAAACAATGTATTATCAGCCACAATGTACCTGAAACTTTTCATCCCCATGACGGCCAATAAATGCATCCCATTATTCTTGGGATATCAGGTGAGCATAGACAAGGGGTGGGTGTAGGTTTATTTTACATTTGGAATCTTTCAGGTGACATTTTGTTAAAATAGTGTGAAAACTTAGATGAATCCTTCCTGCAATCCTTAGTATATAATTCTTGTGTGAATCATCTACTATAAATGTACTCGGCAAGAGATTTAGAAGAGTAAGACAATGTTTCATTATTTTATTTGCTAGTAAATTAAAGAAATAATATCATAATATTATCGTAATTTCTTCCCAGATCACAGCCTTCATCCCGGACACAACATGGTGCCATGAATCTATGTCAATCAAAATGTGTTGCTGAGTGACAATTACAATGTAACTACTAAACATATCCTTGTTTGGATTCACATGTTGGCTTCCTCCATTCCATCCAACATAAAATTTGATGTCTTTGCTTTTCTCCTTAAGAACTTTGGCTAACACCGTCAAACTACGGTGCTCCTGTTTTTTCTAGGACGTTGTTCCTTCATCCCCACTATTTCATTGATATCAACATCATCTATAAGTTCATCTGAAATGGTAGTAATGGCATGTGCTGATGGTTGTTGGACCTCAATACTAGGAGCAACAACAAGTTCATAAACTTCTTGTTTCTCTGCACTATGAGTAGCAGCAGCAGCAGAAGTAGCTTGAGAGACTTGTTCAACCTCGAGGTTAGGAGAACTAGAACATGCATAATTCATTATCTGCAAAAGTGGTTGAACAGTTAATTTAGATTACATCAATTCAGTAATGATAAGATATTAACATGAGATAACAATATCTATATTACAAAAAAATATAACCTGTTTATTTAACTCTCTTTATTTTCTTCAAAGGCTGAAGGGATTTGACACCTTTATTGATTATCCAAATCCCTTCATTATGGTCTCCTCTAACATACAAAATATCATATACATTGGAACCACTGTGAAATGATTGTGAAATTCCATTGAAAGGATCGTCCTCAACTGAATTTTCATCAGACCCCTAAATATTTTTGGATGATAACAGAACAATTGACCACTTTCACTTTGCGGGATTTGGAACATAAAATACTTGTACCACTTTTGATGCCATTATAAACAATTTATCTTTGTACCCTTCTTTACTAAAATCAATTTTCACAAATCCCAATTCATCTATTTTAACACCACTGTTCATATCAACCCATTTTCATTAAAAAATCAGAAATTGGAATGTCGTATAATCCAACTCCCATATTTTTTTAATAATTCCAAAGTATGATATATTTGCATAAATTGGATTTCTGTCCTTACTACCAGAAATATGCATCGCTTCAGACATAAGTGTAACTCCACTATTTTTCATGGTACTATCTTCATCATGTTCATCTATATAGAATGTATAACCATTAATTACATAACCATTGTAAGATAATACATACACACTTGGTCCGGCATCTATCCATCGAAGCTGTTCTAAAATTGAATTTGGATTTTCAGCTAACTCCTTAAAAATATGGTCCTGAAACCATCCTATAAATAGGTGATTATTTGTATTTGATATCCATTTTTCAGACCTTGATGGATTCAACTACCTAAGAATTTATTTGTGGGTTTCAATATATGGAGAAACCTTTCAACTATTATAAAAAACATAAAGGTCATCCTTATCCTGATCTGTAATATTGATTGTCACAACATCTCTTCCAGAAATTCCCTCACCCTCAATGCGTCTAGTGTGATGAGATTTCAGGAGACCAATGTTTTCCATATCAGATAAGTATTCGGTACAAAATTCAATGGTTTCCTCAACAATATATCACTCCATGATACAAACCTCTGGCCGACTTCGATTTTTGATATACCCTTTCAAAATCTTCATATATCGTTCAACGGGGTACATCCATCTATAGTGTACAGGACCAAAAAGTCGAATCTCTCTCACCAAGTGAACCATCAAATGAACCATTATATTAAAGAATGATGGCGGGAAAAAATTTGTAATTCACATAATATGATGACAATTTCTCTTTCCATAGCAGGTAATTTCACCGGGTCTAAAACTTTGCTGCATATAACTTTGAAAAAGAAACAAAGTTTTTTTAACATCTGGTGAACATTCTTGGGAAAAATACAACGTAAAGATATAGGAATTAAATCTTGCATCAAAACATGGAAGTCATGTGATTTAAAACCTTTTATCTTCAAATCATTCATTGAAACAATGTTCTTGATATTTGATTAATACCCCTCTAGAACCTTTACATCATTGAAGAAGTTTTAAAACTGATATATCCCCTCCTTGGAATGAGTGTAAGCAGCTAGAGGAAGAAACATTCGATTTTCACCCTTCACGGGAGCCAACTCTTATCGTATTACCATGTCAACCATATCTTACCATACCTTCATTATATCATTTGTTTTTTCAGGGGAATTTAGCAATGTTCTGATAACACTGTCACATACATTTTTTTCCACATGCATCACATCAAGAAAATGTCTAATGTACAGACAATTCCAGTATGGTAATTCAAAAAAACTGATCTCTTTTTCCAACTAATTTTCGTAAGGTTTTTTGAAAATGGTTTTCCATAAACAGTTTTCACATCATTTAATTTCTCAAATAGATGATCACCTGTTAGTGGAGATGGTGTTGTGCATTGTTCTGAACTTCCATTGAATGATGTCGTCCAAGATCGGTACTTATGCCAACGAGGTAGAAATCTAAGATGTCCTAGAAACATAGATTTTGATGAATGTTTCAACCTAATTGATTCTATATCTTCTTCACACATGGGAAACCCTTGAGTTCCTTTAATTTTATAGCCTAAAAAATTTCTATAAGCAGGGAAATCATTTATCATCCCATAAAACATCGCTCTCAATGTGAAGTATTCTCTTTTATAAGCATCATACAACATAACATCTGAATCCCACAACAACTTCAAATCCTCGATCAAAGGATCAAAATAAACATCAACATCGTTACCTAGTTGTTTTGGTCCTGATATAAGCATATATAACATGATGAATTTCTATTTCATGCTTAACCAAGGTGGAAAGTTATAATTTACCAACATAACAGGCCATGTACTATGAGTGCTGGTTTGAAAACCAAAAGGATTCACTCCATCTGTAGATAATGCAAGACGAAGGTTTCTCGGCTCATTTCCAAATTCAATATACTCATGATAAATTATCTTATATTGAGGAGAGTCAGCCAAGTGATGTAATTTCCTATCTTTATTTCTTTTCTCTGCATGGCACGACAATTGTATTGCAGTTTCTTCACTTCCATATAGACGCCTAAACCTTGGAATGATTGGAATGTACCATACAACTTTCATAGGACTGGATTCATCTTTCTTGTATCAGGAAGCACCACACTTTGAGCATTCTATAAGTGATTTGTTCTCCTTGCAAAACAATATACAGTCTTTTGGGAAGGCATGAATTCTTTCAGAAATCATACCCATTGAACATAGCATTCGTTTAGCTTCATATATCCGTCTTGGAAGCTCATTATCTTCTAGGATCATGTCATTCAAGAGATAAAGTAGTTCTGTAAAACTAACATCACTCCATCCTTTTCCTGCTTTCAATTTATGCAACTTCAGTACAGCTGACAATGTTTTATATTTTGAGCAACCAGCATACAATGGCATCTTTGCTCAGCTCTTTAACTTCTCAAACAGTTTTGGGTAATCACGGAGTTCACCTTCAGTTGTCCTTGTGATTTCCTCAATATGATCTTCATCATCATTAACATCTGTAATCACATCCTCCACATGGTCTTCTTCATTATCCATATTTGTAACCATTGATGATCCATAAAACACAGTTTTATCCCAGCCAGTAGCTACATTCTATTTTTCTCCATGTTTATTCCAATATTTATAACTCTGATCTATTCTTTGACATATAAAATGTTCTTCCAACTCCTCTAGAGTAATTAGTCTAGAATAACAAAAATGTAAATATGGAAAAAAGATTTGAGAAGGATCCTTTGCGTGATCCTTTCCAAACTTGATGAACTCTTTCACTCCATTCTCATACTCTATTGTCAAACAATTAGCATCCATCCAATCTTTATTCATCTCTATCCTATTTTAATCTCAAATATTAGTATTTATGATTCAAATACAAAAAGCAAGACTTCCAAATATAGTAGAATATAACCACTTCCTTATAAAAATAGAGATTAATAGAGCCTAACCATTTCCAATAAAGATTTGGAAATCAACAGAACCAGGATATAACCCCCATCAAAATCAACACACTTTCTAGCCCCCTTACCAATAGTTATATCACCCACCACCCTTACAGTAAAACATTAAACATCTTTTTAACCACCCCTACCATCCACCTCATTCATAATAAAATAATCAAATTAAATATCCCAAAACTAGTAACCAAACTCAAATAAAATAAAAACAAGGATATAATTTTGATGAGAAAACTAATATAGTATACACATTTCCAAACACAAAGGGGTTCGTGGGGGAGACAAATATCCTAGGTTTATCCAAAATTACTATGGAATATCATAGGTTTTGTTACCCAAATTAACATAAGAAATATAAAATTAAGGTTAGTGAATATAAATTCTATCATTAACATCTAAAGGATATGCAATAACTCTCCCTCACCTTCCCCAAACTCGTACTTAGAACCTCACTCGAAGCCTCTTTGAAATCCTATTACTTGGAACACACCCTTTTCATTTCACACTAGTTCACTAAAAATAGGGACTTATGTGACACATTAGTACACAAAAAGGGCCTCAAAAACACAATTAAAAGTAACCCATATAAAACACCTATATAGTAACCACTTTAGGAGTCACTGACTTGCCCACATGTTTTTGGATCGCCTCTCAAGAACACATCTCAATGGGGGAATTGTTCATCTTCCTTGCAAGTCCAAATTCATACCAAACATCACTAACATGGGGCTCTACCAAATCCTACCATATACCTAGAAAATAATTGAAAAATTTTGTAAAAATAGTTTATTGTACCTATTTCTAATAGTACTACAAGAAAAGTATAACAAACCTAGATCGTACCTCCAAACACTCCTGGAGCCTCCTAGTAAAAAGACTCCAGTGACTACAACTATCCAAGATTCTAACCACTAACTTCCCAATATACGAGTGGTCTACTTAGGGGTAGTATTAGTATAATCAAACCAATTTTCTATCCACCTCATGCTACTCCCCAATCTCCTCCATCACTTTAATGTTGTACAGACCTCCTTTCTCCAGTTCCTTCCTCTGCCTAGGCTATTTGTCGAATGCCTCTCTGACAGTAGCATGAATGTTAAGAAAATTCAATGTGATATGTCTATAACCATCACAATAATATTAAATTCCTTGGATTAATGGGATATCCTTGAGGTACCTATTAATGGCAGTGCCTCCTAAGATGAGACTTGCATCACTCACCTACTGTGGGTGGGTGCTGCTAACCCTACATCCCAGAAGATCACTACCTTAAACGATTATGATATGAACTCAAACCATAGGCATAATCATAGAACACTAATATATCCATCCAAAGCTTAGTATTACATGTTGAATTCCCCTAAAACACTAGAGGTCAGTCTATGAATTGAACAACATAAATTAATGGATTTAATAAAAATAGCTGAAATACAATCCAACAAAAAAATGGAAAATAATGTATGACCTACATAGAAGTAGGGGATAGATGTTAATTCACCATTGGTATACACCTCAGTCTATGTATCCTAAACAAATCTCTACCTTATCCTACTCCACCAAGGACTCTGTGAAATTTTACATTGTCTATATAAGACATGACATGTATGGGAAGATCCCTTGTAGGGATGAGTATTACAATACCCAATAGGACACCCCAAAAACACCATACATAAAGAATATGGAGTATTAATGTCACTAAACATAGGTATTCCAAACAATATATGAGACATAATGATAACCAGGGATATCCCAAATATACTCATAAAATAATCTGAGTCAAAAAATGTCTCAACCACTTCTAGTTGTACATCCACTCATGGATTCAAGGTAACACTCCTTTGTGAGGAAATGATACCCAAGATATAATTCCAATTACGACACTCATCCTAGAGGTCACACTCATCCGATCTAGCCAAGAAGAATCACATAGGAAACTGAGAGTGTTCACTCGAGATATACACTCCATCAGACTAATACCCCATTAGAAATATCATCTCATGATATAAATATAGGGGGTCAATGCCTAAGTCTTTATGGGGGGATACTAGAGTCTACTACAATAATCCTCCAAGATAGGGGATAGACACTCGTGTAAGTGTTGTTCATGCCAATTCAACAAAACCAACATGGGGAAAACACATTATAAATAAGGTTTGCTTCAGGCCTCTCAGAGGGATATAAGCTCCAGGTCACTAAGTGACATCTGGTCCATTGTTCAGGATCATATTCCATACTAACCCCCATAAAAGTGAACTAAGACCACTCAATATAAAATTAGTATATTGAAAACTGAGAGGGTTCATCTGAGATACATGATACATTGGACTAATACATCATCTGGAAGATCAGATCCCTATACAAAGAGAGGGGGTTAATTACTAAGGCTTGCTGGGTGAAAATAGACCCTACTTGAAACATCCCCTGATATAGGGGATCAATTCCCATTTAAGTGTTGGTGATTCCAATTCTACAAACCCAATATAGGGACAACATGAATAAAATGAGGATCGCTCTGGGTCCCTTGAATTGATACATGTTCCAAGTCGCTAAGGGGTATGAGTTCCAATGAATGGGACCTAATTCCATAATAACCCTCATATAAGTGGATTAAGAAAACTCAATCAAGAATAATGGAACTCACCAACACTACCCTGATCATTAAGAAGATATAGAGGGGCCAACATCCTTGGACGAGGTCATGAAGCTGCATCAATCCCTCATAGGAATGGACCAAGCGAACATAATCCACTAATACTACTCCATGGAAGCTCAAAAATATCACAAAAAAACTGAAATAAAAGGAAATAGAGCCTCAAAACTATCCTCAAAGGAGGACATGATGTGTCCCTAGGGGTATATAGTGTGTCTAGAAAAGACTACCACTGCCCATGTCTCATTTTCACATGGAGTGATCCGTGATTAAAATTATGGAATGTGAAATGACCATTCACCAATTATTCATTGAATCATTAGCCAAATGAGAATTAAAACGATGAACACATGTAGAGAAAGGAGAGAAATTACCAAAAATAAACCTAAAAGGAGAAGTGGGAGACTTACCTAGAGTAGATCGCACCTGCGATGAAGGGAGAGAAGAAGCATCAAGTGGTCAGGGAGCCTTCTGTGCTACGTCGGGAGGGGAAGGCATGACCACCAGAGGGGGAGGTGAATAGGAGGAGCCTTAAACCATTGATAAATGGAGGAGTAGGTTTTTCGGGGAGTAGGGTCCAGCGGGGAGGACAAGAAGTAGGGTTCGCAGGGAGGAGGATCTGCAGAAGGGGTTTGAGGGGGAGGATAAGGAGTAGGGCTAGCGGTGAAGTAGGGATAGTGGCATAGGTCCATCAAAGAGAAGATCGGGGGGAGTTGTCACAGGGGTATAGTACCGTGAGAGTTTGAGGGTGCGATAAACAAAGGATGATGTGCATTCGATTTTATAAAATAGGACTATGGTTTTATCAACGCTAGAAAAGAATTGATAAAGTGACCCTTTATCAGTGCTAAAATTTTAGTGCTGATAAAGGGATTCTTTATCAGCGCTTTTTTAGTGTTGATAAATAAGCCCTTTATCAATGATAAAATTTTAGCACTGATAAAGGGCTTCTTTATCAGTGCTTTTTTAGCGCTGATAAAGGGATTCTTTATCAGCGCTTTTTTAGCACTGATAAAGCACACCCTTTATCAACACTAAAATTTTAGTGCTGATAAAGGATCCCTTTATGAGTGATTTTCTAGCGCTGATAAATACTTACCTTTATCATCCCTTTTTGATTAACATTGATAAAAGGTGGCACTTCCCTTGCCTATTTTTTTAGTAGTGAACCTAGACTTTTTTAATGATATTTTTTTCCTGAAAATGTGTGTTATATTGTATTTTACACAAAAAACACATCTCTTTAATAATAAAGTGAATATAAAAGGGAAATGTGACTGTTGGGATTCAACCTTTATATAAAAATTGGTCAAAAATGAACAATGGTCAATATTACCATTGGAAAATATAATATTGATAATAATTTCAATGTTATAATTAGTGCTTATAAGTATAAATGAAAATGGATAATTAATTCATAAAGGAGAAGTGATAGCCTCAACCAGTAGAGTCATGTCGTATATATGAAACCCATTTGTTAGAAATTATGAGGGAGGTAGCATCACTGGGGTTCACCCTTGACCAATCCCAATAAAAGCTTTAAAAAGTGAAGCTTGAACAAACTATCATGTGATATAAGTTCAAGTTAGTGGAAATTACAACTTGGTCAACATTAGTACAGTCGCCCCATGAATCTATCACCATCGCACACATTACCCTCGGGTCATATGTGGTTGTTATAGGGGGTTACTTGTCCTATCCTTAGTTATTTAATGTGTAATTCCTTTTTATAAATAAAATTTTTATTCCATCAATTTTGTTTTAATAATAGTTTTTTCTTAAAAAAATATAGGTTCAATTGATATGGAATTTGTAAATTTGATTTTTCATACACAAATTGTACTTTTCAGAAAAGATATAATTTTTTATAATAACATAAATCATTATTAAAAATACTTATTTTAATTAAATAGTATGATAAAAACACTTTTATTTAAATATAAGTGATAAAATAATTTTATTATGTCCTTAAAAAAAATTTGTGTTAGAAATTTTACTATGCATATTAAACCTGCTATTTTTTTAATAAATAAGGATTTTTATAGTTAGAATTTAAAGTTATAATATTTATAAAATTATTATGATAAAATAAAAATCATTTTTGAAATTATTAAATCTAATTTAGGTTAGGGTGAATTTATGAGAATTTTCTAAAATACTTTATTTTTCCATGAATAGTAAAAATATAGTTCGAGGTTTTCGGTATGTTTAATAACTTAATAATTATTTCATAATGATGTAATAATTATTTAACCACAATTAATGACTCAAAATATTTTATTTTATTAATATCAAGTATTTTAATATATTTTAATCAATTTCCATACCTATAATTTACTTTCCAAATTCTAAAATAGAAACTTTGGCTTTAAAAAAATTATTTTGTGAAAAAATTACTTTTCCTTTCCAAAATAAGTAATATAATATTATTTTTGGTTATTTTGGGTTAAAATAACATAAAATATTTACCAAATTTACAAAACCATGGTAAAAAACCATGGCCAAACCCATGGTTTTTCATTTTCCACAACCTAGATTTCCAATGACTATATTTTGAAATTATTAAACAAATCCCCTGCTTTTTCTATAAATAACCACCCATTTCTCCATTTTCATTCATTCACAATCCATAATCAATGAATATATGGTAGTTTTACCTCCCAAGGAGCCCCCCTAAGGTGTCCTCTTTCCCCCAAGGTTCCATTCCTCAAGATCTATGAGTAACTCTTCAAGGTAAGGGAATTGTCCTTCTTTTCTCTTTGATTCAAGAACATTTTTTCATATATGTCTTAAAAATGTTATGTTCACTCCATTATATAACCCATTTTATCATACCCTTACTTCCAAATTATGTTTTTTCAATGGGTGACATTTATCCCTTATAATGACTCGACTTTCGACCAAGGTACCGATCATTGGTTTTTTGTTTTGAATCTTTCCTTTAATAAAGTTAAAGGTGTGCTACGGCCTAGGGAAAGCCCAAGGAGTGTCAAGGGAAGGTTTGGGACTATATGTCTAGATAAATGGGATGTAGGCTGGCCCACATGGTTAGTGTAAACTGTGTGACCTAGGCCGCATAGTTTCTATAAAACGTGCGGCTGTAGATAGGGGCACATGCAAGCCTGCACAGTTTTTCTGCAATTGTGCAGACCAGGTGCATGGTCGTGTGGCCTATTGTAGATAGGAGAAAGATCCTTAACACACTATTTTCCCATAGTTTATAAAATGTGCACATAAACTTTTCGTAGTGGGGTTTGGGGAAAATTACTATTTTTCCCCACTTAAACTTTAAGTTCTATTTTTCAATTTCCCCTACCTCCAGCAGACAAAACCAAGATCTTCTTCCTCCTTGAGCTCTAAAACCCTCAAAATCATGGATCTATGATAACTTCTTCTTCTGACATCTAATCTTTGATCTTTCATTGGTGTTGGATCCCTCATGTTAAGTCTCCCTAGTCTCTCTACTCATGTTTCTATTCTTCTTTCCATTTGTTACACTATTTGGGTTTAGGCTCATATGTCCTATTTTTAAGGCATTGGACCGAAACTCAAATCCCTTCCAACCTACTTCAAATATGATATTAATATCAAATGTGGCTTCATCTATAGCCCTAAGGTATGTGGTCCTGTAGTTTTTCATTTGAGTTTTGGCTATTTCGTATTTAATCTGTCATGTCGTGAGATGGCCTTTATCGATCTCCTAGTTTTGAGAAGGATTATTATGTATGATGCAGAGTATGTAAAGAAAATTGTGACCTGCCCTGAGTATGATAGATTTGACTCATGAGTTTCATCAAAAGAATCCTCCTACTTTCTCAAGGGATGGTGGACCACTTACCGTAGAGTCATAGATCATAGTGATACTCTCTATCTTCGAGCACCTAGAGATGCCTCTAGAGTGGAGGGTCAAGCTAGCTTCTTACATGTTACACGATTCATCCAAGAGTTGGTGGGATGTCATCACTTAGGAATGCCAGCATAGATAGATGGTTTGGTCTGACTTCTAGATTGTCTTATATGACTACTTCTTCCCCCAAACATTGAGGGCTCACAGAGCTAGAGAGTTTATAAATATGCAACAGGGGACCATGTCTGTTATAGATTAATCATATTGTTTCACTAAGTTGTAGTGCTTTTCTACTTCTCTAGTTTCTGATGATATAATGGTTTCTAGGATATTTGAGGATGGTCTATGTTCCTCCATATGGTCACAAGTAAATGTGTTTATGTTGATGACTATTTCTAAAATCATAAACCATACCCTAATTATAGATCGAAATTTGAGGGATGATAATGGTACGAGACAGGGTAGTTCAGAACCTAAAGATTCTATTAGATCTTCTTCTGGATGAAGAAATGCTTTGAATAACCTCATGGAGGTAGTAGTGGTTAGGATCCTTTTGCTGGTAGTTCTCCTATCTGTCACCATTATGGGGATCCAGGACATTTTAGGAGGTAGTGTTCTAGAAACCTGATTGAGTGAAAAGGTTGGGGAAAGTTGGGTCATCTCCACCATTTCTATAAGACTTCCCCTCCAGTTCCTAGAGAGAATGGATCTTCACCTACTTCTCAGTCAGGATTTGGGACAGTAGGGTCATGACAGTCGGGCAGCTGGAATACCATTGGTCATTCAGGTTGAGGTGGCGGTTGAGGTAGAGACAATCGAGCATATGATTCTCAGTTCTAGCTGAGCAGGCCTACTCAGGGTAGTTAAGGTAGTGACTCAGGGCCACAGTATAGGCTAGTTACATGCAGTCCAACCTACGCTATAGGATCATAGCACTAGACCATCTACCATATGAGGTACTATTCTAGTTACCTCAACTTTAGTGTCTACTATTCTTGATACAGGGGCATCTCACTCTTTCATATCTGAGGCAATCACTGAGATTTTTTGCCTCTACAGCAAGTACTACCATGGAGTTATGATTCTAGATACACCCTTACTTATCCGTTTAGAGGGTTTTCTCTATATCCAGAATTTCTCCCTTGAGATAGGTGGTTACCTTTTCGAATTGAAGTTTTATGTTCTCGACATGTCAAGTTTTGATGTAATCATCAATATGGATCGGTTAGTTCCATATAAATACCATATTTAATTATATCATTAAAGGGTGATTTTTATATCACCAGAGGGATTTATGCATGTACACAAGGGAGAATGGAATGTTGGTACAACATGAGTATGACCCGAGCAATAGAAGTTGGGTAGTGTTATTGCACAGGTTTCCAGCCTTTACCTTGATAATCAGGGGTTACCACCCATTATTTTCCCTCCTATAGTGAATCTTTTCAAATACATATTTCCTAATGATTTATTTGGTCTACCTTTAGTGAGATAGGTATAGTTTACTATTTATCTCATGCTAAGAGCAGCACCTCTGACCATTCCTCCTTGTAGAATGGCACCTAATGAGCTTCTGGAGATCGAGAATTATTTAGAGGATCTAGAGGTGAAAGGATTTATATTCCCAAACACTTCTCCTTGGGGTTCATCTATCCTCTTTTCCAAGAAGTTGGATAGTACCCTGAGGATTTTTGTGGATTACCATTAGTTGAATCAAGTGACTATCAAGAATCGGCATACACTAACTAGAATAGATGACCTCTTTGATTAGATTCAAGGAGCAAAGGTGTTTTCAAAAAAAGATCTGAGGTTGGGCTATTATCATGTGCATGTAATGATTTAAAACATACCTTGCACAACTTTCAGAAGAAGGTATGGTCTCTACAAGTACCTGGTTATTCCGTTTGGACTCACGAACGCACCTGCAATCTTTATGGATCTTATGAATCGGGTTTTCCACCCATATCTAGATTCATCTTTGGTTGTATTAATTGATGATATATTAGTGTATTATTTCTCTAGACATGACCATGAAACTCATCTTGAGATCATGCTGAATATACTGAGAGAGAATCAGCACTATTCTAAGCTTAGTAAACTCTACTTCTATATCCATAAAGTCCACTTCCTGTGTCATATCATCTGAAGTTTGGAGTTTCAGTTGACCCAGAGAAAGTGAGAGTTGTAGTTTCTTGTGAGTATCCCAAGAATTTATTTTATATTCAGAGTTTATTAGGTATTTCCATATATTATAGATGCTTCATTCATTATTTATTATGCCTTTTAGTGCCAATTATGGGCCTGAAAAATAAGGGTGTGAAATTTGAATGGTCTGAATCTAGTGAAGCAGCCTTTTGGGAGTTGAAGGGAAGACTAACCTCAGGGTCGATACTGATTCTTCCAAAGACATTAAAGGCCTATAAAATATACTATGATGCATTAGGTGTTGGCCTTGGAGTTGTACTAGTGATGGATGAGCGAGTCATTGCATATGGTTCTCGTTAGTTGAGGACTCACAAGTGAAACTACCCAATGTATGACCTCGAGCTTGCTTCTGTTGTTCATGCCTTACATTTTTGGAGACACTATTTATTGGGAGAGAATTTTGTGGTGTTCATAGACCACAAAATACTCAAATATATCTTCACTCAGTGCGATCTGAATCTCAATTAGTGTAGGTGGGTTGAGTACCTACAATCCTTTTATTTCAATCTTGCCTACACTCTAAGGAAAGGAAATCTAGTAGTCGATGCTCTGAGTGAAAATAATTAGACATAAGAGGTTCAGGAGTCCAGTAAAGAATGGAATCTTATGGCCTTAATCACAAATATGTGTGTTGAGGTTCAAGATGACCATGGTCAGACTATTCTCTCATCCTTAGTAGTGATAAATACTCTTCCGGAACAAGTATGGTTGAGACAACAATCTAATCCTCAAGTCCTTATCCTATGGTAAAGTGTCTTAGATAACGATACTACTTATGGTTGGATGTTCTATGGGAAGGATACTATATTGTTTTTTGAGCATGTATATGTCCCAAAATACATCATAGAGGAAATGGTGAGTGATTTCTACACCTTAGCATGGGCAGTTCACCCCGGTGTCATCAAAATGTATAGAGATCTACAACATCAATATTTTTTGGCCTAGTATTAAACATGAGATAGATATATTTATCACTCAATGTTCCATCTATCAGTAGGTGAAGGCAGAACATCAGCATCTGATAGGGAGTCTTCAACCACTTTCCATTCCTGAGTGGAAATGGGAAAATGTTTCAATGAACTTTGTGACTGGTTTACCCAGATCACCTCATGGAAACAACGTAGTGTGGGTTGTCATTGATCATCTGAATAAGGCCTCACACTTATTACCTATACAAGATACCTTCCAAGTATATGATCTATGAAGTTTTTATATCAAATATGTGGTATATCTTCATGGAAATCCCCATTCTATCATTTCTAATAGATATGCTCATTTCACGTCATGGTTTTGGAAGGGGTTGCAGAAGGCCTTGGGTATGTAGGTACTTTTGAGCATGGATTATTACCCGTAGACTAATGGAAATATGGAAGGTACAATAATAGATCTTGTAGATATGATATATGCATGAATTCTCAACTTTGGGGGTTCTTGGGAGAAACACATTCCTCTCATTGAGTTTTCTTATAACAAAATCTTTCATGATACCATTGAGAAGGATCCCTATGAAGCCTTGTATGGTATGACTTATCACTCTCCTATGTGCTAGATAGAGGAAGGAGAAGAAACTATGCTTAGGCCTAGTCTTGTGAAGGAGACTTCATATCAGGTCCAGCTGATCAGGAGGTGCATGTTGATAGCACAATCTAGATAGTAGTCTTACACCAAAAGATGTTGGATAACTCTTGAGTTAAAGGTTAGAGACTCATTTTTCTTGAAAGTATCACCTAGGTTGGGGAATAGATGTATTTGAAAGCAGGGTAAGATGTCACTAAGATTCGTTGGACCCTTCGAGGTTGTGAAGCAGATCAGACCAGTGGCTTATCAGCTGGAACTTCCTCAAATATATCAGTCTATGCATGATGTATTTCTTGTATCTCAGATTTTCTGATATTATATAGACTCATCTCATGTCTTTCATCCTAATGAGGTTAATTTGGATATGAATGATTCCATTGAGTATTATCTAGTGAGTATTGTTGATCGGAGCTTGAAGACACTCCAAGGTAGATTTGTTCCTCTTGTATGGGTTCTATAGAAACATAGATAGGTAAAGGATGAGACCTGGGAATGGGAAGCTGATATAAAATATCAGTGGCTGGAACTCTTTGTTGACGGTACCTCTTTACCATCAGGAGGACAACTCAAGGACAAGTTTCTATAAGGAGGGTATGTTGTAACAAACCGACTTTTGACCAAGGTACGAATTGTTTCTTTTTCATTTTGAATATTTCCTTTAATAATAGTAAAGGTGTTCTACAGCCTGGGGAATGGTCGAGGAGTGTCTAGGGTTGGTTTGTGGTCTGAAGGTCCAGATAAATGGGTTGCACTGTTAGTGTAAACTATGAGACCTAGGCTGCGTGGCTTCTGTAAACTGTGTAGCTACAAACAGGGGAACCTGAAAGTACGCATAGTTTTTCTACAACCATGCAGACTAGGCGCATGTCCATGTTGTCTTCTAAATATAGGGGACAAAGCCTTAACACATGGTTTGTTCATGGTTTCTAAACCATTCTCATAAACCATGCACAATGGAATTTGGGGAAAAATTACCATTTTCTCCCACTTAGACTTTAATTTCTACTTTCCTATTTCCCCTACCTCCATCAGAAATAACCAAGTCTTCTTCCTCCATGAGATCCCAAACCCTCTGAAGTTTGGATCCTTGATAACTTCTTCATCTTATGTATGATCATCGATATGTCTAAGGTGTTGGATCCCTCATGGTAAGGCTCCCTAGTCTCTCTACTCATCTTTTTATTCTTTTTTCCATCTATTGCACTATTTGGGTTTAGGCTCATATTCCCAATTTTCAGGGAATTGGACTGAAACTCAAATCTCTTCCAATATGATTCAAATATAAGGTCGATATTAAGAAGTATTTGTCTACACACCTAAGGTAGGTGGTCACGTAGTTTTTCATTTTAGTTTTTTCCATTTCATATTTAATCTTTCATGCCATGAGTTGGTGTTTTCCAAGCTCCCTTGATATGTTGATTACTTCATGTCTAAATGACCCTAGTTCTTTGATATAGGTGAATTGGATCTTTTTAGGAATTTAGATATCACCCTTTCACTGTATGAACACCAATAGGTGTGCCATCGTGGAAATGGCCTTTTAGGCTAAATGGTTTAAAATACATGGAACCCAATTTAGCTTCTAGGTTAGATTTTAATTTAAATAGAAATTTCCCCATATGTAATTTATATATACCAAGGTTACTCAATAGTGCTTAGTCCCTTTTGAATTTGAATTTTCAAAATGGGCATGTGATTAGTTGACCTTGACACTTTTCATTGAAATGAATTTTCCATGTTAGGGAAATTGGATGGTTGGATTTGTAGGTTGGCTAGGATTAGATGACTTGATCCTTAAAGATGAATTGGATTTAATGGAATGGTTTCAAGGGATGGCATGACCTTTCTCTTATTATGATTTATTGTAATTTCATTACATGAAATTCTTTGTTTGTTTAAATTGAAATAATGTTATATGGATTTTCCATATGTTATAAATGGTTATACCATTTCTATTCTTATGAGTTGTATGAATGTAAATGGATGGGAGGCATTCTTACCCCATGCCAACATTGAATATACATGTATGGGTGGGAGTAATTCTTATCCCATGCCATCTATGATATAAGTGTATGGGTGGGAGTCACTCTTACCCCATGCTAGTTAAATCTCTAAAAGTGTATGGGTGGGAGGCATTCTTACCCCATGCCAGTTATAATATCTATGAGCATTTGGGTGTGAGGCAGCTTACGCCATGCCAATTAAAATCTCTATAAAAATGTATGGATGGGAGTAATTCTTACCCCATTCCAGTTATACTATATATATACAGTGACTTGATCGGACATACCAGCTTTGAGTTGAAGTAGGTAGACCCGCTAGGTATACTTTAGGAACCTGAGCAGGAGGTTAATTATTTATTCTAAATTGTTTTACTTACCTATTGTTAGTTTCACACTATTTACTTATGATAACCTACTCGGATTACACGTAAACACCATTGGTGGTGGCCTACTGAGATGTTTATCTCACACCCTACTCGGGTCGCCTTTGGTAACTGAGAAGACTATTTGTTGGAAGCTATAGATAGGGGAAAACACCATTTTTCAAAATGTTGATTCATATTTCTTAGATAGATCTTAGGAGAAGAGTATTGGGCTTAGGATAAATATTCTATGGAGTGAATTTTGTTTTTGGTTCACTTTAGAACTTTTTTTGCATTTCTACAACATGTTTTCTATTTCCTTTTGTACAAGCATGTCATCCATGCATGTTTGCATCAGACACTACTTATTATGCTTTTACTATGTTATTCATTTATTCAGTCTTCCTCTATATTTGATTATGATTCCACTTTTTACTATATCTATCTCTTTGATTGTTCTTTCTCTATAGTTCACTTTTGTTGTATCTGCTACATTACTCTAACATGGGGGTATAGTCTCTCTATTGTACTACCTAAACACCCCTTCTACTAGTTGGTAGCCCCAAGCTTATAGGGAGATGTTCTAGGGGTCATGTGGCCAACCGGGCTCAGGGAAGGATTTAAGTGTTAGTCGGTTATAGTACATCACATCCCCTCTCATTTTACCCTTTTTAAAAACCACATTTTATACCCATTATACTATGGAATTTACTTCTCAAAAATTTCCCTCTTCTCCTCAATAAATTCTCTTTTAATTTATTTTTTTGAATACTCAAGACTCTTAATTTTTTAAGTTTATTCACCTAGATGTCAAAAATTATTTATTTCACTCTGTTATTAACATACGTGAAACCCACATTCCATTTTTTGGATGAAAATGAAATAATGATCATGTTTTAAACACTTTTAAAGAGCCATGATTTTGATATAAAACATGTTTCTTTTATTCTCCATGGGTTATTTATGAAATTTTTTATTATGATCTATGTGGATCAAATGAAATTAATACATATTAAGGGTGTTCCCTGATATAGCTACAATACATAGGGTAAAGAATTTAATCTCTAGAGATGATAAGTGTTATGATACCTTAGTGAATAACCTTAGTAATTTTTATTTATGACACCTTAGTGATTAACCTTATTGATATGCTTATGAATGTATAAATTAAAAAATTTAGCAACATTTCAATGTTATTACTTTTGTTCTTTTTATTATGATATTCCCCTTTTTCTATTTCTCATGCCGCAATGATATTCCTCATATTCTTATTGATATTCCTCATGAAGAATTTGTAATTTTTTCCCTTACTAGGCCTTATGATCACCCATTTCTTTTGATGTATGTCCTTGGGATATGAGAATTAGTAAATTTAATTAGGATGGACCCATGAAGAAGCCTTCCAAGTGGATTAGAAGAATGTTTTATATTTTCTTGTATTATGTTCCAAATTTCAAAGAAACTAAACTTTAAAAGATCCTCTGTTTTGTGCCTTGTAATGAAAATTTTATGCAATAAAAAGGTAGTATTCCATAGTTGTTATGAGAGGAAGATTTAGTTATTTGTGGAAATTAGGATTTGGAAACTTTAGGAAGAACCCTAGGTACAAGTTTAAATATTGGAAAAATCATGTTATTTTAGTAAAGTATTAAGTAATTGGTTTCTGAGAAAAGAAATCTCTATGTGGATATGAACAACTGGATGTGGCTTTGGCACAGATATATCTAGGGGTAACACCCAAAAATAAAACTTTGAGATAGACTCAAATAGAAATGTGTGCATGAAGATGGTCCTTATTACACTACTAATTTAACACTCCAAGGGGATATGTTTGGGTAATAATAAGCTTTTTATGAACCATTATGAATGATATATAGAAAATGTAATTATTTTTAAATAATTTCATATTTAAGCATGATATTTTAAGGCATAAAATTCCTTTACAATTATAAATTTCCTAAAATAAAAATGTTTCTCGCTAAGGTTTTCTTCTTTTAGAAAATGGTAGGAAATGGAAGGATCCATGTAATAGATGAGTGCAATAGATCATGCACTGATAGCCCTTCAATGGAATCCTGAATGAAAAAATTTATGATAATGATGAATCAGCTAACTTGAGTTATTAATAATAACTTAAATGAAACCAAAAGACTAGATTCACGTCCAAGGGAACAAATTTACATTGATTACTTTATGTGTCAATGACCACCTTATTTCAGTGAATCTACCAACACATTGATTATTGAAAAATGGATGTAATCCATTTTTCAGAACAAGATAAATTAAACCAATCCATTTAACACTTATATGAAGAAGCTTATTAGTGGTTGAAAATGATTAAAAACACAAAGCAAATAACGGTGATTGATGCTATGGAATGGGAAGAGTTCAGTAGAATATTTTTCAATAAATATTTCCCTCGTTCAATGCGAATAAAAATAGAGAAGGAATTCATAGAGCTGAAGCATATGGAAAATGAATCTGTAGAAAACTATGAGATGAAATTTACAAGAATTTATCATTACACATCTAGCTTTGTTATGCATCTTAATATAAAGTTTGATATATATATATTGGGGGACCAAAACCCCATATATGGTGGAATCTATACAATTGAGAATATAATAGATATGAGGATATAGTGTGGAGTGATATGAAGGTTTAAATATAGTTTTTAGATACACAATGGTCACATAAATCAAATGAAAAGAAGTTATCCGTAGAGACAAAACTTACGGGGAACTTTGATCGTGGAAGAGGAGAAAAGCAAGTGAAACTTTCCACATGAAAAAATGTGGGAAGAAGCATTTTAGGAATCAATTTATTGGGAGTGTAAAATATTTAAAGTGTGGAAGAGATGTCCATATATATTGTAACTATCATATTGAGGTGAAGCCTCAACTTCTCGATACTAACGACAAAGGGAAGATGGTGTGGGCCCAGCCTGAAGTCCAATGCTATAAGTGCGTATAGCTTGATCAATTTTTCAATCACTATCCAAATAAAAATATAATAGATGGGAATCACCATCAACCTCATCATAGGACAAGGGAGAAAGGTCATTCATTTTCTATCACAACGACTGAATTAGAGGCTCCAAATGAGGTGGTGGAAAGTACTCTCTTTGTTCTCTAAAATCTAACAAGTACTTTGTTTGATTTTTGTTCTACGCATTCCATTATTTCCTATAATTTTTAAAAGAATATATAATCAATACCTGAACTACTATAAGTATATTTATCAATCAAGAATACTGGAGGTATTATCCAAGCATCAACAGTGTATAGAAACTCTAGTATTTACTTTGGAAAGAATAATATCATTGCAAATCTAGTAGTCATTCATATACAATAATTCTACATTATACTAGAGATGGGATGAATCTCAAAGTATAATGATAATATAAAATATAGAAAAAATGAAATCTTAGTAGTCTTTAATGGACAACATACAGTTATTTTCAAAGGAGAGATATCCCGAATCGAGATTTTTCCAGAAGCGCCTCCCATACCCTTTTTTATGGAGATTATTAGTGAAGAGGAAAAAGGAAATAAAAGTATAAGAATTGAAAATTTCCCCACAGTTCAAGAATATATTGATGTATTTCTGAAAGAGTTACTTGGACCTCCCCCGGAAAGAGAGGTAGAGTTCTCCATTGTACTCATACCTAGCTCCAAGTTGATTTCAAAGACCATGTATAGAATAGAAAATATGGAGCTAAAAGAATTAAATAAATAGATTTAAGATATTTTGGATAAGGGGTTTGTCTAACCAAGTGTGTATCCTTGGGGATCACCTTTTCTATTTGTAAATAACAAGGATGGATCAATGTTCTTATGAATTTATGGATTTGATGAATATAGTCTTTAAAGACTACCTTGATACATTTGTGGTAGTTTTTATTGGTGATATTATGATATATTCCAAAAGTTTTTAGGAGAATGAGGATCATCTAAGGGTTATATTGGAAACTATAAGGAAGGAGAGGCTATTTTGAAAATTAAGAAAATGTGAATTTCAATTACTGCAAGTTTCTTTATTGGGGGACATTGTAACCAATGAAGGAATCTCAGTTGACCCTGCCAAGAAAAAGGTTGTGGAGGAGTGGCCTTATCCTATAATAGTAATTGAGATTTGTAGTTTCCTTGGATCAATAGGATATTATAGGAGGTTTTTGAAAAAAAAATCATGACATTATAATACACTAACCAAGTTAACTCAAAAAGGGGCTAAGTTCATCTGGAAAAAGGAGTGTGAAGAATGTTTCCAAGAGCTAAAGAAGAGATTGTTTACTACACCCATGTTAACTCTGCCCTCTATTAGAGAAGTATTTGTTATTTTTAGAGATGTGTCAATGAAAGGGATTGGGTGAATCCTCATGAAAAATTAAATGGTTATTGCTTATGAATCTCTATAGTTAAATCCTCATAATCAAAATTATCAAACTCATGACCTGAAGCTAGCTATGGTTATTTTTACACTGACGATATAGAGGCACAATATTTATAGGGATAAATGTGATATATACACAGCCCACCGAAGTTTGAAGTATATTTTCACGAAAAATGAATTGAACATGAGATATAGGATATGGTTGGAACTTCTTAAAGACTATTATTTTTCAATTCATTATCACTCTAGAAGAGAAAAAAAGTCACTAATTCATTAATAAATAAAGACCTTGTTGTGATAACAATGATAAGGATTCAAGGAGATCCATTGATCAAGGACCTAGTAAGGTTGGAAATGGGAATCCTGAGGGAAGTGAGTTCATAAATCCTATTCCAAATGATTTCTCAACCATAATTATTAGAGAATATCAAGAAATATCAAAGAGAAAATCCTTCGTTACAAAAGAAGATAGAGGATTTTAAATAATGGGAATTTTCCCGAGTTCAATATTGATTAAGAAGGTGCACTAAAATTTCATACAAGGCTATGTGTTACATCTATTCTAGAGATAATAAATAATTGATGGACAAATATCATAGATCTACATTATCTATACATCCTAGAAGCTCTAAATTTTATAGGGACCTTCGTGATCATTATTAGTGGGATAACATGAAAAGGGATATTTCTGACTACACTACAAGGTGCTTGGTGTTTCAAAAAGTTAAGGTGAAGTAAAAACATCATAAAGGGGTATTGAAAACACTACCTATATCAACATATAGGTGGGAGAATATCACTATGGACTTTTTCACTGTTCTCCTGATAACATCCAAATTAAATAGTGCGATATGGGTTATAGTGGATTGACTCACCAAGACTGCCCATTTCATCACTATTTTTGAAGATTTATCTCTTGACCAAATTTCCAAGATTTACATAAAGTGGTGAGGTTGCATGGAGTTCCACTTTCTATCATTATGATCATGATCCATGGTTTACATCAAAATTCTGGAGAAGTCTTCAACATTTCCTGAGTTCCAAATTGAATTTCAATATGACCTATCTCCCCCAAACTGATGGTCAATCTGAAAGGACTATTCAAACACTCAAGGATATGCTGATAACATACTCAATGAAATTTAAATGTGTATGGGATCAAAATACCCCATTTTTTGAGTTCTCATACAACAACATCTTTTGTATGAGTATTCAAATGGAACACTATAAAGATCTATATGGGAATCGATGTAGAACTCCTTCTTGTTTGGATGAAGTTGGTGAGAAAAATATACTTAGACCTGATCTTGTGAAATAGATGACATAAAAGTTCTATTCCATCCAAAAACACATAAATTCTACTCAGAGTCGGCATAAGATCTTGAAACCATCAAAGGGACTTGGAGTTTGGTGTTGGAAACAAAGTGTTCTTTCGAATAACACCATGGAAGATATTCATGCGGTTTGGGAAGAAAGGGAGGTTTATCCCTTGGTACATTGGCCCCTATGAAATATTTAATCACAAAGGAGCAGTGGCCTATAAGATATAAATTCCACAAAATCTATCTCAAGTTCATGATGTATTCCATGTATCTCTCTTGAGGAATTACATACCTGACCCATCACATGTACTGAATCCAGATGTGTTACAACTGAAACATGACCTCTCTTATGAGGAGTATCTAGTGGAGATCTTGGACTATAGAGACAAGTTTCTACACAACAATACTACCCACCTCATTAAAGTTTTGTGGAGGAACCATAAATATGAAGAAGTGATGTGGGAACCAGAGTAAATAATGAGACAGAAGTACCCACACCTTTTCTCAACAGAGATAATGATTTGAAATTTTGGGGATAAAATTTCTTAATGGGAGAATAATGAAATGACTTAGACTTTTTAAATGATATTTTTTTCCTAAAAATTTGTGTCATATTATATTGTACAAAAAAACCCCATATCTCTTTAATAATTAAGTGAGTATAAATGAAAATGTGACCATTGAGATTCGACCATTATAACCATTGGTCAAAAATAGTCATTGGTCAATATGATCATTGGAAACTATAATCCTGATAATAATTTTAACATTATAATTAGTTTTTAAAAGTATAAATGATAAAGGATAATTAATTAGTAAAGGATAGGCGATGGCCTCAACCAGTAGAGTCATGTCGTATGAAGCCCATTTTTCAAAACTTGGGAGGTAGGTATCATCTTTGGGGTTCTCCCTTGACATAGCTCAAGCTAATATTTAACAAGTGATTCTTGAATGAAATCCCATATGGTATAAGTTCAACTTAGCGTAAATTATCACTCGATCGATGTTAGCTGAGATTAATCATGAATCTATCACCATCGAACATATCCCGACATGAAATTTCATTCCACCATGTGAATCATGTTCTTCTTATATCATTTTTTATTGGATTTAATATTCCATTATTTCCTTCAAAAATATGAATAAAATAATAAAAAATATGGAAATTGTAATCAATTAATTAAAAAATAAATGTATTTTATATTTAAAATATATATATTAAATATTTTTATCACTTTCCTATTTTTATTCTCATAGGACTTATGTATGTGCCTTATTTTATGATTTTCATTTTTAGCATTCTCCAATAATATTTTAACTCTTATGAAAAGCATATTTTTAGTGGTTTCTGACCCTTACCTTATTAACATACATAGTATGATTTTTTTTACTGATAATATAAGACTATGTGTTTATTCTATTTTACACCCATACCAGAATTTATGGATCTACCCTTATTTTAGGTTTGTCCCCAGGATATCCTATATATTAATAAGAGTATTGAAAGCTCTAGGATTATGTTATGTATAAGGAAGTAAAATATCAAATAGTTCATTAATAAGTGTTTTATTTTTTCCTAATTTCCTAAAGTTACCAAACCTATAGATTTATCAAATTGTTTTTTGAATATTTATATATAAAATGAAGTTATATTATATATAAGAGATTTGGGTTGTTATAATAGGTATCAAAGAAAGTTCTATTTATTTTTGGTCATTAGGCTAGAAAACCAAATAGAAAAAACACCCTTAATAAAATAATTGATACATTGGAAGAAAAAATTTAGGATTTATAAGTGATTTATGGCTTATTTTTTTCAAAGATTATTTATTTAATTTTAATTTATTACTAATTTTAGTATCCTCATCCTAAAATTAATGTTTTTTAGTAAATTATTATAACTAGAATAAAATGGATAATGGTATGCTTATTATACATTCACAAACATAAAATGTTTCATTTAATTATAGATATATTCATTCATTAATATCATTAACATTCTTTATAAATATTCAATCACTACTACAACACATGGTGGTTGATCAATTAGTGGAAACACTAAGAGTTGTAGTCATTACAAATAATTTAAATAACTCTTCCCTAATTAAAATTTTTTGTGTGAATATTCCTATAAATACATTTAGGATCTCTTTGGTATAATTCAATGTTGTAATGGGTCTAGACTGGTTTCCCTTATAAAGATATAATAATGATTTTCTAAAGAGGTAAATAACATTCCATGTCCAAAATCAATCTATGATCCTATACAAGTACATGGGGAATTGTGAGACACCTTCTGAAATTCCTTCTCTATAATTGATATTATTTCCTTATGATAAATAATATCAAACTCAAATGATTATGTTAATGGAAAGTATTATCCTTAAATACATTCCCATTGGGGGGGATATACTGATGTATTCCTCAAGGAGTTGGTCATCTATTCTCCTTATCGATAGGTTATGTTATCTATAGATCTTATTCTAGGGTCTCTACCCATATCAAAGAATCCATATATAATGTCTCCCATTTAATTGAAAGATTCAAATAATAATCAATAATAAAATAATACACAAGGTATTTATATAAACTAGTGTTTCTCCATGGGGTGTCCCATTTTTATTTGTCCAAAATAATGATGGTTTAATGCATGTATTTTATGATTATCATAAGATAAACAAGATCATTATAAGGATCTAGTATCCTCTTTCATGGATTTATGGCATATTCTACCAAATACATCAGGATAATTACTTCATGAAGGTGTATCTTTGATTGGGATATCAGAAGATGAATTTTAAAAAAGAGTATTTTCCTAAGATTATCTTTTTAAAAATATATAGACATTATGAGTTCATAATAATTCCATTCAAACTGACTAATTCTCTAACAATATTATTATACTTAATGAATAATTTCTTTATAGATTTACTCCTTAATTTTATAGTGTTCATTATAGATGATATTCACATTAATTACAAATGTAAGAAATAACATTAAGAACAAATGATAATTGTGTGAAATACCTTATGATAAGAGAAGTTATATGCAATGTATAGTAAATATTAATTATGGATGGGTAAAATCACATTATTGGGTAATATTATCATAATGAAAGGAATTTTTTTGGATCCTTAATAGTATTTGGTGATTAATGAATTGAGTATTCTAACATCAATGGTATAAATCCAAAGTTTGGTAAAATTATCTTTCTATTATCAACAATATCTAATCGATATATCATGACTTTCAAACCAAATAACCAAGAAAACAAAAAATTATTAATGTTTTTCCAAAAAAATTAATATGAAGATAGATTCAAGGAGTTGAAAAAAATCTAGTCATAACAACTATACCCACTCTACCCTCAAATGGGGAATGATTTATAATATATAGTGTTGTTGAAAATAATGTCTTAGGTTTTTTAATTGTGTATAATAATAAAGTTACAACCTATGATTAAATAAAATTTAAGGTGCATAATAAAAATTATCGGATTCATGACTTAGAGTATGTAGTATTAATATTTCCCATAATGATTTTGAGGAGTTATCTCGATGGATAAATGTGTTACATATATACAGAACCAAATATTATAGAGTATATATTCAAACATAAATATCACAACATGTTCCAATTAATATGTTTAGAGATTATCAAAGACTATGAATGATCAATCCATTAGTATTATAGAAAATTAAACAATATTAAATACTATTGAATAAAAAAATATCTTATAAATATATCTCTAATGAGGATTCAATAGGATCCAATATTCATATACATTCAATGGATTAACATGGGAATCGTTAAGTAAGGTTTTAAATCATACCCTACTCAAAAAAAATTCTAACCATCAATCATCAAGGGGATTAAGATAGTGAAAATAGATGATGTGTTGACACAAATATTGATGTAAGAAACAAAAAATGGGATAATCTCAAAGTTTAGAATCAATGAAGGTGGATTTTTAATATCTGGGGCATGATTCTATCTATCATTTGAGCCCTAGATAAATAATGGTATATTTTTTGACACTAATAGTTCAACATCCACTATCCTCTTGGGATGTACAAAGATGTATAAAGATCTTGTAGATTAATTTTTTAGATAATTTGAATAATTATATAGGTTAATAAGCATCCATGTTCGTGGTATGCCAAAAATGTAATATAGAATAGTCGAAGTCCAAGGACATGATGCAACCATTACCCATACTAAGATTGGAATGGAATTAAATCACAATAAACATTGTCACAAGTCTATTATATATATACAAAGTTAATAATTAAAAATGGTTTATAGTTTATTATCATATAAATACCAACTAAATCCTAATAATTTTGAAAATCTTCTCCCTCAATAAAAATTCTAAAATATATTTCAGAGAATTTGTGAAACTATATGGAACACCACTACCAATTGTATATGATTGAGATATTAGGTTAAAATTAGTGTTTTGGTGGAGTCTTCCGAAGCCATTGATCATATAGTTGGACTCCATAACAACATATCATCCTTGGATATATTATCAATTTGAAAGGACAATTAAAATCTTGAGTATATGCACAAATCATGCTTTGGGGAATTTAATGTAGATTAAGATCAAAACCATCCTATATTCATGTTCACATTCAATAATAGATTCAAATCAATCATTCAAATAGTCCCATATAAAGACCTTTATAGGTAAAAATGTACAACTTCAACACATTGGGAAAAATTTGAAGAAATACTTCTACTATGAATTGAATTTTTAGAAGATAATATTAAGAACATCTAAGACATTAAAAAATAAATAATACCTTATCAAAGTAATCTAAAGATCTATAATGATAATTCTTAACATAACCTGAATATTGAGGTTAGTGATAAGGAATTCCTCAGAATATCTCCATGGAAAAGTGTTATGAGGTTTTAGATTAAGGGGATTCTATGTTTCAGGTACATAGGCCCCTTTTAAATTCTTAATCACATTGGGGTTATATCCTATAAACATTCCCTTACAAAAAATATGTTTTATTTATATAATGTATTCTATATATCACTCTTAATGAAGTAAAAACAAGATCCTTCACATGTACTAAATCTATAGACTGTATTATTGGATCATAGTCTATCTTATGTAAAGTTTTCAATGATAATATTATATTATAGAGATGATTTTATAGTAGGAAAGGATATTCAACTTACTATATATCTATGGTAAAATAATAATTATGAAGAATCTGCATAGGATTCTATGGATATAATGAAACAAAAGTTCCCTAATCTATTTTTATCATTGAGCTTGTGTTGAAATTCTGAGGTTGAAATTTTATAATGGGTGATGAATGTAATTACCTAGACTTTTGAAATTAGATAAATTTTATTCAATAAAAATATGTTTGTCATATTTAAGTATAATATATAATTAAAATCACATACATGGAATAATTAAAAATAATTTTTTTATTTTATAAATGTAAAAATATAAATATGAAATAAAAATATACTGCATAAAAATATAAATAGTACAATGTGGTGATAAACACATACAAATGACATAACTATAATTTTACATTCCAGTGTATTACAGTCTTCTATAATTATCAGAGACATGAAAATCATTATATAAATAAAACAAACTAATAGAAATAAGATTGAAAATTTTTAAATTAAATATAAATATCATTAATAGAAAAATGAGTGGTCAATTAATAAAGGATGTAGTAGATATTTAAATGAATTATAGCAATTATATGATCATTGGAATAGTATCTAGTCATTGGAAATAATAGCTGACCATTGAAATACTAACCAAATTTATGGGAACAGTAAAATTGCTAAAAAATGACATTTATGATGAGTACAATATGTTAATATAAATATTATAATTGTACAAAATTATTTTTCAAATCATACAACTTTAAAAAAATAATTATAAAATCAAATAATTCATGACTTAACTTATTTAGTAAAATATTAAATTTTTATGTTCAACTTTAATTATAGAATATTAAATATTATTTTATGAATACTAAATATCATAATTAATTATTAATTATATAATGATTAGGAATTATAACAAATAAAAAAATAATCATTTATAATAAAAGAAATAGTATTTATTCATGATAAAATTTATTTTCCATAAAATATATGGTTTTATTTTGTAATATGATTTCAAATATTTAGAAATTTAATTTGATAAAATTGTTTTTATTATGGTTATAAAATAGTCCAAATTATCTTATAGTGAATCTTTTAAAAAACTTTGAAAATGATTAATTTTTTGTGAATATAAAAAAAATTATAGTTTTCATAAATACTATAATGTTTTTTGACATCATCATGATATACATATGGCTAAAAATATTATAGAAAACTTTTCATGAATAAAAAAGTATTTATTGAGTAAACTAATACATTTTAAAATAATAATCATATTTTCAAAAAAATATAAATCAATTTTCAAACTCTATATTATATTTTATTATAATAAAAAACTATATTTTACTATTTACATTATATAGAATATTTTTTGGATGGATTTAAATTTTTTTTGTGTAAAAATATCAAAGAAAAAATTATTATTAAATAATGAAATAATAATATTCATAGTCTATGTCTAAAATAATAAAGTAATCAGTAGTTTATTCTAAAATACCCCTATCCTTGGATAAATAAAGTCCCCTCCTCCACCCCATTCTCCTAACAACTAAATATATATTAAAATATTTTCCCAAAGCACCCTATAAACTCTCCTAGTCACTTCTTTATTCCCCTAGTTTTACTAAAAGTCCCTCCTCTAAAGGTTTTAAACTCAATATAAACAAGAATACCTAGGGTGAGAGGTAAGGGTTTCAAAAAAACATTTCTATTATAATTCATTACTTATGAATTTTATAATATAAGTAATAAATAAAAATTAAAATTGAAATCGAATCTTCTATATGGCTTCATAATTATATAAAACTATAATATTTTCTAGTTTACCTCATCTTTTTTAAAATTAATTTCCACCTTTGATAGATTTACGATAAAAAAGTGGATAATTATTTTTATTTTTCACTTATTCCATTCATGGATATTCGTAAAAAACACGATTAAATATAATATAATATAAATGATATGGTTCTAGAATTTCAAAATTCATATTGTAAAAATATATTAAATTAAAAAATCATACTCCTTTTTTACCATAGAAAATAAGCTTTCCACAATAAATTTTAAGAATTTGTAACTATTACTAATCTATTCAACTATATCATATATATATTGATATTAACCATATACCTTTATAATTTTTAAGCTTGTGAAAACATTGGACCAAGGAATTCCACCTATACCTCTACATCAAGGTAGTTTTAAAACTATAATTGATCATCCTTTGAATGATCAATGTGAACAATATTAATTTAATAAATGAATAAAACATGAAAAAAATTGGACTTTAATAGATGAAATAAAAATGAACATGGTTATGAAGAATGTAATTAAGGAATAAAACATGATTATTTAACAAATTATTGAAGTATCCAAAGAATATATGGTCTCATTGTAAGGGTTACTTCCTTTTATTTTACAGTCTTCTTGTTATGTTATCTATTAATTACACTCTCTCCCTATTACCATTTTAATATTTCTTTTATAATTATTTTATGTACATTATTCATTTACTTTCCCCCTTTTTGAGTTATATACTTGTCTTCATATATTTTCATCCAATATTTTCCTTAAAATAAAACCTGATAAATTTAACATTTCTATTTCTTATCCCTTTTCATATTATGTTGTTATAATTATTATTTTAATTCAAAATTTTCCAAAAAAACATACATTTTTTAACATAAAAATGTATTTTATTTTTTTTTATGAAAAATCTATGCTCTTATCACATTTAAATATTTTTATTCCCATTTTTAAAAAATTATATAGAGGAAAAATGTTGCATAAATTATTTCTCATATTTTCTTATTTTTTTCATTAAATTTGAGATCTAATTTCATAATTCATGCTTCCTTATTAACAAATAAATTTCCATTATGTATTCATCCCTAATTTTATTTTTATCATATATAATTCCTCATTATATAATGGTTTATTGACTTATTATGTTACCCATTTCTTTATCATGGTTTTCTTAAATGTTTAGGCTTTATATATGATTTGTTTCTATGTAAAACTCATATGCATGACATTTTATGACAATGGGTAGGCACAAAATTTTACACCCCCCAATAAATTGGTTAATGATTTATATCTTAGGAGATACGTATATGTGGGTATGATATAGTTATTATTTTCTATAATGTTATATGTGGACATGATGTGGTCGACTTTATCTAAAAAAATTATGCATAGACATAATGTGGTTAGATTTTTCCATAATTTTATGAAGTATTGGGGATCATCCATGACTTATATTTTTAATTAAGTTCCTTATATTAGTTTCATATTTTGTTATTTCCACATTTAATTAAGTGCCCTTCATTCCCAGCTTCCTTGTACCAGTAATGACTTATCTACTAAGGGGAGTTGGGTCAAGTGGAATCCTCTGATGTTGGGAAACAATCTGAACACAGACGGATCATGTTGCATGGTTTCAATTATCGGGGGTAGAGTTATCAGGGATTATAAAGGCTCTGTTGTGACAGTTTTTTTAGCTTCCTTCGGCAATGGTGATTATCTTCAAGTGGAGGCCCTCGCTATGCTCACTGGATTTTATCTTTGCAATCAGATGAATATTTCAATCACGGTGGTTGAAACTGATTCTATTACAATTTATAAAGCTCTTTTAGGGAAAGTTCCCATTCCGCGGTCTATCGAGTACTCCATTCGAAGGTGCAAGCAGCTTATAAAAAATCAGATGTATGTTCTTTATACCTGGCGTGAGGGTAATGTTTTTGTCTACTTTCTTTATTCTAAAGTGTCTTTGGAGAATATGCTCGTATTTTTTCTAGTCTTGGCTCCTTTCCCTCTGAGGGTTTACATTTCATTTGGGCTGACACGCTTGGGTTGCACTATTTTATGTCCCCTTAACCGTCTCTGTATAAGGCTTTTTATCCTTTTTTCTTTTAATAAAATAAAAAGTATGTTATTTTTGGCATGTATGAATAGTTGTATATAATAGGCCACCAACTAATAGGGAGGGTTTAATTCATATTGTAGGGATACTATTCCCTTAATATGAAATAACCATCCAAAAAAATACAATTAAATCAATAATATTTATTATCATTATAAAAATCATAGAAAATTAAAAATATAACATCATCATATAGAATAGTAAAATGGAATAAAATCACTAGTTAAAGTATCCCCACACGCTATGGAAAAATATATACAGTACAAAAGTAAAAAAATCACTAAGATATAATAGTTAATGATATTAGAGTATATCTCAACATTTCCTTAGTCTCCATCTATCTATATCTACTTAGTACCCATCATGGGGCCTTTTCACTTGGATACATCTGTGTCCATAAAGCCTACAATTTTTATGATATTTCTATACAGTGTGTCAGTATAAAACCTATAGTACCCCACCAATGGGACCTTAACATATCTATAGAAGATGTATAGAGGTGTATAGAAATGTTTAACTAAATAAATAAACAAACATACATCTCCTCCCAGTTATTATGAGCTAACCAGGTTACCACTATTTCCAATTCATTCCTTATTTGGATATATTTTATAAAAAATAATCATATGGAACCTCCAAAGCATCATAAAATTTGGTTGGTGGGTTCTTTCGCAAGTCATGGTCCCACATTCAATATATTATCAAACCTTTCTCATAAAAAGTATGTCACTTTCACAGCACAAATTGCCTTCTCACTCATGTTTGGTCTTATACCCTGAATATTCCATCTCAATCAAGGAAGGACATGCCTATTATGTCAATAAATTTCATATTTCTCAAGGAAGACTCATAATTCACACTCGTGATAGTGGATTCTTCCTCAATGTAAGGATCACTTCATTTCTTAATCCATGGATTACCAATAATGGTTGACATGGATATCCACAACCCCAATAAGTCACAAGCATGTAGTAGAACCATAAAAAATTTGGCATAATCCCATTCACACACCCAACATAATCTTAATTGAGGGTACTCATCACATTATCCCCAGTACCACTCCACTATGTTATCTTATCCATAACTGAACCTGAATGGATCCCTCAAGGCCTAATTACCATGCTAGAAAACCCTAAATTTACCCATGTAATGAGATGATATTACACGTTTTCAATGAAATAAATCCATATATCCCCCATTAAGGGGTCATCCACAGTCATAAAAACCTACCTGGTCACTTTTATAACAAAACAAGAGCCTCCTAGTTCTAAAACTTCCACAACATTTTATTCAAGTTATAAAATTTCATAAGAAAGTTGTAATAGGGTAAATACATTCTTCCTCAATCTTAATAGAGTTCTCCAATTTTCACTCATTGATTCATGGATGGGCCATAAAAATAATATAATCACCACAAAATCATCATATTTGTGGTTTAGGAATGAGAAAATGTGAAATATATTATGAATTAGATGTCTAGGGATAAAGAGACATAGAATTAATAAGAGAGACACTTTGTAATAAATTAAAATTAAAATTTAAAGGAGATAAGGGTGGAGGAGATAAAAAAATTTAATAAGGAAACTCCCACATAAACAAAATCATGTATTGTTCCTTGGAGTATGAGGGGGAGGAAACAAGATTGTTCCAATTTAAATTATAAATCTACTAGTTTTACAAAAATCCCATTGAAATGTCATGGAATGACTATAGTGGTTGTGCCATGACACACTCTCAATAAACCCACCATAAAAAATCTTCATATTGGTCATGAACTGGCTAACCTAGATAGAGTTAATACCTTATGTAAAGAATATGTTACACTTTTACCTTTACAAGTCACTCTATGTGGCTCCTCTGCACTATGAATCATGTTGTGACACCCAAGTGCCACACCAAAACCCCCTTATAGTAGAGGAAATTCAATTTAAGGTCTAGGATAACATATGAAAACATACACTCAAGCCACTAAAAACACCAAAATAGAAAAATATCATCCTAGTACATTATAATTGAATGAAATTTAAACACAATGCTTTATGAAATTCTAATGTCATTACAAACTCCCCCTCTAAGGACTTATTGTCCCTAATAAGTTTCTCTAGGTATAATTTCTGAATATCTATGGAAAATATTTCCACACATCAAACTTCATCTCCCAATTCACTTATTGGACCCTCTTATGTTTCCATAATACCCAGATGAGAGTAACGACCTTCCTTTATAGAACCTTCTTTCTTTGGTATAAAATCTGTATTGGGAATTCCTTAAATGAATCATCTTCCTCCAACTCAACATCATCACCATTGATCATGAGTGTGAGGTCTAGCTTGTAATTTCAGAGCTATGAAACATAATGAATAATTTTCATATCTTTATTTCATGTATGAATATCCATTTGGTAATCTATTTAATCATTCAACTCCATAATCTTGAATGGGAAAACAAAATATGGAATGATATTTCCTTTCCTCCCCATTCATTGATTCCCCAAACAAGGTGATACCAATAAGAATATTGTGTCACCCATAGTGAATTATAAGGGTTTATTGCTATAGTTATCATATAATAATTTCCTACTATGATTCATAACCAACCACATTCAAATCAAATTCACACACTTTGTGCTCTAATTCACCAATATTGGCATGATCACTATAGACTCACCTACTTGCAAAAAAACAACATTGATCAACATGGTTTTCCATGAATATCATCAATGGTATTTATCTAGATTTTATCCTGAAGGTTTATTTTTTATGAAAATTATACTAAGGAAAAAAAATTCATCCCATTATCCACTAATATCAAGATGTATTATTTGGTCATATCCTCTAATGTTTGAATTCATTTTTAGGTAGTTTATCAATCTTTGGTTGATAAACTATACTCAACATCTGCTAAGATTTCATTGAATTTTTTAGGCCCTAGTAGAATATTGACATGATGCTCATATCCTAATCTGATACTATGATCATTCAAGCATCATGAAACCACACTATATACCATATATATAACATTCCCAACTTATCTAATAATTGATTCTATCAAATATGAATGAAGTGTGAAACCTTTATCACCCAGTCAACTATTATCACCAATACATCACATCATCCTGGGGACCTAGGTAGTCTTGTGACAAAGTATATGGTCCCCTCATACCTTTTATATACCTGTACAAGAAAGGGATGAAGTAACCCACCTGGTTTTAGGTGATTTGGCATCATCTTCTAGTAAGTGAAGCAACGAGTGAAAAATTCTATGATATCCTTCCTCATTCATGTCCACCTAAAAAATATTTTTATATAGTGATAAATTTTAGTGATAACCATATGATCTACTAATTATGAGACTTGTGAGTCCCTTATTATATTTTCCCTCATATAATTATTGACCATCACCCTACCATTTAAGTATAACATCTGAACCACATCATGAGACCATCCTCATATAGGATCATCTACCATGATTCATTCCCTCAACAAGGTAAAATCATAATATAATGGCCTAAACCTTTATAAATGAATCTTTCATTTATGAATAAATACCTTATTATGTAATATAGTAATAGGAAACACATGCACTACTTTGGTTTTTTTATTCAAAAATATAACTAGTCAGATTTAAAATAATGTTAATCATCTTAACCAATGATAATCTAGACATTTTATAGTGACCATTATAAATATTATATATTAAGAATCATGATAAATTCCAATTGACATGGAAGGAAGAAGTGATGGACTCAAGTAGTGGGATTGTACCCTATGAATCCCATTTATTGAATCATCCGAGAGAGATTGCATAACTGGTCTTTTCCCTTAACCAATCCCAAGATGAGTTTAAGAAACTAAATCTAGAGAGAAACCATTTATGGGAGAATTTCAAGATTATTGGGATCATGGAGAAAACCATATTCACTAAACCACCCTAAGAAAGTTACACCATCACCCACCTTACCCTTAGGGAGTACTCTATTGTACTAAGGGATATGCATCTAGAACCTGATAGTATGGATTTTTAGGTTTTCATTATAATAAATTAATGAATGTGTTTTTATATTTCCTTATTACTTTATATATACAATTATATTTTATTCAATGAAAATTAAATTTTTATACAAAGAAAACAAAATTGTATTTTTGGAAAATATATGGATTTAATTAAAATACTCTTTTTGATAATTTCCTGAATTTTGAAATTAATGTTATTTTCATATAATATTATCATTAAATAATATTTATATACAAATGATAATATAATTTAATGATATATAATATAATCTTTATAAGCATGAGAAATCTATTATTATACTAAAAACAAGTATTTTTCATTAAATGAGGATTTCAATTTAAAAGTATAAATTATTATATATAGAGAATTAATTAATAAAATAAATTAATTTTTTTAAAATAATAACATTTAAATTTTCCAATGGTTAACTTTTATTAATTTTCAAATATAGTGTAATTTTAGGGTAAATATTAAATATGGTATAAATATATATTATGAATTATGACATCATTATAGGAAAAAAATGATTTCATAAATACTATAATGGGAATCCACAACCTGAAATATATTTCACCATTTAAATAATTTATTTTTGAAATTAATAATCCTTTAATGAATCTTCCAAAACCTATATTAGATTTTATGGTTTTAAAGTCAATTATTTATTAACATGAATTGCTTCCACATACCCAATGGATTTATTTTAAGGAATTCAATTTATAGCATAATAAAATATTGAAAACCACACTTATTTGGTAGAAACCATGAGAAATAACTTTGGGAAGGTTTTTGGTTTGTATTATTTTATCATATAGAGTCCAAAACCTATGTTTAGAAGTTAATAAAGAATTACCATCAATTTTTCTATAAATACACACCCATCCTATCACTCCTCTAAACTCAAATCCCATTGAGCATGAATTTTTTCTCCCTCTACCACTCTAAATCCATCCCAATGTATTCCCATGTTCTTAAATATACCCTCCCATGCTTTACAAGCACCCTCTCAAGGTAATGGATATCTCACTTTTCTTTTTTCATTCAAGAACTTTATTTTTAATTAGCCTTTTAAATCTAAATTGATTCTATTTTCATGCCTTTATAAATATCCCATTACATTATAATTGATTTTCTAATAATGAGTGATCATTTTCCCCTCTCATAATAACTATTAATTATATTGTTATTATTCCAAAGTAAGGGATTCTCTCCTATTCCTATATGTAGAGTAAGTTCATTATACTAATTCCTTTTGATTTCAAATTTTTCATATTTTAATTTCCTTTTATACATCCAATTTTATATCCTTATTATTCACATGAAATAAAAGTAAACCTTTATCTATTATTATTACGTTCCATGAACCTTTATGTGCACTATTTATACTATGGAAATTATCCCATGATTTTCCATTCTAATATTTTTTTATTGTGAATTCCCATCCCCATTTCTACTCAAGGGTATTCACCTAGATGGATCAATGATTTATTGGTTGGGGACATCTATGTATGAAACCCACACTCTATTATCATGGTATTAAAAATTATTAATGGAAGTATTATGTTGTGTTATATATGTGGAATATAAATTCATGTACATGATATGAATGTGAAGGGTGGTCCTAGGTAAGGAGAGAAGAGAAATGGATGATCCTTCTTGGAATTACGCACCTCACGTGCCTCTCATTTTTTCAAATTTTTTACCTTCCCTCGGTTGGGCCTATGGAAGTGCAACGGTGTATCCTGTTGCTTCGACTTCATGCATGGTAAGTTGTGCTTTGGGGCTCTCTTTTGGGGATTTACCAACACTTCCCTCTGGCCCTTCTTTTCCTTCTCTGGTGGATCCTCTAGCCTCTTTTTCTACCAGAAGTTCCTTTCAGTCTTCTTTTCTAGTTGGCTTAGGTTTTCTAGTGGAAGCTTCATCCTTTAGATCAGTAGTGACTGGTGTGTTCTGAACAGTTTATCAACCCTCTCTCCCTATGGTTTCTCCAATATCTCTGTATCTAAAGGAATGAGAATCGATGGATGGGTTTCCATCCTTCTCACTTTCAGAAGTCAAACTCTCTGAAGCATACCATTATCATCACTGGTCCCTTATTGAAAAGTTTAGAAATTATCATCCTTCATTGGAGGGTTTTTAAAGATTTATTGAATCATGGGATCTTACTGGTGCGGTAACAGTTTCTATTCTCTCTAGAAAATCATTCTGTATCCACTTACTCTTTGAATTAGACTTCATTTGGGCCTAATACAGGGAGGGAAATTCTTGTGGATGTCAGAGGTTTCTTATCCATTGGTGGTATCTTGATGCTATTCAGGGAAATGAATCTTCTTTGGTGGACCTTTGGATTCGTCTACCTAGGATTACTATTCCCTTTCATAATCCAACACTCCTTAAATCAATCAGAAATGCTTTGGGTTGTTTTATTTGTGCTGATGTTGCTACTCTCGGGATGGAACATACTAGGGAGGCTTGTATTTGTGTGGAGTTTGATCTAGAATCTCCTCTTCCACATAGAATTCATCTGAGTGCAGGGGTAGATTTTTTGTTATAGAAAAATATTATTTTCCCACAGTCTTCTGGTTTTTGTTCTTGATGTAAACTTCAAGGGAATTATGATTCTTTATGCAGGAATAAAGTGGTTCATGTTAGTGTGTCATATGAACCTCAACTTCAAGTGCATGAGAATCCTCTTTTGAATTATTCTATGGTTTAGGATCATATGTCTTCTTGGATTTTGGATGATATTTCTATGGTCCAAGAGGTGCCTGGTGCTAGTTATTTGGTCGAAGTGAATGCTCTGGTTCTGGATCCTCTTATTCCAGCTTTTTCTTCTCTCGGCCAGCCATTTCCTTGTGATAATGAAAATGAAGTTCTTTTTGGGGTTGAAATTGTGGTCCTTCTTCATCTAGTGGTGGTTTTTTAGGATATTTTTTTCTAGTTCTAGAACTAATGTAGTGGGTGTTTCCTCTTTTTCAGTAGATCAAGTGGTTGGTTCCCAAGTTCTAGTTATTAATCTATAGTTTCCTATGGTGAATTCTATTGATCTAGATTCCAAGACTTCGGTTTGTGTATCCCCCATTCCACTTAAAGGCTTGGACTGTTCCTCTATTTCTGATGATAGTGCTCCTATTCTAAATTCTTTCAAGGTGCTGGAAGATTTTGGAGAGGACTTCTTACAATAATCATCAGTTTGGGGTGTTTCTAAGTTAGCCAAACACAATCTTCCTCTCAGTATCATTGAAACTCATTCCAGATCCAAGTCAACAATTGAATTTTAAGTCTGATAGGCTAATTTCTATATTTCTTCATGACTAACTACATTATATGGAATGACAAGGTTCTGGGATCCTTGTCCAAGAGACAATTTATTTTAAAGACTATTCAAAAGAAAAGGGTTTCTTTACAGACCATCCTTGAACTAAAGCTTAAACCTGAATCCATCAATGACTTGGCTCGTGGTTTTCATTTCAGCCATTTTTTCATGGTTATCCTAATAACAAGAATATTTGTCTATTTTGGAATGAACCAATCATTTTTTATTTAATAGAGATCTCTATTCAGCATCTTTCCATTAAAGTTAGTAGCAATGGAGTTTCTTACTTTATGTCTATTTTTTATGACAGTTATGATCCAGTTCTAAGGAAATATTTATATGCCTCCCTTTCTGCCTTGAACTTTGGTTCAACCTCTTGGTTTATTGGAGTATATTTCAACACTATTATGGATACATTTGAAAAGAAGGGGGAGTTTATCCTAGAAATGGTATTCAAGACTTTCTTTCCTTTTTTCATCCAACCATCTTTTGTATTTGGTTTTTTCTATAGATACTTTTACTTTGTGCAATAATCATAGGTGTAGTAGCATTTAGAGTAGACTTTATAAGTTTCTTGGGAATTTTTAGGCCATCTCTGATTTCTTGAGTTCCTCAATCACTCATCTTTCTAGGTCCTTTTGCAATCATTCTCTTCTCCTACTTCACGTTCATGTTACTGGTGATATTAGGAAGGGTTTATTTTATTCTAGTCATTGGTAGTAATAGTAAGGAATTAAAGATTTGATTCATGCTTCTTGGAATATTCTTGTTCAGGGTTTTTCTTGGGTTTCACTTCATAATAAACTAAGAAGACTTAAGGCCACCATCCTCTTATGGATCCTCCAGATTCTTGATCAGGATATTGTCTTGGAAACTCTCCAGGATTAGATCAATCTTCTTGATCTTCAATTAAAACTTCAATGGGGTGATGATAAGTATATTCTTCTATCTAGTAAGATTAAATGGTTCGATGATATTTTTCTTGATCTTGAAACTTATAATAAAGATAGATTACAAGATAATTGGACTAAGATTGGTGACAATAATACTTCCTTCTTTCATTCTTGTATTAAGGAGAAAAAGTTTATTGAAAAAATTATTATTCTTCTCTTTGATGGGTTTTTTACCAGTAATGCAAGTGTGGTGGGTCCTTTGTCTATGTCTCACTTCTTTGAGTATCTTTCTGGTCAGTGGTAGGGTTACGAGGCATCTTCTCAGGCTTGGTCAAACTCTAATCCTTTTTTTGACAATGTTCCTTATTTTGTCTCTTTTTTAGACAATAATAGGTTAGAGTCTCTTCTCGGAGAGGATGAGATACTTGGGTCCATCAAGTCTCTTAATCCTGAAAGCACCCCTAGTCCTGATGGTTTTATTGGTTTTTTTATTCTGATACTTCGATCATTATCAAAAAGGATGTGGTGTGTTCTATTCATTATTTTTTCAAGGGTGGTCCTTTACCTAGAGTTTCTTGGGCTACCGCCTTGGATCTTATTCCTAAATTCCAATAGCTGAGTGGTTTTGGGAAATTTTGACCCATTAGTATGTGTAATTTTTCTTATAAAGTGTTGACCAATATTTTTAATAAATTTTTGTCCCTCTATCTTCCTCTCCAGGTATCTAAAGAACAACATGGATTCATTAAAGGGAGATAAATTTAGGGATATATTGGTCTTGGACAATAAATGATTGCTGATATTGACAAAATAGTGATTGGTTCTAATGTTATGGTTAGTATTGACATGGGAAATCCTATGATCGGATGGATCGGTCTTTCCCATTAAACTTCTCAAAAGATGTGGTTTTTCTGATTGGGTTGGAAATCTATTCTTAAGGTTATTTTATTCTATTTGGTTCTCTATTTCCTTAATGGGGAAAAGGTTTGGTTTCTTAAAATCTTCAAGGGGCTACAGAAAAGTTGATATTATATCTTCGAGTTTACTCATTCTATCCCAGGAATTTCTCAGTATAAATCTTAATAAGAGTCTTGATATTGGATTGATTCATCCCTTTAAAGGGAGGTATGAATTCTTTGTTATTTATCATTTTTTTGTCGATGATATCTTATTTTTCCTTAATGGAAGTTCCAATTATATTCATAATTTTAATTTGACTCTTTCATACTATTTTAATAAAGCTAGACATCGTGCCAATACTAACAAAAGTGGCGTATTTATCTCCAATAAGTGTTCTTCTAGAAGAACCATTCTCATTTATAATATAATTGTTTTGGCCAAGAAAAGTCTCCCTATGGAATATTTGGGTGCCCCTTTATCTAATGGGAGAGTCATAATTTGTCATTTTGATTCCAATGTGTCCAGAATTATGGGAAGGATCCAAAATTGGAAGTGTTGTTTTTTATCCTTTGGAGGAAGGATCACTTTGGTCAATAGTGTGCTTTCTTCCATTCCTATGCATGTGTTATCTATGTGTGGACCTCCTAAAGAAGTGATTAGGAATGTATAAAGGCTTATAAATTGATTTATATGGGACTCACATCATGAATGATGTCATCATTAGGGTATTTGGTACAGAATGGCAAGACCTTTTCAAGAGGGGGATTTTAATCTCAAAGGTATTGATGAAAATATGTGGTGTATGTAGGATAAACTAGTGTGGGAGGATATTTCTGGGGATTCTCTTTGGTCTGATTTTTTAAGAGGAAGTATCGGGAATTCCCTTTTGATTAGGTTGACAATGGTAATGGTTCTCACCTTTGGAATTTTTTAAAGTGTCTATTTCTCCAATTTTGGAGAATTCTCGTTGGATTGTTGGGTGTGGTGACATTTATTTCTGGAAGCATGATTGGGTTGGTTCCATTCTATTTTTACCAAGTTGTCCAGCCTTGAATATCACTTTTAGGAGAAGTAATTTTCCACTTTTGACAAATCTGACCACTCCAGGAGCCTCTCATCAGAGGTCGTCAATGCATACCTCCCTTATCATAGGGAGTTTGATGAGTACATTGATGTCATCCTCAACACTACCCAGGATCTCCCAATGATGGATACAACAATCTATTTACATCATCAATATCTCATGGATTTTGATCAATTAGAATCCACTAAGGAAATCACATCAACAATCCAAGACCCATGTACCTAAACTTGGATTCCTAGGAGTAGGGAACACCATAAAAATATGATAAATGAAGAGTGAGAATAGTTTTTTATTCTTGTTCATACCTATAAATATCTTTAGAATATCATGGATGAAATTGAATCTCTTGAGTGGGATCCTATTCCTATACCCACAAATATATATGAGACCCATTGATATATTCTGATAGAAGTATTGGGGAAGGGTCAAATCCCTACTCCCATCCATATTCAAGAGGCTTGTCAATAAATTTTGATGGAAGTAAAAGAGTTGGATCATACCCCTACTCCCATATTAGTGATTCATCATCATATCCTAATATAAATAAAAGATAATGATATTCTTTTTTCTCACACCCATGAAGATCATCATCATATTCTGATGGAAATAATTGATATAGTTTTATTCCTACTCTCTCTCATGAAGCTCATAAAAATATTCCTATGGTAACATAAGAGAAACCAAATATCACCTCTCTCATCTAGAAAAATATTTCGAAAATCCTTATGATAATTGAGGAGTGGACTATGATAGATCCTAGTAATAGGGGATATTTTCTACACTACACATCGTTGATCATGATCTAGGTTCTAACCCCAGATACCTAAAAGAGGATATCCAGATAAATGTATCTCCAAGGTAAATATATAGACATTGAGTGGGATTATATATCTCTCTGTGTAAATATTGTATCCCTGAGGTTTATATATATAATTTTATAGTGTATCAAGAATATTTTGATTTGTTATCAATAGAATAAGGTAGTTATAGATGCATAGGTACTCCATGTGATACTGTGATCAGCAACTTTGGTGGTCCTCTCTAGAGTATAAAGGCCCTCCCCATGGAAATAGAAGGATCAACCATATATTATTTCCCCATTATAAATGTTTTGGAGATACTCTACACATCATTAAGATTGATTAGTATGGAGGTCCTCCCATTTACAACTTATTGATAACCAATAACTATGAAGGAACTCTAGATGATAAACATGATAAGAACCACATAGGTACTCCCCATAATATGTGTTGAAAAGGCATTCCTTGTGAAAAATCAAAAAATAAATGTTGAAGTCCACCCCATGAAGGAAAATTTGAAATAATCATCAATAGATATCCTCCTAATGGTTCTTATTGAGAAATCCTTTAGTGACCCAAACATATCATACACAAATATTACACCATTTTAAGTGAACATTCATTATATATCATTAGAATTCACACTATAACCATAGAGGCTTATTGTCTTTAGATACATGGATACATAAAAAAGTAGTTCATAAAAAATCCACAACATCTCCCACATATTTCTTCATGTATAGTACCCTTCATTGTCATAGAATTCTTAAAACCTTTCTTCATATCCTATGGAATACAATACAACACAAAGGGGGATCTCATATGCTCGGTAAGGGTAAACATGGGAGATGTTATTAAATGATCATTTGAAAGAATAATATGAGTATAATGGTATGCCAATAAAATAATAATAATAGAAAATTAGACCCCAATAATTCATATATCATAATCATGATTCATTCCATAAATCTTGGTAGTTCATAAGACATGAAAAAGAAGATAATCAATATTTGTGATCTATGAGAAAATATCATAAGTATATGATCATGTTATAATATAGTGGTATAAATTATTGTATAATTTTAATCATAGAAAATATATGTCAAGGTTCATTTTAAATACCATAATTTATTAGTGTATAGGAACTCTTTATAGAAATCCTACCCAGTCAATTACAATATTCTCTTAGGAGTAACATCCACCTTGTTAACTCAATATTCATTACCCAATGATTGGGAGGGATATATAATTTTGGGCCCACATATCACATAATCCAAATACATTTATATGTACACAAAAATATCATAAACATTTATTATATCATCATAGAGTATCTTGTGGTAAATAAATTAGTTTCATAAACATCTCATCATCGTAATCATAAAAGCATATTCATCATGGCTTAATTAATCCTTGGAAAGGAAACTAGTTTCATGTCAATTAAAAAATAATCTTAAACCATATAAAGAATGAATATAGATGGTATAATAAGAAAATATCCTCAGTGGAGCATAAGAATCGTCAAAGGATGCTAACTTAGATGAAAAATTCCTTTAAGATATCTTTTAAAACATTTATTTAAAAAAATTAAAAATATAATTTTTCATCAATATCATTCAAACTAAAAATTACAAGAACATTGAGAAAATGGTTTTATTTGAAAATTACAATGGAGGATTTTAAAGTAAGATTCAATGAAAATAAATTTCATGAAAGTGGGAAAATTCACTCATGTTATCTATGATAAAAACATTCTTTTCATACTTTGTAAAAATGCCAAAAAGAGCCCCATTAAGAAAACTAAATAAATACTCCTTTTAAAATTTTTGGTTAAAATTAAATAATGGTTAAAAATGACTTGAAAGAGTCATTAGAGCATAGAAATGAACATTAATTAAAATATTTTTAAAGTATGGAAATGGAAGTGAAATATTCTCAACTATAAGGGGAAATAAGCTTAGTTTTCTATTAAACCTTTATTCTATTATCTTTGAGTAAAAAATAGATAAAATGAATAGAAAATAGGACAACATCATAATTAACCATAGTCTATTAAAATACATGGTCATTTAGAAGAGTGAAAGTATATAATCCCCATAAATGAAATTTAAACATAAAACATCCCAATTAGAAGTGATATCGAAGAATTAAACCTTACACTTTGATAACTTTTGAATTGTAAACCTTGTAAAATAATAACTTTAAATTAAATGTTAAATATCATGAACATAAGAAGAATCGTGATATAACATATCAAAGTGGTAGTATTTATATAGTGACCTGGGATTTTCATACATAAATATTACATCTTTTTATATTAATATTCAATACATTTCACAAATACATGCCTGGTAGACATAAATGTTTAGAGTCTTTGGATACTAGATACACAATATTCTTATTTCGTGAAAGATCTCCAACGTCTCCCATAAATATATTCTTCATAGACATACCCTACTTAAACTCTTTCTTTATAACATGGGGAAGGGGAACATAATAAAGGGTGAGCTTAGATTCCCAATAATTATAAGAAAGGGAGATATCAATAATCACTTAAAAATGAAGTTAACATAAGGGTATTTTAACATGAGATTAACATTTGAAAACCATACCCAACATAATAAAGATCATGACCCGGAGTCATGGCATAAATCTTGATCGTTCATAAGACATGAATCACAAAGGAAATCAAGGAACATAATACATGAGAGCATAACATAAACATGGGAATGTAGAAAAAATGTATGCTTATAAAATTTTGAACATGTATAAATAGAAATAGGTTTACTCATTAAGTTAAGGACATTAAATCAAGCACATGCATAAACTTATAGACAAGAACCCTGGTCCATGAATAACCTTATGGACATGAAATCAGGTCCACACATAACCTTATGGACCTAAAACCTGGTCCATGAATAACCTTATAGACATGAAACCAGGTCTACACATAACCTTCTGGACATGAAACTAGGTCCACACATAACCTTAAGGACATGAAACCAGATCCATATATAACATTGTGAACATGAAATCAGTTTCACACATTAGATAATTAACTTATGAGTTATCCACCTTTATCCAATGCATTGTAAGGATATGTAGGTCCCACCCATCACATAATCTCTATATTTTTGTGCCAAAATATCATAAAACATTCATAATATCATAACCCATGAAAAGGAAATGGGTTTCATAAACATTTAATCATAGTATAATCCATGGGAATGAAATGGGTTTCATAATAATCTTATTATAATAATCATAAACCATGTAGATAAATAATAACGATGGATCCATTAAATTATATGCCTATTAAAACATAAATAGCATCAATGGTTATTATTGTTGAAGAATATAAATTCCATGAAAAGATCATTAAGACATTCTTGAGGAAATTATCCTTTCCCTTTTGAAATCAATTTTTTAAAATACAAATACTTTCCAAAATGTTAAAGAAAACATTTGTTTGAAAATAAATTTGGAAACTTGTATAATAATTTTTAAATAATTTAGTGATCATGATAGTGGGAAACACTATTCATGTCATACATATTAAAACAAAGATTCCTCTCAAATTTTCATTAAAAAGTGACTCATTTGGAAAATGAAAAAAAAGATTCTTTTTAAAAAAAATAAAAAAATAAAAAAAGGGTGAAAATGACTTTAAAAAATACTTTTAGAATAGTAAAAACTTTTTTAAATTTTTTTTTAGAAAACATGTACATGGAAGAAAAATGATATTTGACCGAAGAGAGAAATAAAGTTGGTTTTCCTTAAAAACATTCTTTTGGAATCTTTCATACAAAAAGAGAGGAAAATGAAAGGAAAACATGTATTCTATAGAAATAACCATATTAAAAGAGAATTAATTAGTTTATTAAGATATATATCATAATATTTCATCATTTTAAACTTAATCATAAACAATCCCAATAAATAATGATATTGTAACATAAAACCTTTACCAATTTGATAACTTTTAGATCATAATCCCTATGAAAGAATGAAAAATAGATGAATATTTATATCTTTTAATTTTAATTATAATAATAATAAAATACATTTGTGTTTATTATATACACCAAATAAAATAAAAAAGTCATGAATATGCATGTGTCCCACAGAAATAAAAGTGAGACGAATCCATTACCACTTTGGAAACTTTTGAATCATAAGATCCATTAAATAATAACATCAATTAAAAAATTAAATATAATTAAAATAAATATATTCATGATATAAAATTTCAAATTGGAAGTATATACACCACATTAAATAAAAAAGTGGTGAATATGGAATATGTCACCCATAAATTAAAGGGAGACTAGAAATCTCTTACCTCAAGTCTCAACTTTTTTCACACATGTTAAAATCTTATGTATAATAAATATAGGATTATTATAAATATAATTTAGAAAAATAATCATATATATCATACCATATATTATTTATATAGCACCTTTTATCACTCTTTTGTTAACAATTATTTCTCAAAATCACTCTTTTGGGTGATAACTGCTTCATTTTTCATGTATGTTTTGGTTTGGTAGTTTTGAAACTTATACTTTTATTATGGTTAAATAATATAAATAATATTAATAATGATATAAATATCATAAAAATTTATTATATTACTATTTATATTCATCCATAAATGTTAGATATATAAAAATTAATTACAATGTTCATGGAGATGGTTGTTCGTACGTATGCATGAATATTGTTTTAAATTTTTCAACGGATTGAAAGAAAGAAAATTAAATATTAATTAACATTTAAATAATCATTTTTATAACATATATATCATATATATTCATTAAATATATCATTATTACCATCCATTTCAAAATAAAATGAAAAACGTATCACATTGCTTCGTGGAGGCGATAGTCCACACGTACGCACGAGCGACATTATCATTTTCCAACAGATTGGAAGGGAAGAAGGTAGATATTATATTATAATTATATATGTTTAATTGTGTCATAAATATCATATACATATGTTAAATCCATCATTATATCCAGTCATGAGAGGTGGTGATGGAAAATGAATTACATCGGTTCGTGAGGCGGTAGTCCGTCATACACTCGATCGACAGTTTTGTTTCCCATTTAATGAAAGAGGAGATGGATGTAGGTTATGAAACTAACATAATAAAATATCACTATATTGGTTATAATTATTTTATTATATAATCATAATTTAATAATATTTTAATTATTTGGAAGAAGAAATAAAATAAAAAAGCTCAGTTAAGAACGATACCATTTCTTTGAACAACCACCTTAGGTTACCATAAAAATCCTTTTTAGAAGGGTTTCCTAATAAAACTAAGGCCTATAGGATATGTTAAGTTAATTAAGGAAGGTATTTGGGTAGATATTTACTGAACCAAAATGATATTGTATTGTGGAGAGGATAGGATAGGATATTTTCTTTTATAATTGGGGAAAGGATCCCACTTGGAATTTTCTTAGAAATTTCCAAAAATAATCCAAAATGATAAATTCATTCCCAAGAACAATTCTTAAAAATATAAATATATTCAAATTTTTTATAGTATAAGGTTTAAATATGTCCATAAAATATGATTTTTACTATTTTTATTGGCAAACATACTCTTATCTCTTTTGGTTTAACCCCTAGTAAACTCGTTTTAACCTTAACCAAGATAATTAATTTTTACTATTTTAATTGTTCCTTATGAACAAAAATTAAGTTGAAATTATTATATAATATTAATTATTATTATTCTAAATATGGAATATATATTACCAAAATCATTTCATATAAGTTTAAGAATATAATTTAAAATAATTTGATAGACGTGATGAAAAAACAGGTTTCCAAAGAAAATAATTCTTTAAGTATAAAAGTTTTTATATCCAAAATAGACATAAAATTGATTATAATTACCAAAATTAGATTATTTATAATATATTTGAACTAATTTTACTTTTAAAACCATTTTAAAATTTATTTTATTTTTTTAAATACTATAAATGAAAAAGGCAATTTCCAATAAAATTCAATATTTTTCACTATTTATTGAAAAGTTAATATTTTCATAAAATTATCAAAAATTAACTCCAAGATAATTTTAACATGATTATTTTAATAATAAAATCCATTTTTTAAATTAAATTTTCTTAAATTTTAAAAACTAGTTTTAAAATAAGTGCGCAGAACGCGATAAACTCACTTTTTAGAAAAAATACATTTTTTAAACATAAAACAGGATTTATTCTTATAAAATACTTAAAAAAATATTATATAAATGATAAAATATTTTTTTGAATAAATAATATATAAATTTCATTAAATTTATTCACCAATAGTGATAAATTTAATTTATTTAGATAAAAATACTTAATGCGCATAAAATAGTTTTTCAGAAAAATGTTTCTTCTACTTTAAAATGATTTTTATTTTTATTTATAATAAATTGATGAAAACTAATTTATTTTATTCATGTGTAAACAATATAATTTTCATAATATAATTATCCATATTCATACCTTATAATTTAACAGCTAGGTTATAATTGTCATGTTAAAATAGTAATATTAATAGTATATTGTGGTTTGTTAAAACTCGACATTGCATGTAACCCAATATATTAAAGAAATTAGATTTATTTTAAAAAATATATTTCATAAAATTTCAGGTTGTTACATCCCACCCTATAAAATAAATTTTATCCTCAAAATTTGAACTTTTTCTCGGTGGGTTTGACATTTGAAAAATCCTTCATAGAAAAACCACATTTTAGAATGGGTAAATAAAACTTCCTCTTGAAAAGAGGGAAAGGAAGATATCAAGGTTATCTATAATAAAAAATTATTATGTTTCCAAATATTATAACATATTGAGAAGTGAAAATATGGACATATGAGAGAATTATAATGCCCAAGGATTAATAGAAAATGATAGAGAATATGGTTATAAGAAGTTAACCAGCAAAAAACCATAAATATGTAATGAGTTAAAAGATCATTGATTCCTCGGAAATGAAATTAATAATATAATTTTTTTTTCTCAAGATCCTTTTTCTAAAGTTGGGGGAATTTTAACTATCAAGATAGATAACATGGGAAAATATACTTACTTGATTTCCTTCTATTTCATAATCACAATCTCATCCTTTGGTTGTGACTTGATAAATTTACACTTCATCTCTTACTCTAGGAAATGAAGATGAATTGTTTGTGATTGAAGCACTACTGTATCACAAGATCCATAAAATAATGATGAGCCATTCCTCCTATCTCTAGTTATTATCAAAACCAAAATGGTTAGGACAAGTTATCCAATATAGAAAAATCTTCATATGATGAAATAATACATTAATCTCTAAAACCTCATCCAAATTTCAAATAAAAACATTCTATAAATAGATAAACTTAATATCCTTCCAAAATTAAATAATTTATAAATAAGTTCACTAAATTTCCAAAATCAACTTAACATTATTCCCCCAAATATCATAAAGTAACCCTTAGTTGTAACATACCAAATATGTGAATACCATGGGCATATATTCTCCTAAAATATGGTAACAGATATAATTACTATAAAAACTCAATGAAAAGATACATTCTTACTCATTATTTAAATAAAACCATAGAATATTGAATATATTCCATAAATAAAAAAATGTTTTAAATTCCAACAATGATAACATAAACCACTTTTCATCAAATCATTAATCAGTTCCAAGGACATCAACACAATCAAATTTACTTTATCCATACCAATCATCTCTTTATCCCAACTAAACATAATTATCTCAACATCAAGAACATATTAAGGGTTATATTTCCATTTATCAAGTGTTTTCCATAAAATATCATATTTCAATTAAATCGCTTTTCTAGGTCATCAGTACCATTTAATATATTCTTGAAAATATTTAATGTAAAAATTTATATAGAATAATCCTTATAAATTTCATGATTTATGTAATATAATTTTTGGGTTCCGATGCATAAAAAATTCAATCCACTTTATTGTTAAACCATTAACTATGATTCATCATCTTATTCCTTAATTCCTCCTTCATTTATTATGTCATTTGTATTATTTTCATCATCAAAACCAAAAACTTTACTCGTACAACCTTGTTTATCCTATTCAAGATATTTCACCATTGGACATCAATTTTCATAATTCCTATACATTCTATATTTAAAACATTCAGCTGTTGATGATGCCTTAAGGAAACCATTATTCGCATTCATTGCATTAACTAGATGTTTTATTTTTCCTCAGTAATTTCTTATTAAGTGACCTTATTCTCCACACATAAAACATCTTCTCGTTCCTTTGAGACATTCCCTTGAGTTATTATTCCTATATTATCAATATATAGGAAACTAAATCTTATTTTTTCCCTGGTCTCCATCACCTGATCTCTTAGTGAACTTTATCCTTCCCTTCTTTGGTGAGTCCAAGAGTTGGATATGGTCAAAGTTGTTAATCATATATCTTGATAATTGATTAATCATAATCACAATATCCTTCAATAACATTATCATCCCATTTGGTTTCTTATTAAAACATTGTATATCACATTTAACATTAACCCAATTCCTTTTATTTCCCATAGTTTTCTAAAACTAAAAAGAAAAGTGTGAGAAATAATATTCATAGTGGAAAAAATATCCATGAAAAATCATTTATAATATATCTAAATCATGAAAACTTATTTTCAATCCAATATGTCATAGGTCTAACCTAGTCTATCTACAATCATTGTCTATTAAAATCCATCATGATGGTTCATAAAGAGTTTGGAATTTCCAAAACATATGCCCTGGGAGTGTCAAACCAAATGTGAAACATGGATCATTCTCTTGTAGTAGGTGATGATTGAGTCAAATCCCAATTCACCCATTTTGGAGTTATTACCCCTATCCACAATTGTGCTAGAGCCACATCCACTTGTAGTATCCAGATAGGGATGTAATTTCTTGGATACCACTTGCACTATCCTTTAACAAAATTCAATGACATTTTCCTATACTTTGACTTATCCTTAGGGTTATCACTAAATTTTTATAACAAAAATCTCCAAATATTGAATAAACCTATCCTTTGATACAAACTACAATTACCCAAGCTTTTCAAACCTAAATATTGCATCTTTTTAGATAAATTTTCAATAAATTTCACAAATTCATGCCTGAGGACCATAAAAGGTTAGTGTATTTAGAGACTAGATACACAGTATTCTTATTTCATGAAATATATTCAACATATTCCATAGTGATCTTCTTCTTAGACATGCCCTACTTAAAACCTTTCTTCATGACTTGGGGAATGGAAACATAAGAAAGGGTGAGTTCATATGATCATTAAGGGTGAGAAAGGGAGATATCAATAATCACTTAAACATAATATGAATATAAGGTTATGATAACATGATCTTAACATTTGAAAACCATACACTGTATAACATATATCATGACCATGAGTCATGGAATAAATATTGGAAGTTCATAAGACATGAATCATAAAGGACATCAATAAGCATAATCTATAAGAGTATAACATAAGCATATTAATATGGTAAAAACATAATCTTATAAAATTTTGAATGTTTATAAATAGAAATAGGTTCACTCATTAAGTTAGGGACATGAAATTAGTCCCTTGTGTAAACTTATAGACATGAAACTAGGTCCATGCATAACCTTATTTACATGAAACCATGTCCACACATAACATTATGTACATGAAACTAGGTCCACATATAACCTTATTGACATGAAACCAGGTCTATACATAACCTTATGGATATGATACTAGGTCCACACATAACCTTATGTACATGAAACCAAGTCCACGCATAAATTTATGGACATGAAACTAGATCTACGCATAACATTTTGAATATGAAATAATGTTCACACATAACATAATTAACTCATGAGTTATCAATCTTTACCTGGTGTATTGGAGCTAGATATAGTTCCCACCCATCACATAATCCATTCATTTTTGTTCCATAATATTATAAAATATTCATCATATCATAACCCATGAAAAGGAAATGGTTTCCACAAATATTTCATCACAGTATAACCCATGGTAAAGAAATGGGTTTCATAAACCATATAAATAAATAATTAGTATGATACCATTGGATTATATACCCAATAAAACATAAGAATCACTAAAGGTTATTGTCATTTATGAATCGAAATTCCATAAAAATTACATTAAAACATTCTTGATGAAAATATATTTTCCATTTGGAAATAACTTATTTAAAATCTAAAAACTTTCACAAATATTATAGAAAATATTTTCATAGAAAATGACTTTGGAAACTTATAGAGGAAGATTTAAATCATTTATCTTTCATGATGGTGGGAAACATTGTTCATTTTGTACAAGCTAAAACAAATATTCCTCTCACATTTTCATTAAAAAGTGATTTATTCCAAAAAAATAAAAATATTCCTTTTAAAACATATTTAAAAAGTCAAAAAAGTGCAAAAATGATTCCAATCATGTTTTGTTTTAAATAAATGGCCCCTTTGGAATTTTATGAAAAATGATTTTTTTTATAAAATATGTGTTACCCTTTTAAGCCCCTTTGATTATTGAATTCTAGTTGCGACTTGTGCTCTCATGAGGGGATGTTTATTATTGATGCATTTTTATATGTTGTTTATGTTGGATATATATGGGGCTGATTATTATGAGGGTAGGAGGTGATGCGTGAGTTATTTTCAAATGTTTTATCTTTAAGTTAAGGAATTTTTTATAATGCTCACCTCTATTTTGAATCATAATAGGAGTCCAAGGTAGATAGTATGTGACCTATGTGTGGGAAAATTATAGTGTGACAGTGGGATGAATAGGGAATCACTGACTGGCTATTCTGAGATGGTTAGACTAGAAGGGGTGGTAGGACCCAATGCTAGAAATTCCATTTATATGATCGTCTGGGTGAAGATGTCCCAGGTACATTAACTTAGTCGATCGTGTGTATGAAGGAATTCTAGGGACCATCCTTGATCCCATGGATAAAGGTGTTCTAGATATATTATCTTTGGGTAGTACAGTGTGACGTCCATGGATGTTTATAGATTCAATAGTATCGGCCTAGGTTCCTTATATCCAGTTTAGGTCCTTTTATTATTAGAGCCTTGTGACGATGCCCATGACACTAGGGTCTCATTTAGGATTATTTAGAAAATTTATCTTTTCTCTTTATTGCATTCCATTTTTTTATATTATTATTTGGAACATGTTTTATTTTCATTTGTTTCCCCTTATTTTATGACTTTACATAGTGGTTCCTAACTGTGTTCTTTCTTGATTCTTTGCATGGTTTTATTTTAAAAAGTTTTGAAAAGGGATTGTGAGAGGTTTTCAAAGAAGGAAAAAATGAAAGTTTAACTTTATATTATTTTCAAATTATTTATAGAAATTACATTAAAAAGTTTTCTTGAGTTAGAAAAGTGAAAATTGATTCTTTTTTAAACTCTAAGTGTGTATAGGTTTTGAAAACATGGTTTTAGGCCACCCTGCCTAATTTTAGGAATGTCGGTTTTTTATAGATATTTTGGAAAACCATGTGAAAATTTTGAAACCTATTTTAGGTTTTGAAATGTGTATCTCTAAAGGATGTGTTTATAAAATGGTTTTAAATAGGGACTTTGAAATGGTGTTTTGGCCAAGAGGTATTGGTCGACGAAAAGTATTTTCCAAGTGATTGTTTTTATTCAATGAAAATCCAGAAAAAAAGGTTTTTATCATTTTTTTGCTTTTTGTTTTTCTTTTGTAAAGATTTATTAAATATTTCTATTTTTATATTTTATTTAAAACTATAAATTTTATGATGTAATATGAAATTAATTTCGTAGATTTGGTGGGTTGTGGTGACTTACTGGGCATTTAGATCACACGTATATTTTATAATTTCAGGATTATTCTAGATTATTTCACTTCATTTGGATCCTTTAGGTGGGATTTATGGTTGTATGGTGACCATGGTTCATATGGTGGATCATTGTAGTAGTCTAGAGCTTTACTTTTATTTGGGTTTGTTTAGGTTATTTGGCCTGTTGTATTTTACGCTATGTCTTATGGGTATCTATTTCCATTTTAATTTTATTTATGCATCATTTTTATCCTATTTATATGTTTATTTATTTTTATCTCATGTTTTATATTTACTTCTATATTTATGTTTATTACTTTTTATCTATGTATTAGGATGAAATCATTCCCGATGTTCGTTCTGTGATGCACATGCACTAGTTTCCAGCCCATTGGGATTTGGAATTCCCTTCAAGTCATGTGGAGGACCGGGTCAAGATCTGAGGTAAATAAAACCCTAGGATAGTTCATTAAATAATAGGATTTATATAGGTTTTTTGGTAATTCTAACCCTTATCATTTTAGTTTTAATCCTTTTAACCTGTTTTAACTCTTACCATGGTAACTGACTTTTTTACCAAAGTTACTATTCATAATGATAGAAAATGAACATGTCCCCATTACCAAATTTTTACATTATGTTACAAATATGGATATAATTTTATAAAATTCAATTTCTATAATTTTTCTAAATTAATTTTAAAACAAACCTTCAAAACGTAATAAAAAAGGTTTTCCAAAAAAAATCATTTTTATGTATAAAAATGTTTTTATACAAAAATCAAGTGTAATATTGATTCTAATAAAATTTATTGGATTATTATTAATCAAAAGTAACTAATTAAATTTTGAAACTAATATAAAATAGAATGTGGCTTTGTATATACAATAAAATAAAATATGGTTTTCTTAAAAATTGGTTTTTCCTACTATTCACCCAAAAATAAACTTTTCCATAAAATTACAAAAAAGTCACTTTAAGGTAAATTTGACTTTATGATATCAAAAATTATATAATTTTTGTAAAATTTAAATTATATAATTTGTAAATTAATATTTTAAATAAAACCATATAATATATGTAAACAAATTTAGTAAGAATAAAACTATATTCCTTTTGATTGAAAATTTAATTAATATCATTATAATGAATATAACTCTATAAAATATAATTCATGAATATTAATATGGAATTAAATTTATTTACTATTAATATTACATGGGATGTTACTCCTATTAATGATACAAATGATAAATAATCATTATAAAATTAACTGTCTTAAACAAGCAAACTAATATGGAAAAATATTTTATTCATAATATGTAATTGTTTAGTATCCATAGATTCTTCTCCTACTTCTTTATAATTATGATATATCACACTAATAAACACTAAATGATATAATTATGAAACTAGTATAATTATATTGAAACTAAATCACCTCATAATCAACTATTGATAATGGTATGTTCATGTTTGGATTAGTTTGACCACTTACTTGAAAAATGCTATGAAATTATATTAGGGTAGACTGTGAAAACCTAATTAATGGTATAATATGATATAAATATTTAAATAATGATTTTATTTTGTTTTTATAAATTATGAATCGATATTTATCTCAATAATTAAGATTTGTTGGTTAAGAAAATTATCAAAGTGTGTTTATTATCAAGTTCATATTCAAAGATAAAGAATTAAAAACCCATAAAAGGAAATTGAAAAATAATATATAATTATAATTCATATATTAAAATAACTTTAATTATCTTATAATTATTAAATTTTTAAGAAGAAATAATACTCACACTACTCCAATAAAACTAGTACAAATAGTCAAAACTATAAACACCCGATGTGAGAAAATATGTAAAAACTAACTAATAGATAATGATTATAAATAAAATTTTAAATATTTTTAGGTATGAATATGGTTATTAAATAATTTATTAAGATATTTATGTTTATTATATAGGATGTTAGAGCACATTCAGGGAAGATAATATTAAAGTTAAGGGTGTGTTGTCTCAAATTTTCATCCCTTGAGATGTATTTCTTATTATGCATCTTGTTTTCCTATAAATATAATTTAATATTTTTAGCATGATTCTATAATTATTAATGGTATTTAATGTTTCATTTGGAATCATATCCTTCAAGGGGTTTGACTCAAATGTTTCTAAGGATGTAAGGGGAATTCTTGACTCAAATCTTTTCCATGGTTTATAATCACTCCTATTTGACTATAATATTTCAAGATTGATTTATTCTACCTTATAATGATGTTAGGATATATTTCCACCTTCTTTATATGTAAATAATGTTTCACATCATTGAATTATTCCTCGATTAATCTCTTATTTCATAAAAATTTATTTCGTTATGAATATTTTCCATCTCTTTTAAATGGATTTTCCCTCCATATCCATGTTGTTAATTCCCACCAATGTTATCATTTCACTATTGTAAAATCAAATTGATTTTATCTCCTAGGATCATTATATTCCCCTTTATACATTTTAAAATTAATTTTTCATTATTCTTTTTGACATTATGGGTTTTCAATAAATGCATTTTAAAATATTTAAAAGGATTTTATTTTCTATGATCTTATATTCTTCCCTTATAATCCATATTTTTGAAATATTGTTTATTTCATTTTAATATATCTTTATTTGAATTTATTTTAAAATCTTGTTTAATAATTTTTCTCTTCATCTTCAAAAAAGTTTTTTGGAAAGTAACTCGGATTTCATGTCTTTTGATGTTGTTATTTATACATGTTTTCTAATAGAGTAATTTTTTTTAAAGAAACTTATATTTATTATTTATAAATAATCCTTTTGGGTAATTATGTTTTTGGTATTAACCAATTAAGTTTTTGAAAATCTATTTTACGTGATGCCACTTGGAAAAGTTATGAAACTCATTTTCTTCTCATAAGTTATTTATGATAAGATCAATGATTTGGTTTTAAGTGGAAATCATATCTATGGATAATGATAGATGGGGTCTTATATATCCCTCTAATTAATTGGTTAGGGTTTTATATCTTAAGAGATAATGGGAAATGATTTGTAATGACTCGATCCACCAAGGTAAATAGGTGAGCGAAGCCTAATCCACCATAGGAAATAGTTGACTGATGCATGACCCACCAAGGTAAATAGGTGAGTGAAGCTATATACACTAATGGAAATTGGTTTTGATACTTGATTCACTATATTATGATTTCTATACTTATGGATGTTCCATAATTCTCAAGTATGCCTTATTTTTATGATAAGTTGCATTTTCATGATGTATTATTATTTCAGTCTATGATTTATGATCTATGATTTATTAGGCATAACTTTATTATGTATCATGATTATACCTATATGCTCATATTATGATCACTTATGGTATTTGATTTTTATTACTTGTTTTTACCCTTACTGGGCATCTTAGATTACCTATTTCTCAAGTTTCCATTTCCTCAGGTTATGAACAAAAAAAATTGAAATTTCTAAAAGAGTATCTTATATAGAGAATTTTTAGGAGATTTTAAATATGCATTATGGATTAAGTTATTTCATGTATAATGGAAATAAAAATGGACTTTATTTGAGAAATACATAGGGTTTATTAGTTAATATTTTTTCCTAATTTTTTAGAGCTCTAAACCTAAAAGTTCTTGGTAATGCATTGTGATGAAGCTTTTGATTTAATTCATGTAATTTAGATGGTTACATCTACGGTCTATTACAATAATACTCATAGATTTATATTCAGTTTGCAAGTTCAGGTGGTATGAGAGCGTACACCCTTTATATATTTATGGGATTGAGGAATTACACGTTGGGTACGTGTGGTACTATTGAATTATGGATAAATGAATGGATGTGGGTTAGCTAAGTGATTATTGAATAAATGCTTACGATCTAAGTTTCTTGGGTTTTTGATAAAAAATGGGAAATTTCCCTCCAGGGTATAGTGGACATCAATGATGGATTGGGTATGGTGTCATGATTGACCTGAGTTTGTGCATTGACATGCATTGTCAGGAATGTGTGGTGTCAAAATTGAAAGTGGGTGTGTCATAAACTGAATCTGGTTTCCATTAAATCTAGCACTAAACCCATACCATGGAAAGGCCCAAAGGTAATTCCCTATCACCACGGGCTAGCATAAGTGCCCGAGTATAATGTATTATGGTTTGGGAACGATTTACCCAAATTTAGAATCTTTCAACAACAAAAAACAATCAATAAACCAAATCTAAAAATTTATGCCAAACATGCCTTAAATAAAATCCAGAACTAAAAAAATAGGTTTAAACATGACACAATAGGTCCAAATATACATAAACATAGCAGAAAAACATCCCAAGGGGATCCACGTGACAAGGTTTTATCACCCACAAGCCGTCTCCACAACATCTCACCAAGGGAATAAACTAGCAACCCGAACCGCCATCACCCAAAGCCCTGCCTTTACCTGAATCAAACATGATCAAGTATAATTCTACCCAAGGGGTGTAAGTATGGTGTTATTCTAATCCTAATAGTATACCACCCAAATTATTTCATATAGTAGATAATACAAGATGAAAAGCATGCAAGTTTTTTATAAACAAGAAATGGTGGCAATAAATTCTAAAGAATGAAACTTTTAATGGTAAACAATTTTCAAAGGGAAATTACAAAGATTGAATAAATTTAATTAAAAAAAGTAATATACAGAATTTTTTTTATCCAAACACACCCTAATACAATGATAAATACAAAATATCCAACGAGCACTAATCTCGGGAACACTCCTAGGCACTAGTTAATTTTGGGCCCCATGTACCTCGTATCTCAGTGTAAAGTAACAATAGTAATATCTATTCTTGTGAATGATCCACTAGTAAGGAACATAACCATAACCTAGTGGTCCCCAAAAATCATCAATATAGTTTTTTTAGTGTTTTCAATTTCCAACTTGCTAAGTGAAATTGGGAAAAATCACTCTGAATCACTAGCATACTAGTACATGTCTGCCCACCTAGATACTTGGGTTTCCCCCTTTGTACTAAAATGAATTTCACATGTTACCAAAATAAAATTTCACATAAAATCATCATTTCTGGTCACCCACATTCAAAACATTATCTACACATTCTTTCCACCACTTATATCACTCAATAAAACATTTTGAATTTCCATAAAACAACATCACAAAATATAAAAATGCTTTTCACATAAAATCCATTGGAAACCCTCACTTTGAACACCATTTGTATACCCATATTTCACCAAAATATAATTGAAATCACTAAAAAAAATTAATAAAACCATTTCATCAATTATAAAATGACCCCAAATGATCCAACATGGGATATCCATGAAAAACACCCATTTTCACAAAAAAATTCCATTTTAGCACCATTCACTTAACAAATGCCACCAACAATAGTTTTTTGCACCAATGACCAAGGAATATTAACATGAAAAAGTTATAAATTCAGAAATTATAAATGATCCAAGAGTACATACACATGGAATCACCTACCACAAGTGTCAAAAATACCAAATCCTTGTGTGAAAGTTCAACCACACCACCAACGCACCACAAGGGTGTTAAATCAAACCTAAAACCACAATATTAGACCAAGAAACCCAAGATAAAACCCTAGGTTCAAATCCCTACTTTCTAGACAATAGGAACATCAATAAGAAATGGAAGAAACCCTATGCAAATGGGTGGAGGAAGGATAGAAACTCACTTACTTGAGATATCTTGAAGAGATCGCCCCAAATCCACCAAAATTTGAATCTCCAAGAAACAAAAATTGATAGGTAGGCTCGAATGAGGATGAGGAGATCAAGTGGGGACTGAAATGGGGGGAAAAGAGTGAAAATTTATGGATTTATGGATGAAAAAATTACCTTATCAAATTTAGATTATTTGAGAAACCCTGAGAATTTTCTCCCTAATCCATGATGCAAATGAGCTCCAAAGAGGAAAAATCGATAATGGGGGTGAGACTAGGGTTTTTTACATATAGTGGGAGGTGGAATCACCAAAAAAAAATTAAAAAATCAATGATATATAAAAGAATTAATTTTTTTTAAAGCATGAAATTGGCTCATGGGTTGGTCCAATGCCTAACTAAATCACCCAAATCCAAAATGATAATGAGTTCCTAAGGGGTCCAAATGTACATGGTGGTTTGAAAAGGTCAGGGGAGGACAAGTGGGAAGTGTAATGGGTGAAAAATGTTAAAAATGGAGTTATAAAAAAAAAGAAAATTTGTTTTTAAATTTGGAAATGGGCTCACAGTTGGGCCCAAATCATGAAAACCCACCATTTCCTCCAAAAATGAATGGGAAACCCCCATAAAAAAATAATATAAATTAAATGAAAAATAACTTTAAAATAATTCATGGGTGTGATAATTATCCCCACCATAAAAACTTTCCACCCTCAAAAAGTCATCTTAAATCCTGATCAGATAAGAGAAACAGAAACTGCTCTTTAACCCAACACTTATGCTCCCATGTTTTGTGCTCATTAGTACCATTCTTCCAGAGGACTAAAACTAGAGGAATAGTCTTCCCTTGAAGAACCTTTTCTTGGGAGTCCACAATTTGCACTGGCCACCGCTCAAACACCGATAAATTGGGCTCTATCTCCAGTTCTTCCCAATTCAGCACATGGGATGGATCTGGGTTGTACTTTTTCAACTGGGAGACATGGAAGATTTCATGAATGGATGTCAACTGATAAGGCAAGGAAAACCTATATTCCTACTTATTAATACACTCATTGATCTAAAAAGGACCGATATATAGTGGCATCATCTTCCCTTGCTTTCCCAATCGATGATGGACCAGATGTGGGGCCACTTTCAAGAATACCCTGTCACCCACAGAAAAATCTAGGTCTTAACGCCTTTGGTAATCATAAGATTTATGATGGATATGAGTTTTAATAAATCACTGTCTAATCAACTTGACCTTCTCATATATCTCATGCACAAGGCTCAGTCCCAACATTGAAGTCTCACCTACCTCGTCCCAACATAGGGGGACCTATAAGGCCGACCATAGAGCACCTCAAAAGAAGACACTAGAATCAAGGATTGGTAACTATTATTATAGGAAGATTCAACCAATCCCAAATGGATATCCCATTAACCTCCAAAGTCCAAAACACATGCACATAACATGTCCTCCAAGATCTGATTTTCCCGTGTTGTCTGACCATCCATTTGAGGATGGTATACCGTTCTCATCTTAATATGTAACCCAAAGGCCTTATTAAGGCCTTCCAAAAACCAGAAATTGAAATGGGGTTATCTATCTAAGAAAACTGCTAATGGAACGCCATGAAGCCTTACCACCTATGGGAAATACAGACTGCCCAACTCATCCACTTTAGCAGTATCTTTGATTGGAATGAAGTGGGCTGATTTGGTCAGATGATCAATCACCACCCAAATGGAATTATTACCCTGAGGTGTACGAGGTAATCCAACAATGAAGTCTATGGCAACCCCATCTCACTTCCAGGTAGGAATGGGTAATGGATGTAGAAAACTGGAGGGCCTTTGGTGCTCCTCTTTCACCTACTGACATGTGTAGCATCTTGACATGAAGTCAGATATGTCTCGTCTCATACCTGGCCACCAGAACTATCATCGCACATCATAATACATCTTGGTGGCACCCTGATGGATAGTCCACTGAGAATTGTGGCTATTCTATATCACCACCTTTCGTAGAGACTAAAACACTAATAAATGTACCTTGAAGCATAAGATTCCCTCAAGAGACAATGACCAATTAGAATACGTCTCCCCACCATGAAGAAACATCCTCGATCGCTAACAATGATCATCACTAGTTTGTTCTCGCTAGATCAACTCCAAGAGAGGAGTCAACAAAATTATCTCCAATAACACACCTCCACTGTGCTCCTTGGTCTTCACATGCATCTAAGCAAAGAGCCTCATAAGAGTCCACTCATCACTAGATTTCCTTAAGGCTTGAACTGATACCTTTCTACTCAAATCATATGCTACCACATTATCCTTTCCTGGGGTATAGACAATGTCAAATTTAAACCCCAGTAAGTACTGTATCCAATGGAGTTGCCTCAGATTTAGGTCCTTCTGTGAGAAGATGTAGACCAAGATTTTATGATCAGAATAGACTAAAAACTTCTCCCCAAAGAGGTAATGATTCTAAGTCTTCAAAGCATGCATCACAGCTGCTAACTCTAATTTATGGGTTGGATAATTCTTTTCATGTGGTCGGAGTTGGAAAGAACCATATGCCACCATGTGATCACCCTACATAATCACACACCCAAGACCCATACCTGAAGCATCGCAATACACCACATACCCCTTTCCAGCCTCTGACAAAATCAGCATGGGGTCGGTAATCAACCACCACTTCAGTTCTTCGAAGGATGCCTAACACTCTGGGTCCCATAAAAACTTCACCCCTTTTAGGGTGAGCATGGTCATCAGAGAAGAAATCTGAGAGAAATCCCAAACAAACCACCTATAGTAACCAACCAGACTGAGGAAACTCTTGATCTCGAACACGTTCTCTAGCTTCTCTCATGACATAACTGCACTGATCTTCTTGGGGTCCACTGAAACCCCTTTCTCCGAGATCACATGCCCCAAAAACTTCACCTACCTCATTCAAAAAGTGCAATTGGACAACTTTTAATAGAGGCGGTGATCCCGCAAAGTTCCCAACATGATCCGCAGATGATGCTCATGTTCCTCCTCAGATCCAGAGTAAAAAAGGATGTCATCCACGAATACTACAACGAAAGAATTGAGATACCGATGGAACACCCTATTCATGAGTTCCATAAAGACTACTAGAGTATTGGTTAATCTGAAGGGAATGACCAGATACTCAAAGTGGTTGTACCTACTTTAGAAGACTGTATTTGGGATATCTGCCTTTTTCACCCTAAGTTGATGGTAACCCGAACGCAAATCTATTTTATAAAACCACTTTCCCCCCTTCAAATGATCAAACAAGTCATATATTTGGGGAAAAGGATATTTGTTATTAATGGTTACCTTGTTCAGCTTATGGTAATCAATACACAACCGGAGGGACCCGTCGGCCTTATTCACAAAGAGAACATAAGCAGCCTAAGTAGAGACTCTCAGGCGAATGATTCCTTTAGATTCTAAATCTTCCAACTGAATATTTAATTCCATAAATTTGGTGGGGTTCATATGATATGAGGGAAGAGATATTGGTTTTGTTCCTGGTGCCAAATAGATCGAGAACTAAACGTCCCACTCTTGGGGTAATCCTGAAAAATCATCTAGGAATACCTATGGGAACTCAGCCACTACATGAGGTAACCCAACCTCAAGAGCACAACCTTCATCCTCTAGCTTGAGTGATGATAACTAGAAGATAATATTCCCCAACTCTAGTAGTAGAGGTCCCACACTACCCAACTAAGGATCTCATTCCCCACAAAAAACCTGACAAATCCCATCAGGTGTTGTGAAACTCACCCTCCACCTATAGCAATTGATGTGCACTTGAAACTGCACCAGCCAATCCATGCCAAGTATCACATTAAAAATAAACATATCTATGACCAAGAGGGCCCACTCCATCTCAACCCCTGACACAAAAAGTGCGCACTACGGGAACCTGAGACCCTGTTCCTTCTTCTTTCCCAGAAGCGTCACCAACTCCATCGCAAAGGAAAACATATCGATTGGAAAATTCATCATATTCATAGTATGGGAAGAGATGAATTAAACAGAAGCACCAGTATCAAAAAGAATATCACCTATAGAAGAAGAAATCAGAATGGTACCTTGAAGAGTCGATGGTCCCACCTCTGATTTGGTTGGCGCCTGATCCACCGCATGAAGATGCCTAGTCTCTTCCTGAGAATGGAATCTCTCCTGTGGCTCTTCCCTAAACTAGATCTTCCTAGAAGATGATATGTCCCTATTTCCATAGCCACAAAACCAAGACCCCCTATCCTCTATATCTCTGACTGAGCTGGCACTCCCCTAGAAGCCACTGATCTTGCCCCACTTCGAAGTGGACGATCCATCTTGAAAAATTGATGTAAGTGTCACATACCACCACACTGATAAGAAGGATTCAAAGGAAAAGTGAATTCTTGTCAGATGTACCCTGGCCTTCCACACTGGTGGAACATGACGGGCCTCACATCAGAAGACACTGAATAAAACTTCCTAGAAGTTTGTCCTGAGCTGTCAACCCCCTTTTTTCCTAGCTCCTCCCACTTCCTCTTCATCTCATAAGAGCTGCCACTATCCAGACCTGATATCATCTGAGAAAAACTATCCCTCCCCTTGTGGTTGATCTCCAACATACACACCCATTAAACCACCTATGCATAGGTTTTCAGCTTGAACAGGAATACCTATTAATAGATCTATAGTTACAGATCCCTCTTGAACTTCTGGGCCTTCATGTTCTTATTGGAGACCATTTCTGGAGCATACCAGACCAAATCAGAAAAACTTTTGGCATAATCTATCACAAAAATATCCCTATAAAAAACTCCATAAAATTTTAAGATAAAACATACGCCAAAACTTCAGGGCAGTTCTGGTCGTTGAGGATAACCTTGAAGTCCTTCCAGCTCATCTGATTGTGCTTCCCAGCTTGAAGCACTGATTCCCACCACCTATGGCTAGGACCCTATAATAGGAAATAATCCACTTCACCCTGACATCCTCAGGTGTTTCCAGGAACTCAAACATGTTCCCGATCTTTTCGATCCACTCCTCCACTTCCTAGGGTTCCATGCTACCACATAAAGTAGGAGGCTTGTTCTTTAGGAACTCCTAGGCTTTGTCCTTCCTAAGACCAAAATCATATTCCCTATATGGATTAGGAGTGGGTTATACTCCCTATACTAGGTCTTGGATATCCCTAACCACAACTTCTACCATCCTTTGATCAATCGGTGAAGGAGAACTCTCTCTGGCGTCCTCCTATCGGTGCATGGAAGCTTTTTGGGGAGGCATGTTTCTACACAAGGAAACATTCATAAAAGAAATCATCCTTACAAAAATTATAAATAATTTCAACAATTACATCAAATATAAATAAGTTAAGCATGTCACAATAATGAAATAAACAACCACTTCACTCCCACCTAATGTATACGTGCAGTCTGCAGCCTGCATGTCCCACATAGAAGAGAAGACAAACTAACAATCCCAACATCCCATGGTGACTAAAGGTTTTTTACAAGAGGTACTGGAAAGGCACCCTACTCATAACCAAAACTCCTAGCCCTAAAAATCCTAGCTTATGTCTAACTAGACTCACCCTAAAATAATAATATTACCCAAAACGATAAACCTCCTCTGACACCATTTTGTCACGAACTGAATATAGTTACCATTAAACCCGGCACCAAACCTAGAAAGTGGAAAGGGAAAAAGTGTGTTCCATATCCCCAAAATATTTCACAGGTTCCCAGGTGTCATGTATTATGGTTTGGGAACAATTTACCTATGTTTAGAATCATTTAACAACCAAAAACAATCAATAAACCAAATATGAAAATTTATGCCGAACATGCCTTAAATGAAATCCAGAACTGAACAAATAGGTTTAAACATGACACAAGAGTTCCAAATATAAATAAAATTAGAATCAAAACATTCCAATTGGATCCATATGATAAGGTGTTATCACCCACAAGTCATCTCTACAACACCCCACCAAGGGAAGAAACTAGAAACCTGATCCGCCATCACCCAAGGCCTTACCTTTACCTACGTCAAACATGACCAAGTCTACTTACACCCAAGGGGTGTAAGTAGGGTGTGAGGCTAATCCCATAGGATACCACCCAAAGGATTCCATATAGTAATCAATACAAGATGAAAAGCATGCAAGTTTTTTATAAACAAGAAATGGTGGTAATAAATTCTAAAGAATGAATCTTTTAAAGGTAAACAATTTTCAAAGGGAAATTTCAAAGAGTGAAAAAATTTAATTAAAACATTTAAGATACTGAATTTTTTTAGACAAACACACCCTAATCCAATTATAAATACAAAATATCCAACGAGCACTAAACTCGGGAACACCCCAAGGCACTAGTTAGTTTCACACCTCATGTACCTCGTATCTCGGTGTAAAGTAACCATATTAATATTTGTTCTCATGCATGAGACACTAGTAGGGAACATACCCAAAACCTACTAGTCCCAAAATATCATAAATATAGTTTTTTTAGTGTTTCCAATGTCCAACTTTCTAAGTGAAACAGGTACAAAACCACTTCGGATCACTAGCGTACTAGTACACGTCTGCCCACCTAGATACCCAAGTTTCCCCCTTTGTGCTCAAATAAATTCCACATGTTACCAAAATCCAATTTCACATAAAATCATCAGTGATGGTCACCCACATTCAAAATAGTATCTACACATGCTTTTCACCACTTATATCACTCAATAAAACATTTATAATTTCCATAAAACAACATCACAAAATATAAAAATGTTTTTCACATAAAATCCATTGAAAACTCCACTTTGAACACCATGTTTATACCCATATTTCACCAAAATAGAATTTATAGCACTAAAAAATTTTAATAAAACCATTTCATCAATTAGAAAATAACCCTAAATGATCTAACATGGGATATCCATGAAAAACACCCATTTTCACACAAAAATTCCATTTTAGCACCATTAGTTTAACAAACGCCACCAAAAAAGATTTCACACCAATGAAAAAAGAATATTAACATGTAAAAATTATAAATTAATCAATGTTAAATCATCCAAGAGTGCTTACACATGGAATCACATACCCCAAGTGTTAAAAATACCAAATCCTTGTGCGAAAGTTCAACCGCACCACAAAAGTGTTAAATCAAACCTAAAACCACAAGATTAGACCAAGAAACCCAAGATCAAACCCTAGGTTCTAATACCTACTTTCTGTAAAATAGGAACTTCAAGAATAAATGGAAGAAACCCTAAGCAAATGGGATGAGGAAGGAAGGAAACCCACTTACTTGAGATATCTTGAATAAATCGCCCCAAATCCACCAAAAGTTGAATCTAAAAGCAACCAAAAATGATAGGGAGGATTGAATGAGGATAAGGAGGTAAATTGGTGAATAAAATGGTGGTAAAAGAGTGAAAATTTATTGATTTATGGGTGAAACAAATTACCTTCTCAAATCTAGATGATTTGAGAAACCGTGAGAATTTTCACCCTAATCTGCGATGAAAATGATCTTTAAAGAGGAAAAAATCGATAATAGGGGTGATCCTAGGGTTTTTGGATTTTAGTGGGAGGTGGAATCACCAAAAAATATTAAAAAATTAATGATATATTAAAGAATTAATTTTTTTTAAAGCAGGAAATGGGCTCATGGGTTGACCCAATGCCTAACTAAATCACCCAAATCTAAAATGATAATGAGTTCCTAAGGGGTCCAAATGGACATGGTGGTTTGAATAGGACATTAGAGGACAAGTGAGAAGTGTAATGGGTGAAAAATGTTAAAAAATGAAGTATTTATAAAGAAAAATAATTAGATTTGGAAATGGGCTCATAGTTGGGCTCAAATCATAAAAACCTACCATTTCCTCTAAAAATGCATGGGAAACCCCCGCAACAAAGCAAGAATATAAATTACATGAAAAATAAATTTAAAATATGTCATGGATGTGATAGGATGAGAATGAACATGAGGAGTCACATGTGTATGATGATGAAACCTATTGAGGTTTCACTCAAGGAGTAATATAAGGGAAGATATATGGTAGGGAGTGCGCCATTTTCCATTAGAGGTTATGAACCTCATTGTAGATGTAATTTCTTTGGATGATGGGATGACGTTCTCATGATCCAGGAAATGGAAACAGTTGATGTTTTTCAATGGAACTTGGATATGATATGGATGACCACATTTAGTGGCAATGTGTGGAAATGGATAGGGTGTGGGATGTGGATGTACAACCCTCACATTGTAAGGGATGAAAATGAGACCCATTATTGGATGGTTGTGGTGGAATTTGTGTGTTTGTGAACTGATGAATATGATTTATCTATTCCCATGTCAAATATCAAATTTGGTATTTAGATATGATATTAGATAGAGTTCAATCATCAACATTATGATCATGATGATTTTGATGTGATCTAAGCATGAGTCATATTGATGATGTTTCGATGATTAGGTGAGGGCATGGTGACAGTTTTGGTTATTCAATAATCTAATCATGTAATTTTTTTAAAATTCAGGTTTGTAATTCAGTGTAGATGTTGATATTTACATGTCATGCCTTTGGGATAAAATATATTTTAATCGGGTGATGAGATAGTGTGTCGGTGGTTTCAGCTAATAATTTTGATGGAAATTCATAAAGAGTGGGTCCATTGAGTATTTTTTTTAAGGAATTTGAAGTGGGGGATGGGAAACCACATCATGAGCATCATATTTAGTATGAAATATGTTTCTAGGGAATAAGTTGGGGATATCTAAGAGCTTATGTTATGAATTGATCAATAAACCATGGTTTCCTAGGTTATACGGGTGTGGGGTTGCATTGTATCAGTATTTTAGTAGTAGTTATGAGAAATTTCTCGGGTTCTGATTAATATTGTGCCTCATGTTTGTAGTGGTGCAATGAAATCTATTTCAGCATTCCAAGATAAAACACAGCCAATTGAGCATTATTTAGTGACCTAAGTGGGATAACATTTATGTTTTAATGATTTATGAGGTTTCTTAGGTATGATAATTATTATATTGGAGAGATTCTAAAACCTTATACACTTTTTAGGAGAAAAATTATGGAGAAATTTCAATTTTTGTGTTTGGTGGATGGTTTGTTTTGAGAACCAGGATTCGAATCAATAATTCAAGAGTTGGAGTGTCCCAAGAACATGTTTTTAGATATTGTTTTAGGCCTGGGATGTTTCCTAGGTGATTGTATGAGTTTTAGGATATTTTGGTAGAATTCAAAAAGTTTTGGAGGATTTTTTTCCCTGATTCATTATTTGGGTTGTGTGGTTTAGGAAAAACTATAGGGTTACCCATACATAGCAAGGTTTTGAATTCATTTTTTATAGAACATAGTTAGTACATACAGTTATTTCATGGTTAAGAGGAAACCATATGAGGTATCTTAGACCTAGGTCTTAGCGCATGGTTACAGAAAAACCATATGAAAAGTTGAAAATTGTTTAATAGGTGATCTTCATGGTTGGAACATGGTTTGGAGAACAATATTTCCAAACCATGAAAGAGTAATGGCCTTGGACAGTGAAGTCCATGTGGTTGGTGTAATCCAAAGATTGGTAAAATAGAAAGAGGGGGTGAATTTCCATTTAAATAATTAAAATAAAACAGTCCAATTTAAAAAAAATTATAAAAAAATTAATAAATTAAAACCTTTTGAACATAAAAATAAAATAATCAAAGTGATAAATAATTTAGAATGTTGAAAATAAATGAGATAATATATTTGATAAGGAAGTTTTTCAATGAACTTGAAGGTACCCCTATGTATCCCACCACAATCACTTGGAGATTTAGTGTATTAGTTACTTTGATTCAATGGTATACATGATACAAATATATCCCTTTATTTTTAGGTTATAGTAAGAAAATGGATACAATATACACTATCTCTTTAATGGTGAATCTATAAACTTCAAGAAGAAATAATCCCTTTCATTTTCAAAGAAAATGGAAAAAAACCCTGATACATTAATTTAATGGTAATAATAACCAAAATTAGAAGAAATTAGTGGAATAGTGTCTGTATATCTTAGTCTCCAATATACCAAAGAATATGATGAAACACTATGAGAAATTGAGAAAATAATGAGAGTGAGAAAGATATACAATTTGGCACAAACTCTTTGAAGGAAAGAAACAAGATTTATAAAGAGAGATATTTAAGATATTGAAAATATTTTAAGATCATATAGCAATTAAAAATGTTGATCTCATTATGATGTAGATTTACAAGGCCTTATAAGGTATCTATTTATAGGCTTCAAATCCTTTGGTAATGTTCTGAAATCCTTTAGTGGGTTTTAAACTCAAAGATGTCCAAGTTTGGAATATTTGACTATCATTTAAATTATTTAGAATCATATCCTTTTACACCATGTAAGGAATCATTTCACCTTATAGGAGGTATTTATAGCAAAAAAATGTACTATGGAATGGATACTTGAAGGAAGATTTTTTGTTTCTTCCAAAATTGAGGTAGCTTCGGTATAGCCTATGGGATGCATCATGGATAACTCCTAAAAATAAAACATTTTGGCATAGATAATACCTTTCAACATGGAGATGATTTAGTTATTTGAATTTATGTTTTTTCCTATTGTTTGAATTTTGGGATATGTTCTATAAATACTGCAAAGATATTTGACCAAGCTAGGCAGCATTATGGTCCCAAGGGCTTCATCATAAACTTAGTTCCTACAGCTTCATATAGTTTAGTTCTTAGGAATATGTTGTAATAATTATTCTACAGCATGTTTCTATGTGTTACATTGTATTACTTTTTCAAGGAGTATTATATGACTTCAATAAGGACACTCTAAAGAAATCTATCATGATTACATAAATCTAGTTGTAAATCAATTAATATAAAATATTAAAAACTTTAAGAGTGTTTGTGATCATTAAAATCAAAGACCAGTAAGAAGATCTACCCCTTTTTGATGATCACAAACACTTGAATGATAATTAAATTAAACCAAATTAAAAAATGAGTTTCTATAATATTGAGGTTTTCTTATACTTCAAATAAAAACTTATCCCATGATAATTTTTGAAAAAACACTTCTCCCTAAATAATAAAATTCCCCCTTTGAGAGATATACTAAAACTTCTCCCTCATTGGGATGTGATAGGATGTGAAAACTTCACCCCTTTGGGATAATCAAGAATCATTCATACATTGGGTTAGAGAATAAAGTGATAAAAATTAAATCTATATTTATTATCATAAATTATCTTTTGAGTGAGAAAAATAATTTTTTGAAAAAATTTTGAAAACATTAAAAGATTTTAAAACTAAAATTAAGATAATAGAAAATAAAAAAAATTAATAAAAAAAACAATAGTTAAAACTTTGAAAAATATTTTTTTTGAAAAAGATAAATAACCTTGTTTGAAAAAAAACAAAATTTTAATTTTGGAAAATGATTTTGAAAAAAAAAACGTATCTTATGAGATCATTTCAGTATTAACAAGATTAAATCCCCCTTAATTAATGAATTATGAGATTTTAAAGGGATCATAGTCATTAAACAAGACTAAAATAAAGAAATAAAGACTTAGAAAAATTAAAAATTTGAAAAATAATTTTCATTATTAAGGTTATGTAAATATTATATTAATAAACCATATAAAATTCCAACAGCATATCAAACTAGGTGTATAGTAAAGCCCATTCATCGTGCCTATTATGGATAAATGGTTAACAAACTCAATCAACTCCTTTTGGGACAAATCCCTAGGAACATCTATATTAGAACCACATCCACTTGTTTATATAAAAAAATTAATATTTTTCTTGGATTATTATACTCACTTCACTTTTACAAAATTAATAAAAGTTTTGAAAAAAATTTATTTAAATTTGAAATCCATTTTGGATAACAATTTTGAAAAAATATATTTGTTTAAAAAAATTAAAATCCTCTCAAGTTTTACAAGATATTAAAAGATAATAATCATAATATAATCATACCCAACTCACATTTGATGAAGTCAAATCAATCAATAGAAAGGGTTCAGTGAATATATCAATAAGTTTAAGGTTTTTGCAAACAAATTCAAGAACAATATCACCTCTTGAAAGAGAAATAGAGTTTTTCTTCTTAGTACTCCAAGAGACAATGGTTTTTCCTAGAAAATTACAAGTTCCACTAGTACTTTTCCTATATAGTTGAAATTATCTAAAATCAGCATTGTAAAAAAATGTTTTTCAAAAGATGTTTTCTTAGGATAAAATAATATATCCTTTTTAGTTTCATTCAAATAAAATAAAATTATTTTGATGGATTTTAAATGAGATTCCTTTGGATTTGATTGAAAATTAAAATAAAGTAACACACTAAATACAATGTTCAGATGGGTCATAGTAAAGTATACTTCCAATCATAATTTGATAAATCTTATTGTTTATTTATTTATGGGGTTCATCCAACGTAATCTTACATGTTGTGCTTATGGTCATTATATTTTTCTTAGCATGATCCATTCCAAAATTATTTTGAATTTAATTAGTGTATTTAATTTGGTTTAAGAATATTCCATCAGAATTTTGGGAAATTTGAAAACCAATAAATAATTTTAGTTCTATCATAAAACTAATTTCAAACTCTTTATTCGTTAAATAAAAAAAAATCATTACAAATATTTTCTTTAGTTATTCCAAAAATAACATTGTAAAAATAAATTTAAATTATTAATAAATTATTTAAAATGGTTTTGAGAAAAAGGGTGGAATCGTATTTTCCCATTTTTGAAACCATAGGATAAAATAAATCTAGTTAACCTCTCATAATAATCCCTAAAGGCTTGTTTTAATCTATATAAATATTTGGTTAACTTGAAAATGTAATTTGGAAATTTATGGTTTTCAAAACTAGGTGGTTTTTCCACAAAAATATTTTCAGAAATAAAAACATTTAAAAAATAAATTTTGTAATCCATTTGAAAAAGTTTGATATTAAAATGAATAGAAAACACTAATAAGATTCTAATGGATTCTCATCTAGAAATAGGTGAAAAGGTTTCACCATGATCAATACCTTTTTATTTATTATATCCTTTTGAAACATGTTGATCCTTTTTATATTTAAATTTTCATTTTTTGTCAGGTTTATTTCAAAAAACTCACTTGGTTCCAATAATAGTATGATTATTTGGATGCTCTAGAAGATCCAAAACATTACTCCTTTGAAATTGGTTCAACTCCTCTTGCATGGAAAGTATCCAATTCTCATCATTAATAACATCATCAAGTTAATGAGGTTAAATATAAGAGATAAAAACTTGATGTTCAACCTCATCTAATATTAACCATCTAGTATGAGTTATGGATTATAATTCTCTAATAACATTATCAAGATGATTTTATTTAGATTTATTCCATGACTTAGGTAAAGGAGATTATGGGGTTTCTAGGGTATCTTTAATTATTTTAGAATATTGGGGTTTAGGAAGGGAAAACTAGGTTAGTCAACATCATCATCACTTTGTGAATGTGATTTAGGTATATTATCATTGAATTTGATGTGAATTCACTCTTCTAGGGTCTTAGTCCTCTTATTTAATACTTGGAAGTCTTTACTTGAGTTTTAGTACCCAATAAAAATTCTTTCATAAGATTTAGTGTCAAACTTTCCAAGATTATCCTTGATATTAATGATAAATCATTTACAACAAAAGTCTCTAAAGAATATAATTTATTTATGTATTTCTTTCTAAATTTAAAAAGGTCTTTTCCCAAGAAAGGTCTTATAAAGAAACAGTTAAGTATAAATCATGTTGTATTGACCACCTCGACCCATAAATATTGAGGAAGGGGAAACTCATTAAGTAGAGTCCTAAACATTTCTTGGAGGGTCCTATTTTGTCTTCATAAAACCCCATTTTGTTAAGTTGTTCTATGAGATAAAAATGAGTGATGATAACCTTGAGAAACACAAAAATTATAAAATTATTTGTTATCAAATTACCCACCATGGTCACTTATAAGGAAAAATATTTTATAGACTTTTAATTTTTTATTTTCTTGAAAAGTTTATAAAGAGATTATAAGCCTCATTCTTAGAATCTAACAAGAAAACCCATGTAAATATAGTAAATTCAACAATGATTAAAATGGTGTAATATTTACCTCTGATACTAGAAACTTGAGTTGGTATAAAAAGATCAAGGTGGACTAGTTATAGGTTTTTAGAATAGGTAACGTGGTTTTTAGGTTTGAAGGAATACTTGTATTGTTTTATAAGTTGTAAAGGTTCAAAAACTAAGTTATAATTAAAGAAAATTTTGTAAAATCTCATACTAGTTAGTGAGAATGAATATTATAATAACCTGGGCACTAGTTACAAATCCAAGAATCATTATCTTGTGAACTTAAACACTTAACATTTTGAATTTATATATTTTTAAAATATATAATATAAAAATTTTAAAAATGGGATTCAATAAATAAAGGTTCTACTTTAGAATTAAAATATTTGAAAAAATTATTATTAAAGGTTTTCCTGTGGGAATCGATGGATAGGTTGGGTGTGAGGACCAGCCTAGAGTGACTTGGAAAGGTAATGGGATTAAGTCTATTTCCCTTGTGTGGATTGGATTAGGATTACAATGAGGCCTCAATGATATTAAAAATATGTCAAGGGATTCTATTCCCTATGATTGTTATTATTGGACCTAGGTGATAGGAATGGGATAAGGGAACCCATAAAAGGTGTTTATGCTTAATGAGACCTAGGGGACCCTGGTGGGTTCCCCAATTATATTTTTACCCTGGTGAGGGTGTATATGGGAAATGAGTAGTGATGATTGTGGTTGTAACCCTAGAAATCAAATATATTATGAGCCTATTATGGTTTTAATAGTGATAGGTTGGATATTCAAGATGTTGACCTTGGTTATATGGTGTAGGTTCAAGAAAATTGTTAAGACCATTAATACACATTGTGTAAGATATAGTTAGGTGGGGTACTTTTCCCACCTAGATGTTTTGAGATACATTTTGGGATGTATTGGATATGATACTTAAATCTAGGGGTATTATGGGTTGTGAGGCCTTGGACATAGTCCTTGGATCTATATAGCGAGATTCATAGTCTATTGATACGTAGATGTTATGTTTTGGGATTCCTTGGACACAATCCTTGGATCCAGATGATGTGATGTTAGGTAGGGGGAACCACACATTTAGACTTAGACAAGGTAATATATAGTAGGGGGACCAAACCCCTAGACTCAGATGAGGTTATGTCTATTAGGGGAGAGTGATACCCCTAGAATAAGACAAGGTGATTCTTGGTAGAGTATTACCTGGCTCTAGGTGATGATTTATTGATAAGGAATTCCCCTGAGTTTATGGATACAGTTTTCTTGGTAGGGTTTTCCCCTAGCTCTATGTGATGGATTCCTAATAGGGTAATCCCATGAGTTTTCAGAGGAGTTTTTCCTAGCATAGGATAAGAAAACCCCTAACTCTAATTGATAGTTTTTATGACTTGGGCATGCTCCAAGGATCTGTGTCATGGAATGTATAGTCCACCAATATTTCTTAGTGGGGAGAGACACACCCCTAGGTTTATATGAGGTTTACCCTGACATGGTATACCCTAGATCCAGGTGACAAGTGTCCAAAAGGATTGATTGGTATTACCTAGTAAATGATCCTAGGAATTAGCCATTGAGAATGATATTAGTAGGCATAGTTGTGTAATGTTATTAGATACATCCCAATACTAGTAGGAGCATGTATGGGTCAATCCTGAGTTTTATAGTAGATCCTGAGGATCAATATTGCCTATTTATTTATGCTTTCATGGTTATTTTTATTGACTTAGATAATAATTCCACATGAACATATACTATATTTTTTAGTTATATATGGGACTATATTGGTGGTACCCTAATTATTTATACTCACACCATGCTCAGGTGGCCATGACACTTGGTTACCTAAGAAAAACTCACTCTCTATAAGTTTAAGTTGGGAAGAGGCTCAAGATTGGATTAATTGATAAAGATAGGCCAAATGAGATTGAATATTGGTATGAGGTGAGGGTCAGGGATGTAGTAGTGTCTCTTGTATATTTATTTTATTCTTGAATTTATTTTGTATTTAGGATCATCCCTATGGGTGGTCAATGTATTTTTATATGACTGTATGCTTATGTATTTACATTTTATATATAATTTTGTATTTTATAACTTACAATTATTCTATTTTATGTTATGGATGATGTATGGTTTATTTTATCTATTAATGATCACTATGATATGGGGGTGTAGTCTCACCACGGTATTACCCTATACCCTTGAATCTAGTTATAATCCTATAGTGTATGAGGAGGCATGACTGAGGTCCCATTGGAGACTCCTCTATTCTGAACACCATTCAGTGGAAACAGAACGGGATAGGACACTACATATTAGTATGAATCTTTAATAAATAAGTTATTGTATCCATATCATATATGGTATTCTTTGTGTTGCAAGTAGGTGTTATATTTATAATTTCCTATATCTAGACAGTTGTACTATTTTAACCCTAATTAGGAGGGTTGTATTTCTTTGATAAAAATCACCTCACATGTCTTTTTTAAATTCCCATAAGTGGAAACTAAACTTGGAGTACCCCATGAAAAGAGTGCATCAACCCATATCATAATTGAATGAGAAATTAAATAATGGGTGGGAATAAAAGTGAAAGGGCCTCCCTATTATATTTATCCTACTCTAAGAGGTGTTCATAGTGATGTTTATGGGCTATTGGCTTTACCACAGGTCCTTCAGTACCTTCTTCTTTTTGTTTTACCACCTCTTTTATTGATTATTTTGAAACATTCAGGGATAGTTTTAGGGGTTCCAAATATACATTAAAATCATAAGGGTAATCAAAGAAAATTTCAATTCAAAATGGATTGAAATATGATGAATTTAAATATGCTTGTTCAACCTTATTTATGTTTTATTTTATAGTTTTATCTTCATACACAACTCATAGAAACACCTATTTATCTTTTAATTCCAACATAATTCTTTCTTAAATAGTGACTATATCTTAATTTTATTCATTGTTCGGGGATTTTTAGGACTCAAACAGGTCTATAATTTTAGAACAAAGGTATTTCAAAGGCATATTAAGTAGTGAAAAATAAAAATATAGTGAATTTAACGAAAGTTATAATCCATTCAGTGGTTCATCCATGATCTCTTTTTATTCTTTTAATTCCCCATATAAAATTTTTTTAGAATAGGTTGGTTGATATTCCATTCATTTTTTAAAACCCACTATCCCCTTTTCTTTGTCTTTATTTAAGGCATACTCGAATTATGTTGATTCAACATTGTTAAAACAAGGAGTTCAATTTTTTAAGTGAATTTTAAAGAATATAAAAACAAGTAAATTAATAGTTTAATCATATCCCTCTAATGATTCAACTAGTGTCCCTTTTTTCCATGGAGTGCCTCTAGAAAAATTATTGATTTGTGTGGGAGAGAAGGTTTCCTCAAGGTTTCTTCCACTACCTCTATGTATTCTTGAACAAAAAACATGGGAATTTATTCCAATTATTCTTATTGTTGTTTTCCTCCATGTATGCATGGAGAATGGTGGTCACATAGGATAATATGAAACATCCCAATATTGATTTTAGGTAATACCTTTTTTTTCTTTTCTTTCTCATTGTTTTATGGTTCCTTTTTTATTACTTGAGGTGTCGGTAGGTGACTCATGGCTTGGGGGAGAGTGGAATTGATTTGGAAAATCTATAAGAGGTTCACCATTTAACCAGTGAGAGACACTAATATAATGACCCAATATTTTCATACATAAATATTACATCCTATTTTATAAACATTCAATAAATTTTTCAAGTACTCACCTGAGGACCATAAAGGTTTAGTGTCATTAGAGACTAGATGTACAATATTCTTATTTCATGAAATATCTTAAATATCCCCCACAAATATATTCTCATTTAGTACTATTTATATACATACCCTAATTAAAACCTTTCATCATAACCTGGTGAAAGGAAACAAAAGAAATGGTAAGCTTATATGCTCAGTAAGGGTAAACATGGGAGATATCAATCAATGATCATATAAAATCATAAGATAATAATAATGGTATGAGATCATGAATATAATTTACAAGGTTCATACCCAATATATCATGGACCATAAACATGATTCATGGTATAAAACATTATCATTTCAAAATACATGAATCATAAGAGTGAGAAATCATTATAAATAAATCATGAACCATAATTTCATGTCATATAAATGTGGCATTTTCATAAGTTTAGAAACCATTACATATGTCAAGGTTAACTACCAAGACCATAAAATCATAATAGGTTAGGAATCAACAATTGTTTCCCATAGTGGATCAAGCATATAAACTTGTTTACCATAACAAATCAAGCACATTGACTTGTTTCCCATAGCGTAGTAAGCACATTAACTGTTTTCCCATAACTAATCAAATACATCGACTTGTTTCCCATGATCATCTCATGAGATTTAACACTTTACCCAATTAATTGTAGGGATATATAATTATGCACTCATAAATAACATAATGAAAACCATATATATGTGTGCCATAAATTCATTAAACATTCATCATATCATCATATCATAACCGGTGAAAGAGACTGGGTTTTATAAAAATTTAATCAATCCATCATAGACTAACCCATCGAAAATAAATGGGTTTCATAAACATATCATCATCATAATAATAAACCATCTAGATAAAGAGTAAGTATGGTACCATTAGATTATATCACTAGTAAAACATAAGTAACATGAAAGGTTGTTGTCATTGATAAATATAAATTCCATAAAAATATAATTAAAAAATTCTTAAGGAAAATATTATTTCCATTTTGAACATAACATTTTTAAAATTAAAAAATCACAAATTAATGTGAAAATAATTTTTCATTGAAAATAACCTTGTAAAATTATAAAGGAATCTTAAAATCATTGAGTTTTTATAATGGTTGGAAATTTCATTCATGTTTTACAAGTTAAAAAAAATTCCTCTCACATTATTTTAAAAAGTAAAAAAGTACCTCATTTGGAAAATGAAAAGAATATTTATTTTAAACCATTTTATAAAAATTAAAGTAATGGAAAAAAACTTATTTAATAAATCATTGGAGATAATTAAAAATATTCATGAAAACATGGATATTGAAGAGAACAGATTTTGAACTGAAGAGAGAAATAAAGTTGATTTTTCCTAAAAAGATTCTTTCGGCCTATTTAGTTCATAAAGAATGGAAAATTTAAGTAAAACATGTAATATATAAAAATAAATATATGGTAATAAAATTCATGAGTTTCTTGAGAGATATATCATAATATTTCACCATTTGAAACTTAATCACAAATAATCCTGATAAATAGTTAGATTATAACTTAAAACCCTTACCACTTTGATCATTTTGGAATCATAAGATCCATGAAGAAAATAAAAATATATGTATATGTATAACCCCATAATTTTCAAAATTATTATCATAAAATATATTCATGGTTAGTATATACACTACATAAAAGAAATAAGTGGTGAATTGTAATATGTCTCACAGAAATAAAAGTGAGACGAAAATCACTTACCTTAAGTATCTAATTTCTTCGTACATGTTTAAACATCCTTTATAATAAATATATATTTATTATAAATATATTATATAACCATAATCATATATATCATATCATATATTATTTATTTATAACCTTTTACCACCTGTTTATTAACAATTATTTATTAAAATCACTCTTTCGGGTGATAGCTGATTTGTTTTTCATGTATGTTTTGGCTCTATGGTTTTGGTACTTGTACATTTATTATGATTAAATATTATCCATAATATTAATAATGATATAAATATCATATAAATTAATTATATAAATATTTATAGTTATCCATAAAATTTAGATATATAACAATGAATTACACTTCCCATGGAGATGGTAGTTTGTACGTACGTACGAATATCGTTTTCATTTTTAACGGATGAAAGAAAAAGAAGGTAAATAATATTTAACCTTTAAAAATCATTATAATATCATAAATATCATATTTATCTATTAAATATATATTTATTACCATCCATGTAAAATGGAAATAAAAAATGTGTCGCATCACTTTGTGGAGATGGTTGTCCACATGTATACACGAATGACATTATCATTTTCCCACATATTGGAAGGGAAGAAGGTATATGTGATATTATAATTATATAATTATAATTATTTAATGAATATAATATATATATATATATTAAATCCATAATTATATTTATCCTTGAGATGTGGTAATGGAAAACGAATTACATTAGTTCATGAGGCGGTAGTCCGTCGTACACACGCTCGACAGTTTCATTTCCCATTTGATGGAAAAGGAGATGGATATAGGATATCTCACCAAAATAATAACATATCATTATATTTTATATACTATTTTTATTATATTGTAATTATTAATATGTGTATAGTGGTGGTAATAGAATAAGTAAAAAAGAAATACCTTAGTGAAGATAATTACCTTCGGTTAGAAAAAACTCCTTTGGATATCTTATTAATGACCCTGGAGTTGATCTTTTGGGAAGAAAAAAATCTCTATAATTTGTAAAAGGATTTTGGGGATAGATTTTTTCATGTTTTGGTTGATAAAAATGTAAAATGGGTTGTGAATAAGTGAGGGGAGGAGGTGACCTTTTATAATTGAGGAGTGACATTTTTTTAAATACCAAAAACTATTCAATAATGGGAAGCCACTCTTAACCAAAGTGCCTCTAAAATTTAAATATATTGGAGTGTAGGGAAGTTAAGTTAAATAAAAACCTCCATAAAAACATGTTTTAAACATTTTATTCCCATATCCTCTAATTTTACTTTCACCATTTTAGTTTTCGTCATGGTAACTAGTTTTGTTTTATTTATTTAACTAGATAATTTACCCTTTATGACTAAACATAAATGACACTTATTAGATAATTTGGAACCATTTATTCTAAATATTAAATCCAATTTATCAAATAAAAATCCTATGTGTGTGGAAAATTATTTCTAACATAAACGCATGTAATGCACAAAACCCCATTTTAACCTTAACTACGATAATTAATTTTTACTATTTTTACTATTCATTGTGAAACAAAATTAAGTTTAACTTATTACCCAATATTAATTATTAATATTAAAAATATTTAATTAATTTTACCAAATTCAATTCAAAATGGTATAATTTAATTTAAAATTAAACCTCCAAGCATGAAAAAAATACAGTTTTCCAGAGAAAATTTTTTCTTAACAACAAAAAGTTTTTATATAAAAATTTAACATAAAATTGATTAAAATTAAAAAAAAAATTGGATTAATAATATTATTATTTAACTAATTACAATTGAAAACAATTTTAAAACAAAATTAAACTTTGTAAATTCTTTAAACGAAAAGGCATTTTTAAATAAAAATCAATATTTTCACTATTCATCAAAAAATTAATATTTTTAGAAAATTATCAAAAAATCACCCTAAGATAATTTTGAATTTTTTATTTCAAAATTTTATTTTATTTTTTCATATAAATTTTCTAAAATTGGTAAAAATAATTTTAAAATAAGTACTCAAAATGAAAGGAAACCATTTTTAGAAAAATGCAGTTTTTAAGCATAAAACTAGATTTATTATTATCCCATGAAAAGAAAAAATATATGAGATTAATGATAAAATATTTGATTGAATATATAATATATAAATTTCATCAAAATCACTCAACAATAGTGATTTATTTAATTTATTAAGATAAAAACACATTGCGCGTATAAAAATCATTGATTAGAAAAACATTTCTTTTACTTTAAAATAATTTTTATTTTCATTTATAATAAATTAATAGAAAATGAATTTATTTTTTACATGTTTAAACTATATAATTTTCATAATTTATTTATTATTATTTATACCCACCAATTTAATGGCTAGTTTATTAACGATATACTATATTACGGTTTGTTAAATCTAGATGTTTCTTATAACCCAAGCTATCGAAGAAATTAAATTTATTGGAAAAATATTTCATAAAATATATGCGTGTTACATTATACACACCTTAAAATGAATTTCACCCTCTAAATTATATCACTTTAGTACAAACAACTTAGGATATTTTTTCACCATCATATCCTTAGGTTCCCATATAGCTTCCTCAAATTGGAGTTTTTGACAAAAACCTTTGACCAAGTGAGTGGTCTTATTTCATAGAAATTTCTCTCTATGATACATAATCTCCACTATGTTTTCCTCATTAGAATGATATTTCTCCAATGGTATGAGCTTTGAGTTTGGTACATGTGGAGGGTCGGGTCTATACTTCCTCAATATAGATTCATTAAACACATTATAAACTTGAGATAGGTTTGGTAGAAGCACCAAACAATAATCTACCATCCCTACTCATTAGATAATATTGAAGGGGAAAATATACCTAAGGATTAGATTTTCTTTATTGAAAAATCTCATAACTTTATTCCATGGTGAAATTCATAGAAACATCTTGTAGCCTACTTCAAAATCTATATCTCACTGATGATTTTCATCATAACGTTTTTGTCAAATTTATACTACCCTTATGTATTGTTGAATGGATTTGACTTTATTTTACATTTACTTAACTAGATAAGGTTAAAATAGATTCTTTATCTAACTTCATCCCATCAAATTATTGTTCTACACTTCTTTCCATAGGTAAATTCATAAGTATCCATCTGAATGTTCAAGTGAAAGATATTGTTGTAAGAAAACTCAATTATAGTAATGTGTTGATCCCAACCACCTTTGAAATCCATTACACAAGATCTTATCATATCATCTAGGGTTTGAATAGTTCTCTCAGACTAAACATCAATCTAAGGATGATATATAATGTTAAAAATCAACTCTTTATCGAGGTATTGCTAAAGACTTCTCCAAAACTTTAAGTTAAACCTCAAATCTTGATCAAATGCAATAGAATGTTGTACTCCATGAAACCTTAACACTTAATTAATGTATATTATGTTAATATCTTCAAGGGATAAATTATCTTTAATATAAAGGAAGTATTCTGACTTTATAAGGAAATCTACTATAACCCATATAATATTATGGCCTTTAGACATTTTGGGGAGTCTAATAACAAAATCCATGGTGATGTTTTCCTATTTCCATTCAGGTATAGGTAATGGTTGTAACATCCCTTTATACTTTTGTCCCTCAAACATAACATGTTGACATTCCAAGAACTGAGATATATATTCTAAAATATCTCTCTTTATGTCATCCCACTATAAATACTCTTTCATATCTCTATACATATTTATACTTCCAGGATGAATAGATAATGAAGAATTATGAGCTTACTCTAACAATTCCTTCATTAAATATGGTATGGATGGAACATGTAACAACCTAGACTTTTTTAATGATATTTGTTTCTTGAAAATGTGTGTTATATTATATTTTACACAACAAACCCATATTTATTTAATAATAAAGTGAATATAAAGGGAAATGTGACCATTGGGATTCGACCGTTATATGAACATTGGTCAAAAATTAACGTTGTTCAATATAACCATTGGAAACTATAATCTTGAAAATAATTTCAACGTTATAATTAGTGTTTATAAGTAGAAATGAAAATGGGTGATTAATGCATAAAGTAGAAGTGATGGCCTTAACTAGTAGAGTCGTGTCATATGAAACCCATTTGTCCAAAATTGGGAGGGAGGTAGCATCACAGGGGTTCACCCTTGAACAATCCCAATCTGAGATTCAAAAAGTGAATCTTGAACAAAATATCATGCGAGATAAGTTCAGTTTAGTAGAAATTACAACTCGGTCAATGTGAGTCGAGTCACCCCATGAATCTATCACCATTGCACACATTACCCTTAGTTCATACGTGGTTGTTATAGGGGTTACTTTTCCTAACCTTAGTTACTTAATATTTAATTCCTCTTTATAAATAAAATTTTTATTGCATCAATTTTGTTTTAATAATAGTTTTGCTTAATAAAATATAAGTTCAATTGAGATAGAATTTGAAAAATTGATTTTTCAGACACAAATTGTACTTTTTAGAAAAGATATAATTTTTTATAATAACCTAAATTATTATTAATAATACTTATTTTAATTAAATAGTATGATAAAAACACTTTTATTTAAATATAAATGATAAAATAATTTTATTATGTCCTTAAAAAATTTAGTGTCAGAAATTTTACTATGCATATTAAACCTGCTATTTTTTAATAAATAAGAATTTTTATAGTTAAAATTTAAAGTTATAATATTTATAAAATTATTATGATAAAATAAAAATCTTTTTTTAAATCAGCATGTCTAATTTTGGTTTGGGTGAATTCATGAGAATTTTCTAAAATACTTCATTTTTTCATGAATAGTAAAAATATAGATTGAGGTTTTAGGTATGTTTAATAACTTAGTAATTATTTAATAATGATACAATAATTATTTAACCATAATTCATGACTCAAAATATGTTATTTTATTAATATCAAGTATTTTAATAGATTTTAATCAACTTCCAAACCTATAATTTACTTTCCCAAGTCTAAAATGGAAACTTTGGCTTTAAAAATGTTATTTTGTGGAAACTTTACTTTTCCTTGCCAAAAAAAGTAATATAATATCATGTTTGGTTCTTTTGGGTTAACATAACATAAAATATTTACCAAAATTACAAAACCATGGTAAAAAACCATGGGAAACCCCTTGGTTTTTCATTTTCCACAACCTAGATTTCCAAGATCTATATTTAGAAATTATTAAACAAATCCCCTGCTTTTTCTATAAATACCCACCCATTTATCCATTTCCTTTTACTCTCAATCCATCATCGATGAAGATATGGTAGTTTTACCTCCCAAGGAGTCCCACCAAGGTGTCCTCGTTCCCCCAAGGTTTCATTCCTCAAGATCTAGGAGTAATTCAAGGTAAGGGAATTATCCTTCTTTTCTCTTTGATTCAAGAACATTTTTTCATATATGTCTTATAAATGTTTTGGTTACTCAATTATATTACCCATTTTATCATACCCTTACTTCCAAATTATGTTTTTTCAATTTGATACCTTTATCACTTATAACGAATTGAATTTTGACCAAGGTACATGTCGTTGGTTTTTTGTTTTAAATATTTCCTTTAATCATGGTAAAGGTGTGTTATGGCCTAGGGAAGGCCCGATGAGTGTATGGGGAAGATTTAGGGACTGTAGGTTTGGATAAATGGGATGTAGGATGGCCCACATGGTTAGTGTAAACTGTGCGACCCAGGCCACACAGTTTCTATAAACTGTGCGGCTGTAGATAGGGGCACCAGAAAGTCCGCATAGTTTTTCTGCAACTGTGTAGACCAAGTGCATGATTTTGTGGCCTACTATAGATAGGGGATAGAGCCTTAACACACATTTTTCCCATGGTTTTTAAACTGTGCGCATAAACTTTGCACAGTGGGGTTTGGGGAAAATTAATATTTTTCCCCACTTAAACTTTAAGTTCTATTTTTCAATTTCCCCTACCTCTAATGGATATAACCAAGCTCTTCTTCCTCCTTGAGCTCTCAAACCCTCCAAAGCATGGATCTATGACAACTTCTTCTTCTGAAATCTGATCTTCTATCCATCAGAGGCGTTGGATCCCTCATGGTAAGTCTCTCTAGTCTCTTTAATCCTATTTCTATTCTTCTTTCCATCTGTTGCACTATTTGGGTTTAGGCTCATATGCCCTATTTTCAAGGCATTAGACTGAAACTCAAATATCTTCCAACCTTCTTCAAATATGAGTTCGGTATAAAATGTGGCTTCATCTACGGCCCTAAGGTAGGTGGCCACATAGTTTTCCATTTGAGTTTTGGCTATTTCATATTTAATTTGTCATGTTGTGATCTAGCCCTTATCTATATCCCTTTATGTGTTGGTTCCTTTATGTATAAATGACTCTAGTTACATGATATAGGTGAATTGGATCTTGTTTAGGGGTTTATATATCATCATTTCTCTTCATAGACACCCATAGGTGTGCCACTGTGGAAATAACCTTTTGGGATAAATGGTTTAAAATACATGGAACCCAATTTAGCTTATAGATTGTATTTTAATTGAAATAGAAATTTTACCATGTGTAATTGATGTATACCAAGGTGCCTCAATGGTGCTTAGTCCCTTTTGAATTGGAATTTTCCAAATGGGAATGTGATTAGTTGACCTTGACACTTTGGATTTGACACTTTTCCTTGAAATTAATTTTCCATGTTAGGAAAATTGGATGGTTGGCTTTGTAGGTTGGCTAGGATTAGATGGCTTAAACCTTAAAGATGAATTGTCTTTAATGGAACAGTTTCAAAGGATGGAATGGCCTTTCCTTTGTTATGATTTATTATAAAGTCATTATATGAAATGGTTTGTTTGTTTAAATTGAAATGATGTAAGATTGATTTGCCTTATGTTATATGATATGAATAGTTATGCCACTGCTATAATTTTGATCTATACAAATGGGAATTTATAGGAGGCATTCTTACCTCGTTACATCTTTGAATATACATGTATGGGTGGGATGCATTTGTACCCCATGCCAGCTATGATATAAGTGTATGGGTGTGAGGCATTGTTACCCCACGCCAGTTAAAATCTCTATAAGTGTATGGGTGGGAGACATTATTACCCGACACTAGTTATAATATTTATAAGTGTATGGGTGGGATGCATTCTTACACCACGCTAGTTACAATATCTATATACATGTATAGATGGGAGGAATTATTACAATATTCTAGTTATACTCTACATATATATATATATATATTGTGACTTGATCAGATATATCATCTTTGAGCTAAAGTAGGTAGACCTGTCAGGAATCCTTTAAGTAACTGAGAAGGAGGTTAGTTATTTATTTTGTATTATTTTACTTTCCTGTTGTTAGTTTCACATTGTTTACTTATGAGCACCTATTAATATTATACATAGACACCATTGGTGGTTTCCTACTGAGATTTTTATCTCACACCCTAATCAGGCCGCATTTGGTACTCAAGAAGACTATTTTCCTATAGGTATGGATAGGGGAAAATACCAATTTTTTGGATATTGATTCATATTTCTTAGATGGATCTTAGGATTAGAGGATCGGTCTTATGATCGAGATACTATGGAGAAAATTTTGTCTTTTTTCACTTTATCACTTTTTTTAGCATGACCGCTGTCTGTTTTTTGTTTCCTTTTGTACTACCATGCCATGAATGCATGTTTACATCAGAAACTACCTATGAGTCTTTATTATGTTATTCAGTTATTAAGTCTTCCTCTATATTTTATTATGCTTCTGTTGTTTACTATATGTATCTATTTGGTTGTGCTTCTGCTACTGTTCACTTTTGTAGTATCCACTGCATTACTTTGATATGGGGGTATAGTCTCCCAACCATACTACCTGCACACCCTTGTTGCTGGTCCGCAGCCCCTAGTTTTTGGGGAGATGCGCCAGGGGTCATGTGGCCAACCAGGCTTGGGGTATGATTTAAGTGGAAGTTGAGTCTGGGACGTCGCAAAGTGGTATTAGAGAAGTTCATTTCTTACTTTAATATTTGTATACAATATAATGGAGATTAAAAATGCTTAGATACTTAGTTATAAGTCATTATTGGGTTTCATGAACCCATGTATGGGGTAAAGACCAAGTTTCCTTATTTATGATTGTCATTGATTATTCTATTACTGTTGATAAGATTTCACCATTGGGTGCTTCACATGTTTTGGTATGTTATTGATATTTATGATATTATAATTAACATATCATTTCTCAACTCGATGAAATGATGGTTATGTATTAGAACATGCATCCTGATAGGCACAATATGAATATGCCATGAATTTTTCCATGTCACATTTAATTTCCAACAAGCATTTCCTATTTCATATTCATTATGCTTTGTATTATCCATATACAATTGTGTTGACCCTTCTTGTAGGTTTTGGAATGTGAAATGTTGTGAGTTCAGTGGGTTCTACTCTTGGATTCATAAGGTTCATGGGCCCTTATGGATAAAAAAATGGAATTCCATATAGCTCAACCTTTTAAGAGAGGTATAATTACATGAATAGGCAAAATTTAAATTAGAATGACATCTATGTGAGTTCCATCTTTTAGTTCATAAGTTGTATGGGACCTTATGGGTCGAAAAATGGCATATCACCAGATTTAGTTGATTTAAATGCTTTAAATGTTTTAATGAGCACACTTTAATATAGTAAATGACTTTTAAATTGAGAAAATACATCTTTCACATGTCTAACCTAGAGACTTGACCCAAACCTAGCCTTAGTAGTAGATAGTGGGTTTTTCTCTATTCTTATGGCCTATTATGATCTGTTCCAATGTCTAGTCCTGGATTTTGATATAGGAAGAGTTTTGTGTCTATTCTTATAGAAATTCCTTAGTACTTGTCCAAGCTTCTTGAATGAAATCATATGGACTGCTTGAATCGCTTCTAATATATTCGTTTGGAATTATAGAATTATGTCGCCACAACATCCTCGTGTCGCACGCCCTGAAGGTGGTGAGGATCATGTTCTTAAGGTGTTGGGCCTTGAGCCACCAATTTTTCTTATAATCAAGCCACCTATGTCTCCTCATCTTATACCTGATTTGGGAACTGATGCCTAGTTTTGATAAGGATTATTACGTATGATGTAGAGTATGTAAAGAAAAGTGTGACCTGTCCTGAGTATGGTAGAGTTGACTCATGAGTGTCATCAGAAGCATCCTCCTACTTTCTCAGGGGATGGAAGACCACTTACCATACAGTCCTAGATCAAGGTGATACTGTCTATCATCGAGCACCTAGATATGAATCTAGAGTGGAGGGTCAGGCTAGCTTCTTACATGTTACGTGATTCATCCAAGAGGTGGTGGGATATCATCACCTAGGCAGGCCAGCATAGATATATTGTTTGGTATGACTTCTAGATTGTCTTCTACAACTACTTCTTCCCCCAGAAATTGAGGGCTCACAAAGCTAGAGAGTTTATAAATCTGCAGCAGGGGACCATGTCTATTATATATTACTCATCCCATTTCACTAAGCTGCAGTTCTTCGCTAATTCTCTAGTTGATGATGATTTAATGGTTTCTAGGTGATTTGAGGATGGTATATATTCTTTCATCTAGTCACAATTCAATGTGTTTAGCATGGTAACTATTTATAAAATCACCAACCAGGCCCTAATTATAGAGAAAAATTTGAGGGATGGTGGTAGTACAAGCCAGGGTGGTTCTTCACCTAAGGCTTCTAGTATATCTTCTTCTGGATGAAGAAACACTTTGAAGAACCTCATAGAGGTAGAAATGGTTAGGATCCTTTTACTTGTAGTTATCTTATCTGTCACTAGTGTGGGGCGCCAAGACATTTTAGGAGGCAGTGTACTTGGAACCCGGTTGAGTGCAAAGTTTGTGGAAGGTTGGGTCATCTCCACCATTTCTATAGGAATTTCCTTCCAGTGCCTAGCGAGAAAGGATATTCACCTACTCCTAATTCAGGAGTTGGGTCATCAGGGTTATGATAGTCGGGCAGCTAGAATACCATCGGTCATTCAAGTTGAGGTGGCGGTTGATGCAGAGGCAATTAGGCATATGATTCTCAATGCCAGCTGAGCAGGCCTGCTCAGGGTAGTCAGGTAGTGACTCAGGGCCGCAATATAGGCCAGTTACATATAGTCCAACCTATGCTATAGGAGCATGGGTTGCAGAAGGCATTGGGTATGCAGGTACTTTTGAGCATTGATTATCACCTGCAGACTAATGGACAGATGGAAGGTACAATACAGGAGCTTATGGATATGTTATGTACGTGAATTCTCGACTTTGGGGGTTCTTGGGAGAAACACATTCCTCTCATTGATTTTTTTATAATAGATTTCAGGATACCATTAAGATGGATCCATATAAAGCCTTTTATGGTAGGCCTTAACAATCTTCTATGTGCTGGCTAGAGGTAGGGGAAGCAATTGTGCTTGGACCCCATCTTGTGTAGGAGACTTTAGAGCAGGTCCAGCTGATCAGGAGGTGCATGTTGACAGCTCAATTTAGATAGTAGTCTTACACCAACAGATGCTGGAGGACTCTTGATTTCAAGGTTGGAGACTTGGTTTTCTTGAAATTCTCACCCAGGTTGGGGCATAGACATATTCTAAATCAGGGTAAGATGTTACTAAGATTCATTGGACCCTTCAAGGTTGTGAAGCAGATCGGACCAGTGTCTTATCAGCTAGCACTTACTCAAATATATCGGTCTATGCATGATGTATTTCATGTATCTCAGATTTGCTGATATTATATAGACTCATCTCATGTCTTTCATCCTAATGAGCTTAAGCTGGATATGAATACTTCCTTTGAGGAGTATCTGGTGCCTATTGTTGATCAGAGCATGAAGACACTCTGAGGTAGGTTTGTTCCTCTTGTACGGGTTTTATAGAAACATGGCTAGGTAAAGGATGAGACCTAGGAATGGGAAGCTGATATACAATATCAGTGTTTGGAACTCATTGCTAACAGTACCTCCTTGCCATCAGGAGGAAAACTCGAGGATGAGTTATGTGAGGAGGGGAGGTTATAACAACCTGACTTTTGAACAAGGTATGGATTTTTGGTTTTTCATTTTGAATATTTCCTTTAATTATGGTAAAGGTTTTCTACAGCCTAGGGAATTCCCAAGGAGTGTCTAGGGCTGGTTTGGATTCTGAAGGTCCAAATAAATGGTCTGCATGGTTAGTGTAAACTATGAGACCCAGGCTACATGGTTTCTATAAATCGTGAGGCTACAAACAGGGGAACCTGAAAGTACGCACAATTTTTCTACAACTTTGCAGACCAAGAACATGTCCACGTTCTCTTCTACAGATAGGGTACTGAGCCTTAACACATGTTTTTTGCATGGTTGCTAAAACATGTGCATAAACCATGCACAATGGAATTTGGGGAAAATTACCATTTTCCCCCACTTAGAATTTAATTTCTACTTTCCTATTTCACCTACCTTCATCGAACATAACCAAGCTCTTCTTCCTCCCTGATCTCTCAAACCCTTTGAAGCTTGAATCCTTGATAATTTCTTCCTCGGATGTCTAATCCTTGATATGTCGAAGGTGTTGGATCCCTCATGGTAAGGCTCCCTAGTCTCTCTACTCATGTTTTTGTTATTTTTTTCATCTATTGCGTTGTTTGGGTTTAGGATCATATGCCCAATTTCTAGGGAATTGGACTAAAACTTGGATCTCTTCCAACATGCTTCAAATCTAAGTTCGATATCAAGAAGGACTTGTCTACGGCCCTAAAGTAGGTGGTCACATAGTTTTCCATTTGAGTTTTAGCCATTTAGTATTTAATTTTGTGTGCCATGAGTTGGCCTTTTCCAAGCTCCCTTGATGTGTTGATTACTTCATGTATAAATGACCTTAGTGCCTTGATATAGATGAATTGGATCTTGTTTAGGCATTTAGATATCACCCTTTCTCGGTATGGACACTCATAGGTGTTCCATCGTGGAAATGGCCTTTTATGTTAAATGGTTTAAAATTAATGGAACCAAATTTAGTTTCCATCTTAGATTTTAATTGAAATAGAAATTTCCTCATATGTAATTTATGTATACCAAGGTGCCTCAATAGTGATTAGTCCCTTTTGAATTGGAATTTTCCAAATGGTCATGTGAGTATTTGACCTTGACACTTTTCATTCAAATGAATTTTCCATGTTAGGAAAATTGGATGGTTGGATTTTTAGGTTTGCTAGGATTAGATGGTTTCAACCTTAAAGATGAATTGGATTTAATGGAATGGTTTCAAGGGATGTCATGGCTATTCTCTTATTATGATTTATTATAATGGAATTACATGAAATTGTTTGTTTGTTTAAATTGAAATTATGTAAGATGGATTTGACTTATGTTATAAATGGTTATGATATTTCTATTCTTATGAGTTGTATAAATGTGAATGGATGGGAGGCATTCTTACCCCATTCCAACATTGAATATACATGTATGGGTGGGATTCATTATTACCCCATGACATTTATGATATAAGTGTATGAGTGGGAGGCATTATTACCCCATGCTAGTTAAATATCTATAAGTGTATGGGTGGGAGGCATTCTTACCCCACACCAGTTATAATCTCTATATAAGCGTATGGGTGGGAGGCATGCTTACCCCATGATAGTTACAATCTCTATATACATGTATTGATCGGAGGAATTCTTACCCCATGCCAGTTATACTCTATATATATATATATGTGTGTGTGTGTATGTGTGTGTATGTGTGTGGTGACTTCATTGGACATACCAGATTTGAGATGAAGTAGGTAGACATGCTAGGTATCCTTTAGGAACCTGAGCAGGAGGTTAATTATTTATTTTTCATTGTTTTACTTACCTGCTCTTAGCTGCACACTATTTACTTATGGGCACCTACTCGGATTACACATAGACACCATTGGTGGCGGCCTACTGAGATGTTTATCTCACACCCTACTCGGGTCGCCTTTGGTACCTGAGAAGACTATTTGTTGTTAGGTATGGATAAAAGAAAACACCTCTTTTCAGGATGTTGATTCATATTGATTAGATAGATCTTAGGAGAATAGGATTGGTCTTAGGGTAAATATTCTATGGAGTGACTTTTGGTTTTTATTCACTTTAGAACTTTTTTTATCATGTATACTACTTGTTTTCTTTTTCCTATTATACAAGCATTTCATACATGCATGTTTTCATCAGATACTACCTATTATTATTTTTCTATGTTATTTAGTTATTCAGTCTTCCTCTGTATTTGATTATGATTCCACTTTTTACTATATCTGTCTGTTTGATTATGCTTCCACTACTATTCACTTTTGTTGTATATTCTATGTTACTCTAACATGGGGGTATAGTCTCTCTGTCGTACTACCTACACACCCTTGTTTCTAGTTGGAAGCCCCTAGATTATAGGGAGATGCACCAGGGGTCATGTGGCCAACCGGGCCCAAGGAAGGGTTTAAGTGTCAGCTAGGTCTAGGAATTCACATCCCCTCTCATTTTACCCTTTTTAAAAACCACATTTTATACCCATTATACTGCTGAATTTAGTCCTCAAAATTTCCCTCTTCTCCTAAATAAATTCTATTTTAATTTCTCTATGTGAATACCTAAGACTTTTAATTTTCCAAGGGTATTTGCCTAGATATCAAAAATTATTTATTTGACTCTGGTATTAATATACATGAAACCCACATTCCCTTTTTGTGGGATGAAAATGAAATAATGATCATGTTTTTAAGCACTTTTTAAGAGCCATTATTTTGATATAAAACATGTTTCTTTTATTCTCTATGGGTTATTTATGAAATTTTTTATTATGATCTATGTGAATCAAATGAAATTAATATATATTAATGGTGTTCCCTAATAGATAATCATAAATACATTATAAATACCATATATATAATATATAAACTATAAATCCTTCATTATTCCCAACCTTGAAATGTGGTAATGGAATAATGGACAACATCGATTCGTGAGGCGGTGGTTTGTCGTACACATGAACAATGATTGTGTATCTCATTTAATGGTAGTGTGTGAAGTTGTAGGTAGTACCATTTAAATAAAAACATATCATTATATTTAAGATACTGAGATTATTATATAAGTAATATATAATAATAATTTATGTTTGGGAGAAATAAATAAAACAAAAATTCTTGTTGAAGAACATTACCTCTTCTTCAGCATACTTCCTTTAGATCTCTTCTTAAAGGATATAGGATTAGTATTTTGGTGATACTAGAAGAACTTGGATGTATAGAGAGTTAGGATGAGATATTATGGTAGATATTTTATGTTCTTCAAGTCTTTTTAGTATAAATGGGGTGGTGATGGGTGGTATTAATACTTGGGGAGAGGTGGGTTTAAGTAATCAAATAATTATTATTTTATGTTTAAATCCAACCACATATAGGTTTCATTAATTTACAAGAATCTGGATGATAATTAATGTTTTAAAGGTATTTCAGGGTTTATAAATACCTCAAAAACCCATTAAATTTTGTTATTTTTAGGTATGTTAATCTTTTACCTTTTAACTTTAACCATTGTCATTATTTTACCTATACTACGGTAAATAATATTTTTACCATGATAAATTTTTTACACATAAAAATAAAACTTACCTTAAAAAATAATTTGGACATTATTATTCCAAATATTGATTCTATTTTACCAAATTTAAATCATATAATTTTAACAATTATATTTAAAATTAACCCCATGTACGCAACAGGAAAGCGAGTTTTTAAAGTGAAAATTTTCAAAAGTTTGAAATATTTTTATATAAAATTTCAATGTAAAATTGATTCAAATAACCTAAATTGTATTTATTGATTTATAATTGTACTAATTATACTTTAGAACCAATTTAAATATAATTTAAATATATAAATAAATTAGAATAAAATGCAGTTTTCAATTAAAATGAAGTATTTTTCACTATTCATCAAAAAATAAAACTTATCAGAAAAATACCAAAAAATAATCATAATCTGATTTTGATATAACACTTTAAAATTGAAGTTTATTTTTCAAATAAAACTTATATAAGAGTCAATATTTAGTTTTAAAATAGGTACGCCATTAAAAGGCCGCAAAATTGTCTTTTAGAAAATATATATATAGATTTTTATGCATAAAATTGGATTTATTCTTATATTAATCCTATAAAACTTATTGGATTAATTTAAAAACATTTTAATAAATATATAACATATAGATTTAATTAATATATTTAAAAAATAGTAATTAATTTAATTTATTAAGATAAAATTCCATTGTGGGCATAAAAATAGTTTTTTATAAAAACAAATCTTTTATATTCAATTGGTTTTTATTTTCATTTATAATTAATTGGTAACCAATGAATTCATTTTATAAATATTTTTAAACTATATTTTTATAATTTAGTTAATCTCATTCATTCTCACCATTCTAATGGTTAGGTGATAATGGTTTTGTTAAAATAATAATATTTTAGAGTTCGTTTAAGCTCAGTGTTTTGTGTATAGTAAGCTATCGAATAGATAAATTTTTTTTTAAGGAATAATGTAAAATATTGGGGTGTTATGGTTGAGGTAATGGGTGAAGTTTTGAGATGTGGTAGCACATAGGAAGTTTTTATGGGATTTGAGTGATGGATCAGTATCTGATTTTTGGCCACCGGACGGTCAAAATCGATGGCCATGGATCTTTCCACTGTTTTTAGGTGGTCAAACTGTCAGATTCATGGTGGAGGGTGCGGTTCGGGAATGTGTGGAGAATATCTAAACTTTTTATGTAAAACTATACTACATTCCATGTATTTAGAAGAACACATGGCATGTAGACCCTCGACTGTAGCAGCTAGGCTTTTGGGGTGAGTTAAGTATCACACACCATGTAGGACCCTCACATGATGTGTGATCCAATGCTAGAGAACCGACGTGTAATTTGGGAGTACATGAAAATGACAATGGCTAGGAACATGAATAGTTTACATGAACATGATCCAAGGGACACAGGAACAACTAGAGTACATGACCAATGTACATGGACATGGCCAAGGTGCACGAACACGGTCAGTAGCATGGGAAAGACCCCATGTGGTTGAGGCACATCATGTAGTCCCCTTGCATGCTATTTATGGATACATGGGTAGTAAGTCATGTACTATTGAAGCACATGGTTAAGAAGTGGATTCAGACCACACATCATGTGGGTCCCCTAACACACAGTGTACCCTCCTTTTTAGGAAACTTATATATATCGTATCTTCTTATTTTGGGATCATATTTTGGCCCACGAGTATCCTATCCTGAGTGTTTTTTCACATAAAACATGATGGTATCCTTCATAGTGTATTTTTATATATTATTCAAGGTTTTTTGAGTTTGATTCTTATTTAGGTGGCACTCAACAATGGCAATGATCAGGTAGATCATTAAAGTGGTACCCCCTGATAAACTATGGTGTGACACCTATATCTACTGAGTGGTACCCCCAATGGCACTAGGTAATGGGTCCTCTACCTACTAAGTGGTACCCACTATCGAATAGGGTGAAATACCGCTATACGTTGCGTGTTACCCCCTAATGGATTATGGCATGGGTCCTCTATCTACTAAGTGGTACCCCCTATGGCATTAGAGAATGGGTCCTCTGCCTACTGAGTAGTACCCCCTATCAGATTGGGTTTGGTTCCTCCTTATGCTAAGTAGTACCCATTGATGGAATAGGGTGTGACTCCTCTACCTACTGAGTGGTACCCCCTGATGTACTAGATTGTGGTTCCTCTACCTACTGAATGGTACCCCCTATCAGATAGATATTGTGTCCTCCTTACATTGAGTGGCACCCCCTGAGGCACATGGGAGTAGGTCCTATACTTAGAGATTGTCCATATAGGTACATTAGTAAAATTCCTCCCATATTAATTATTTCTTTTGGTTCTTTTCTCTATCCCATGTCTTATAGATGTGAGCTTGGGGTAGTTGCAGATCGAGCCCCATTGGGTTGGATCGTGATAGATTGGTATTAGAGAAATTCATTCCTTGGTAAGGTGTTTAGAGTAGTCACCTTATGATTATTTAGTTAAGACATAGAGAAACAATTTCATAGTTTCTTAAGTGAGTCTTTCAGGATAGGGAACCTAATTTTGGTGCAGCGGCCAACATATCCATTCACTAGGACTCTGACTACCTACTTGTCGACTTGGTATATCGAGACATTTTTTATAGGAAAAATTGGTACATTCATCATATAAGATTGAGTATTTTTTTGTACTTATTGGGTTATCTCCCCATATATATATATTCTTATCTGAATGTGGTTTATCTCAAATAAATTTTCAATATTCCTCTATAAAGATATCCATCTAGGTTACTGATTTCAAATTGTGATGATGATCTAATGAGTGATGAGGACTTAGTTCAGGGATCATCATGCGAGATTCTTCCTCTGGGTGGATAGGTAGAATCCCCCCCACCTGTCAAGAAACATATATTACTAGCGAAGAAGACTGAGGACACACATAGTCTTAGCGCACTCCACAAGTTCCATCACCAAAGTCAGCTGAGGTTCCATGGTGAGCTAGATCCACAAGTTACAGTGGATTGGATAGAGTTGGTGATCTGAGTTTTTAGGCTTATCCAGAAACTGAATGATCAGGAAGTTACACTAGAAGCCAGTATTTTCGATGGATTGGATGGGTGTCAGTGCAGTTTGGTCATGCAGATGAATAATGATTCAACACTCTCATGGCCCCACTTCCAGAAGCTGTTTTGTGAGGAGTAATACCCTTCATGTTTGCACTCAGTTCTGATTCATAAGCCTCTAGAGCTATAGAAGGGAGTGATGATAGTTTATGAGTATGATTAGAGGTTCATAGACCTTAAAAAGTACTCCTTACACATAATTATAGATCTATACTTTTGATCATGGAAGTTTGAATAGGGTATTCACAGATGCATTTGTGATAGTGTGTTACCCCTATGCATTACCACTTATTATAAAGTGTTGGAGAGGATTTTGGTAATGGAGATATTCCTATCTAAGGGATTCTAAGAATATAGACCTAGCAGTGGTCATTATAGGTCTGAGTCATTTTCAGCAGCTAGTAGGCATCAGTTGATAGGATCTCAGTGTAGGAAACCTCCCCATGACCAAACTCATACACACGGTCATGCAGCACAGGGACTACGTAGAGTATCAGGGAATCCTATAGAGGGGAAGTGTTATGAATTTGATGGTATAGGTCACCTAGAATGTGATTTCCTAACCCGGTATGTTGAGGAGGGTAGGCTGATAGTAGATGGACCATCACAAAAGAGGCAATGCCATGATCAAAGATCTCTCAGGAGAGGGAAAGGTGTCCCCCAGAGATACGGAGCTGGTAGATAAGAAGTTAGGGATCTAGGAGGAGTATTTTTTGGTGGTTTAGGACTCTATGATCTCCTCGAACCACTACCACAAGTCATCCCACATCAGTCTTATAAATCTAGTGATCACGACCATAGGAAGCTGCAGGCTATGGAGGCAGATGACCCAGCATCACACGAGTTGATTAGAGGTATGAATTGTGTTTATTATACTCTTGATTTAGTACTAGTAGACACAGTTTTTAGTCATTCATTCATATATTTACTCCTGGTGTGAGATCTGGAGCTCCTAGTTGATGCTTTATCACAGAAGCTTTGTCTTAAAGTTCCTACATAAAATGATTCTTCTCTATCTTTTATCTTCCAATAGTGCGAGATATCGCTTAGTGGAGAGAGGTTATAATGGGACCTTTTTGTCATCACTATAGGACCCTATGACATCATCTTGGGTATGGATTGGTTATCCATGGTCTGAACCCAGATTGACTTTCATCACAGATGATTCAAATGCATTCACACTGACAGGATGAGATTCTCCATTATGGATGAGAGAGACCTCATGGCGAGATGAGTGGTTTTTGTGATTAGGAGTATGAAACCCATCACCCATCAGTTGGTGAGTGTATCCCTTAGTGAAACAGAATCTTTAGGCATCTGGATTTCTTTAGTCATGGATGGTTTTATGTATGCCTTCCCTGAGGATGTTTCGGGACTACCTCTGAGGTGGGAGATGAAGTTTTGTGTCAAATTTCACCTCGATACTACTTAGATATCTTCTTTGGCATATAAAATGTCCCCTAAAAAGCTTCAAGATCTATGTTTGTGGTAGGAGGACCTTTGAGATAAGGGTTTTATCAAACCCAGTGATCCCCCATGGGAAGCTCCAGTGTTTTTCATGAAAAGGGAAGATGAGAGCTTGCGGATTTTGTATATTATCATCACCTAAATCATGATATGATAAATAATAAGTACCCCTTTTCAAGGATTGGTGACCTATTTGATAATTTTAGAGGCACTATATGGTTCTTGGAGATTGATATCATTTTCGTCTACCACCAGTTGAGAGTTCATGAGACTCATATTCCAAAACTGGCATTCCAATGTCTCTATAAACATAATTAGTTCCAAGTGATGCCATTCGGTGTGATGAATTCCCCTACTATTTTTGTAGATTTAATAAACCAGATATTCTAGTTGTACTTGGACCAATTTTTTGTTATATTCATTGACGAAATACCCATATAATTTGTGTCTAAGGAGGAGCATGCAGATCACTTGAGGATAGTCCTAGATTTTTTTTGGGAGAACCAACTTTATGGTAAGCTTTCAAAGTGCCGGTTTTGGATATATCTGGTTCACTTTATGGGGAATTTCATTTATAATCATGGATAATCTATATACCTAGAGAAAATATATGTAGTTCTTACTTGGGATCCACCCAAGAGCATGTCATAGGTGCATATTTTTCTTGTCTTGGTGGGTACTATTAGAGGTTTGTGGTGGAATTTTCTAGGATTGTATCCCCTTTGACCTCTATGATGTCGAAAGGGCATTTGTTTACCTAAAAAAATATTTCCAGAGATAATTTTAGGATTTGAGGCTGAGGCTAATGATTTCTCCTATTTTGAGACAACCAAAGGAGGGCATAGAGTACGTAGTGTATTTTGATTCCTTAGGACCTGGGATCGGTTGTGTGTTAATACATAGGTAGGTAGTTATCACATATGGTTCAAGGTAGTTGATACCCCATGAGTATAACTACATGAATCATGACCTAGATTTAGTAGTGGTATTCTTTTCTCTGAGGATATGGAGGCACTGTCTTCTAGGATTTTTCTTTCTTGTTTACTCAAACCATCATTTTCTCAGGTATGTCTTCATACAGAGAGACTTGAACCAGAGATAGAGGAATTGGTTGGAGTTTCTTTAGGACTATGACTTTGAGATAGTCTATACTTTAGGGAATTTATATGTGTTGGAATATTCCCTTAGCATAAATTCCTAGGCTTGTTTAGTGTAGGAGGAGTCGGATCAGTTGGATTCCTTACAGCTGACCCTGGTTGAGCAGGAGGGTGCAGCTTTTCTTCAGTTAATGGTGTTGAATCCTCCACTTTTCCAACATTTGAGAAAGTCACAATTGTAAGATATCGATTTTTAGGTCTTACATTGCTATATATCCTCTATATATTCACCATATGGACTTTTTGAAGGAGGGAATCATGTTATCCTTTTCCAAGAATGATCGGTGGTCCCAATCATGATGTGGGAGGAGGTGATGAGAGAGTTTCACACATATTATTTAGTTGTACATCCTGGTATGGGGAAGATGTAAATTGACCTTCAATGGCAGTTTTGGTGGGATGGAATGAGATAGAGTATGGCTGATTTTATCTCATGGTGCCTCACTTGTCAGCAGGTGAAGGCTGATAACTATGTTTTGGTGGGTTTTTTGCATCCTCTTGAGATCCTACATTAGAAATGTGATGTCATATCCATATAAATTTTGATAGTTCGTCCATGTATAGTGAGAGACTATGATGCCATCTAGGTGATAAGTTACTGACTTATGAAGTCAGCACACTTCCTCGTTATCAGGGAGTAGATTTTGGTGGATAGTTTGGGGTAGTTATACCTACGGAATATTGTTCACCTTCATGGGGTTCCCTCAATGATTATCTCCAACTGTGATACATGGTTTATTTCATGGTTGTGTAGAGGCCTGCAGGATGCATTTGTGACCTAGATGAGGATGAGTACATCCTTTCATCCCCAGACAGATGGGCAGACTGAGCACACTATCACAGTGCTAGAGGTTATGTTTAGGGATTATGTGTTGGACTTTAGCTTGATCTAGGAGGATCACTTTCAATTAACAAATTTTTCATACAATAATAGCTACCACTTTGATACCAGCATGATTAATTTTGAGGCCCTATATGGAAGACCCTGCAGGTCACCCTTATGTTGGACTGAGATTGGTGAGACATCTCTTGTTGGGCTAGAGATGGTGTCGGTGACAATGTAGAAGGTCTAGGTCATCTGCAAGTGGATGAGGATAGGCCAAAGAATGTATAAATCTTATGAAGATCAATTTTTTAGGCCTTGGAGTTCGATCAGGGAGCCCATATTTTTTGTATAATCTCTCCACAATGAGGATTAGATAGATTCGGTTAGGGAGGAAAGTTATCCTCGAGGTTCATCAGGTCGTTTGAGATCTTATAGAGGTTTGGATAGGTTTTCTACCACCTAAACCTACCCCCAAAGTTATATTAGGAGCATGAAATCTTCCATGTGTCACAGATAAGGAGATACATGCATAAACTTACAAAGGTCATTGACTGGGGAAAGCTGGACATCGAGGATGGAGCCACTTTTTTGGATCACCCAGTAGTGATCAAGGATCGACGGGAGAGGATCCTGCATAGATAGACCATTACCTTGGTTCATGTGTTATGGAAACATGGGAGTATGAAGGAGAGATCCTAGGGTGAGAGAGCCAGATGCGGGCTCAGTATCCCGATCTTTTTACTTAGTTTTTACTATTTGAGGATGAAAATATTGAAGGAGAGAATAATGTAGAGACACTTTTTTACCTTATAAGACTTTAAAATATATCTAGAAATATTTTCAGAGCTAGTATTTGAGATGGAATGTAATTATGAGGCTCGGTGTGCTCAGAATTAATTTTATAAAAATATTAAATATATTTTATACTGTGTGCACACAATTTTTCAAGAAAAATGGGATAAATATTAAACAAAGTCTCAGATCAAAAATATGAGATCATTTTTTAATATGGAATGTGAGTTTTACCCTAGGTGTGACCTAAATATGGTCAGTGTGGGATGTTCTAATAGAACGACTGTTGGTGGGTGCATTTAAATTAAATCAATTAATTAATTTGATTATTTAATTAAAATGAGCAAAACTTAAATCCTTCGTAAATATGTTGTTATAGAGGATCATGGGGGTTAGCCGCATAACCTTGAGATCATTGAGTGGAATATTCCACGACCTATCATTGGATAATCGAGGTCAAATGAAAATGAACCTCTAGATCAAGGTAAACTAAGGTGCAGCGAACACAAAAGATCTTCCTCCTTCATCGGAAAATGTGTTCATCATCAATGAATGACCCAAATTGAGGTAGGAAACATCAGTTTTTGTTTTCTTCCTCTTTATTAAACTATTTAATCATGGATTATCAATCTTTTTATTTATATCTGATTCTTGAAACCTTCGCATGATCCCTTGTCAAATTAAATTTATTGTTTAATTTGTTTAATCCCTATTGTTCCATGATTTCTCACCCCAGTTGTCCCCGATCTAGTTCATTGGCCAAGAATATTAGGCCAAAAATCTTGAACCCTTGTTATTGTGCTTTTATCCCAACTTTTCTTCATGTTCTTCATCATTGGACCACAAGGTCACAATTTGACTATTTTCAAGTGGGACCGAGCATGGTTTGATCCCCATATTCGAGGCATATTTGCATACGATGAACAGATTAGAAATTAGAGGATGGATTGGGATATTTTGCAGGATTTGGGTGATTCCACTATGGATTGGGAATCCAGTGAGGAAATGAGTGATGACCGAAGATGCAGTGGCACACATAGAGTTCGTACAAGCTTCGATTGATATACCATAATCCGATTTATGACCACCGGAGGGCCGAAATCGACGGCTAAAGGAGCTTTCCTCCATTTTCAGGTGGTAAAATGGCCAGATTCATAGAAGTGGGCATAGATCAGGAATGTGTAGAGAAGATATATACTTTCTATGGAAAACCTGACTACAATCTGTGTAGTCTAAAGAACACACGGCGTGTAGACCCTTAGTTGTGGCAGCTAGAGTTTCCAGGTTAGGTAAATATCACACACCGTATGGGACCCCCACATACTATGTGACCCATTTCTAGCGACCCAGTGTATACTTTGGGAGTACACAGACACAAGCATGTCCAGGCACACATCTAGTGTACATAGACATATCCCAAGGGACACAGGCACAAACAGAGTACACAATGAGTGTACACAAACATGATGAAGGTACACTGACACAACTAGGAGCACAAGCAGAACTTTGGGTGGCTGAGGCATTCCATTTCGTCCCCTTACCCATATTATATGGCTACATGGGAAGTAAGTCGTATACTTTTAAAGGACACATACAGGTAGCGGAGTGCGACCACACGCATTGTGGATCCCCTTACATGTCATATACCCTCATTTTTTAAGAAACTCCTACCTCTCTTATCTACTTCTTTTAGACTCTAATTTTGGACTGTCAGTATCCTATATTGAGTGTTTTTTCACATATAATGTGATAGTGGTATTTTTAGTGGCTTTTGAGATATGATGTGAGGTGTTTCAAGTGTGACACTTCTTTAGGAAATTATTGATGATGACAGTGATCGGTAATGATCATTAGAGTGGTACCTCCAAATAGACTATGGTGTTGGTCCTAAATCAACTAAGTGGTACCCCCTATAGAACTGAGGTGGGAGTCCTCTACCTACTGAGTGGTGCCCACCTATCAGATGGGGTTCAGGTTCTTCATATGATGAGTGTTACCCCCTAACAGACCATGTGGAATTAGAGTGCAGTTCCTCTACCTACTGAGTGGTACCCCCCCCCATAATATAGGGTGTGGGTCCCCCTTACACTAAGTAGTGCCCCCTGATAGACTATGGAACATATCCCCTACCAACTGAGAGGCACCTCCCTGATGGACTAGGGAGTAGGTACTCTACCTACTAAGTGGTTCCCCCTATTGGATAGGGTGTGGGTCCTCATTATAATTTTAACACCCCGAGCTTCCACGATACGCTTCTCTTTCAATAATGTAATAGCTTGCATTGTACGTAAGTTCGAGATTCTAACACACCGTGACCAATCAAAATAGCCATTATGAATAGTAATACCCACTTTTTAAAATTATGTATATTTTATATTTCAAAATGGACTTCATTTTTGGATTCGGAATATCGAAATTATTCTATGTTGAATTTTTGGTATTTTTCTGAGAACTTCCATTTTTTTATGAATAGTGAAAAATACTTAAAAACAACTTTTTTAATCAAAATAATTTATAGTGATAAATTATACTATTGAGTGGTTTTAAAGTAGAATTAGAATATATTTTTACCATTTTATCCAATGGTGGTCATTATAATTAATTTCACATTGAAATTGGACAAAAACAATTGTCAATCTTTTGATATATATTGTTTCTTAAAAACACGCTATTTGTTGTGACAACGAGAATTAAATATAAAATTAATTAATGAAACTTATATGTTTGGAATTTTTTAAAATAGACATCATTTTTGAATTCTGAATATCAATTATATCTTAAGGTGAAATTTTGGAATTGTTCTGAAAAACTTCAATTTTTGATGAATAGTGAAACCACTAAGTGGTAGTTAAAAAACTGATTTTTCGTTTAAATGAAACATTACCACTTCTGTCATTTGATTTTAAAAAATCCGACATACATTGTTGTCATTAGGAATTAAAATGTGGTTCAATGGGATTAAAATAATTTTTTGGTGAATAGTACCTTTTAAGTTTAATTAATCACGATTAAAGGTAATTAGTGAAATTTAAGGTAAAAATGATATTATAAAAATATGAAAATACCCTTACACTTGTTTTACCCTTATTGGATGAGTCATGTACGACCAAGAAAATCCATGGGTCAACTTGGGGACCCCATGGAGCCACTTGGGTAAGAAAATGACATTAATAACTTTTTATTTAAAGTAAAAATAAAATTGTCACAAACATTTGTTGTTTTACTAAAACAATTATTAAATGGGATTATATAAGTTAAATTTTAGACTATAAATATTCATTGGAAATATAAAATGATTTCCTACATCATTATATTTTTTTTATAATTTTTATACATTATATAAATTAAATTTTTTATGACACCATGATGATGCAGTGATTACCTCATTAATTAACGATTTAAATAAAATGAAAAAATAATGTAAAATCTAAGACTTAAACTTGTAAAAAACCTATTTGATGAGTATATTTCGATCCCTTATCATCTTATCCTCGAAATATATAATTTTTGGACCTTTAAAATCCGAAAATCATTTCATAATAATGTAACATTTCATGACTTTCCAAGAGTGCCCCTCTTCTCCTCTTATAAAAGGCCCCCACAACTACCACCTTATTCACATATTCCAAGACATTTGGCTCGGCCAACCTCTGCCCAAATACTCTCTAAACCTCCCTATTTTACTCTTAGAAGCCTCACTTTGGGCAGAATTCTTCCCAAGGAAGCCTTTGGCTCAAATCAAAAAGAGTTACACGATTTTAAGGTAATGTCTTCTCTTATGTTGTTTTGTTTTATTTTCCTTCTCCAACCCCCTAAACTCTTTTATTTATTTTATTTTATAGAAACACCAGTATCTTAAATATACTAGGATGTTTTTATGAGAAGTATTTTATTTAAACTTACACACACCTTCGTCAAATGGTTAAAGAACATATTGTTTCTGTGGGTGGTGAATTATTGCCTCACGAAACGATGATTGTTCAATCTTCTTTTAACACCTCTCATGGTGGCCATTATGATGACACTATTTTTTATATATGATATATATTATGTTTATGGTTTCCTTATTCTTATGTATTTTTCATTTATGGCATACCTTTATGATTTTCATTATGGTTAAACGCGCTAATTTCATTTTAGGAAGTGCAGACTACCGCCCCCTCAAAGTGATTTGAATCGTTAATGCCATATGTGGGATGTATAAAGGATGCAGTAAATGATATTATATATTATATTATACTATAATTATAATATACATTTATATAATTATTATTTCATTACATTAAATACGAAATATAAATGAAATTAGCGTTCATGCGTACGTACGGCTTACCGTCTCCATGAACGGTGCATTTCATTTCTTACCTCTAAATGTTATGTAATATTATAAAGGCAAGTATATACTAGATATATATGATATATATGATATCTAAATCATGAATATAATTATGTATATAATGGATATTTTACCACATGAACAACTTGTAATTATAAAAAGTTTATTTTTGACTCAAGTACCAAAGACCGACAAAACGACCGTTATTAACTTAAATAATTACATAATGTTCATAACATGTTAATAAGTGATATAAAAGGAATAATAAACTTGGAAAAGGTTCTTAAGAAAGTATAAATTAACTCTAGTTTATTATTCAGGAGGTTAAAGAACGGTTGAGTCAAGTCGGACACGAGGTAAGGGAACTTCTTAACCCAATTTCCGTTCCATGGGTTAATCTCTTAATTTCAAATTATGTCATGATATTATTATGTCATATCTTGTATTTGTACTTTCTTTATGTGTACTTATAGTGAATACACATAATAGATCTATTTTATTTAAAAAATTATTTTTGTGAGGGACTTTGTCTCAATCTTCTTTCATTGAGGCATATTTTTTTTAATACAAGACTTTCTTTTATACGGTGTATAAAACCCTTTGACTTTTACGTTTATTCAAAAGGAATATTTTTTATATGAAGCATTTTACTAAATGACAAAAGGGAATGTTTTTGTCTTACATATGCGGCGACAATGATTTCTCCGCCGTCGTGACCATTATTTGAGTTTTCGGCTTCCTCTACAAGCCATATCTTTTTTAAAATGAAAAATAAATACCATGTTTTAATTTTCTTTTATTTTGGTATTGAAAATGGTTTTGATAATGTTTTTATTATATCAATGTGTTGTATTGATATCTTGTGATTAAAATGTGGAAATGTTATGTTTCTTTTATGCATGTTTTATGTGATACGATTATGTTATGGTTTATGATATGTTTAAACCTTTTCATATAAGGAATGCATTGGACTTAATAAGTGACAGGTGAAGCCCGCTATAGCTCCTCGATGCATCATCAGGTCTCATGAGACAAACTAGTGTCTTGGCACGAGGCCTTGAAAAAATATTATTTTTAGTCTTGGCACGAGGCCTTGGCTACGTGGTTATGATAGTCTGGCATTATGCATTCCATCATTATGAAAGTGGTTATTGATATTCCATGTGGTTATTCGACCAGTAGAATATCCATGTGAATAAGTAAATGGAATTATCTCATTTTACATTTTCCATATTATGTTGAAGTTTAAGTTTAAAAGGCTTTTGTTTTAGTTATACATTATCTTAAATGTTTATGTTTATTTATGAAAGCTTCCGCTATATTGTTATCCTTACTGAGCATCTGAGCTCACCCCTTTCAATGTTTTAATTTTTCCTGGATGTGAAGAAGTATTTTATGAATGACCAGCAGGGATAGTTGGAAGGGGATATGAGTGTGGACTATGGAGACCATGTTATTGTATTTTTTTCCCTTTATGATATAATGTAACGTTTATGTATGTATCTAGTGTTTCCAAGGCTACTAAACTAATCGGTCTTTCGAGACTTGATCTTTTGTGATCATGCCAATGTTACGCAATAATGTACCGACTCTGGGTAACTGGGGTTGGGGCATTACAATAATGAGTTTCACCCCCTCGATGCACTAGGATGTGGGTTATATTCTTGGATATTTTTTCCCCCTTGGATGTGAGGCAAAGTGGTCAGGTTGGGACATCTTTCTAGTTGGGAATGTATTTTCTCCCTTTTTATTTTCAGATTAAACCATCATACTATTTTACTCTAAATAGGTTTCAAAAGCATGGTTATTCTCTAGATTTTTCATTTTTTTAGTTGTTATTCTTCTTCACTTCTGTATGGAGATGGTTGGGTGCGTGTAAACAGCTACATTTAGAAAAGGTCTCCCATATTATTTATGTCTTTCAGCGCTTGTTTCCAACCCCTAGCCTATGGAGGTAGGATTAGGGTAGTTTTATCTTGATCCTCATTGGGTCTATTCATGAAAAAAAAATATGTTATTCCACTATACTCTAAGTTTACTTACTTTTACCATTATAGTTTTCACCATGGTAACCAGTTTTTGTTTTATTTATTTACCAAAATAATTTATCATTTAAACTTAAAAATAAATAAGTATTATTAGATAATTTAGACCCACTGATTCTAAATACGAAATTCAATTTATAAAATTAAAATACTATGTGTTTAGAAAATTAATTTTAGCACAAATACATTTAATGCGCAATACCCCGTTTTAACTTTAACTACCATAATTAATTTTTTCTATTTTTACTATTCATTATGAAAAAAATAAGTTTACATTATTATCTAATATTAACTATTATGATTTAAAATATGAATTCTATTTTACTAAATTCAGTTCACAAAAGTTTCATAATCTAATTTAAAATTAAACCCGAAAGCGCAACAAAAATGTAGTTTTCTAGAGAAAATTTTTTCTTAAGTATAAAAAGCTTATATACCAAAAATAAACATAAAATTAATTCCAATGACCTAAATTGGATTAATAATAATATAATTTAAATAATTATACTTTTAAAATAGCTTTAAAACAAAATTTAAATTTTTATATTCTTTGAAAGAAAAGGCATTTTTAAATAAAAAATTAGTATTTTTAACTATTCATTGAAAAATTGATCTTTTTAGAAAATTATTAAAAATTAACTATAAGATAATTTTGAAATATTGATTTAAAAAAATAAAGTTTATTTTTAAAAATAAATTTTCTAAAAGAGACAAAAATTAATTTTAAAATAAGTGTGCAAAATGTGACGCCATCATTTTTAGAAAAATATAGTTTTTAATCATAAAAATTGATTTATTCTTATCTCATGGAAAGAAAAGAAATATTAAATGAATAATAAAATATTTTATTAAATATATAATATATAAATTTCATTAAAATCACTCACCAACAGTGATTTATTTAATTTATTAAGATAAAATTCATTGCACACATAAAAAAAGTTTTTCATAAAAACATTTCTTTTACTTTCAAATGATTTTTAATTTAATCTCTAATCAATTGGTAACAAATGAATTTATTTTATACATGTTTAAACCATATACTTTTAATAATTTTTTTAGTCCTATTCATACTCACCTATTTAATAGATAGGTTATAACGGTATACTATATTACAGTTTGTTAAATCTCAGTGTTGTGTGTAATGCATACTATCAGAAAAAATTAAATTTATTTGAAAAAATATATATTTCTTAAAATATATGGTTGTTATAACTAACAAGATGATGGATTGTATGGGGAATTCCAAGCTATGATAAGTCCACTAGCTAGTTGGTGATGATCCACCATCCAGCCAGTGAATACAGTATAATGTAATCATTCTTCCTGCAACCATCTGTCTGTCAATGGTCACCATCGACTGGCTGGTGAAGCCACCAACCAATTGGTGGTACCCAACAACTAGTGAGTGGAACTTTTGGGCTCAGGAAATAATAAGGGGATGATTTTAATGTTTTCCTGAAACCTTCTTTTTAATAATTATTTCTTCTCCCTCAACGGCACTTCGACCCATACAAACTTAGGAGCCTTTCTTTGATGTTTTTGGATCTCTCAACTTGAATCCTTCGCAAATCAAAGTGTATATCAGATCTTTGATCCACTATTGGTAAGTCTAACTCTATTTTGATCTTTGATCATTTATTCTCCATATTCCTCTTGTCCAAGGACTATTAAGGCCATGGGAATTTATTAGATCTAGTTCCCCAATTGTATTTCTATAGATCCATCATGGATTTGGTGGTTTTTCCAGATCATCATCCCTCTTGGTGCACTTATCGAAAATTTTTATGGAAAGTGATTCCTTATATTTCTTTGGTTCTATAAAATAGGTATTTAGAGATTCTTGATTGGGAATTCATGGTTTATGTTTCTTCCTTGATTCCTAAATCCCTTGGTTCATCTTGGCTTGTGGTTTCCATATAGGGGTTTAAATTCCATGTGTTTCAAGGTGGGTGTTTCATAATAAGCCTTTATCTTATAAAAAATGCATGCTTTATCATTTTAATTTGATTTTCAAAAATCATTTAATGGAATGATTTATGGATTTATCTTGAAAAATGGATTGAAAATGGTCTTAAAGGCATGATTTTTAAAATATGGTTGTTTTGTGGAATTGTTAAGAAATGGATCTTCCCCTTGAGATGTGTTTATGAAAAAAGTTTCAAAGCATGTGTAATTTTTATAGAAATTAGTTTTTAAGGAATTTTATGTTTTTATGAAAAGTGATTTCCAATAATGTTATATCTTGATGAAAAATGGTTTTCAAATCATGGTATGTGAAATTGAATGGCCATAAGGTGTAGGCAATGAATATTTATTACTTTGAAATGATTGGCCTTGATATAGGTAGATTGTATGGTAACCTGGGGTCCTTAGGATGGGGATGTAATCGGGAAAATCACACTAGGAATGGTATTTTTTTATTTTCAAGGATATAAGATTAAAACTCTAAATGTGGATTTCATGACACCATCAGGGGTTAACTTATCAGTGTATTCTTCCATTCCTTTGAATTTGTTTTCATAAGGACCTATGGTGTAAACTAGTCATGATTGTTCATTGAGATTGTGTGAGGATCCAAGATAACCCAGACCTATTATATCCTAGGACTCAATTTCCATGTTGTTTCTCTTGTAAAATGGTTATTTATTTTTGATTGGACATTCAAAATATTTATAATTCCTTGTAAATTTTGGATGTTTTAGAAAGGAAAATGGTTTTATAAAATCTACTATAAAAATTAGTGTATTTATAAAGGTTTTATAAACTATTTTAAAGGGGAGTATTTCCATGTTTTGATATAAGTTGTGAAAATTTATTTCATGCCTTTATTTTTTTTAAATGAGTTTAAATGGTTTATATTACAAATACTACTTATTAAACACTTGGTGGGATTCTAATATGATTATTTTCTTACATTCTTCACATACCCTCAGGTGTTTGTAGACCTTATTTTATCTAAAACATGTAATATAAAGGTTCCTCATGGAGTTGGAATGTAACGACCCGAAATTTTTAAATAAATTTTGTTTCCTAATTTTATGTGTTATTGTTATACTCAACAAAAATGTTTTATTTGATAAACATGATTATAATTAAATTGAGATCAGTGGGTTTTGACTATTATATAACCATCGGTCAACATGACTGCTGTGAACAAAATGTTTTGATTATTGTCTCTAAATATAAGTAATCTTGGTTAATTATTATAGAAAGAAGATTCGATGGCCTCACCTAGTAGTCTTGGACTGATCGAAGCCCATCTAACAGAGCTTGGGAAGGAGGTAGCACCACTGGGCTTTGCTCTGGATCAAATCCAAGCCGAACTTCATCATGTGAAGCTGGAATGAAATCGCCTTCGTGAGAAGTTCAAACTGATAGAAATTACTACTCTGGCAATGTTGACTGAGCCGCCCCAAGCTTCTATCACCCTAGCACACCTTACTCTTAGGTCCTATGCTGCTATTATAAAGGGTTATGTAATGAGACCGTAACTACCTTGTGTAATCCTTGTTTTAAATAAAAATTGGGATTTCTTCTTATGATGAAGTTTATGAATTTTGAAATGACCGGATAAATATAGTATGCATATTTTTGATGAATTTTAGAAAAAGGATATTTTAAATATGTTTATGTAAACCCTAAATAATTAAAAATGTGTAATGATTTTCAAAAAATGGTCTTCTGCAATTATGTTCAGTACTAAATTTAGAGTCTAATAAGATCAACTTGATTTTTGATGAATAGTAAATTATGAATAGTGATTTTATGATTAGGATTAGTAATATGACCAAATGGATTAGTAATCTCACTTAAAGAAAGTTTTAAAATAATCTAGGCACCTTGATTAAGTAATGTGATTCATGTGATTCAATAAAATAGTTAAATAACGGTTTCATTAATTATTATTCAAGTATTAGTTTTTTCGGGTGAATAGTGTTTTTTAATTAAAAATTTAATTAAAAATAATTAGAAAATTATTTTTATAAAAATGACTTATTTTTGAACTTAGAGCATCGATATTATGTTATGGTTATTTTTGGGGTTTTTTCTGAAAAAAATGAATTTTCGATGAATAGTGTTTTTATTTAAAAATTAAATTAAAAATATTTAGAAAATTATTTTTATAAAATGGATTTCATTTTTGAAATCAGAGCATTGATATTTGGTTAATGTGAAATTTTGGGATTTTTCTGAGAAAGTTGAATTTTCAGTGAATAGTAAAAATACAGTTTTAGGGTTTCGGTATGTTTAATGACATCATAACGGTGTCATGATGATGTCATGAGATCCTTTGAGGGTTGGCCGGCCAAGGGTGATGAATTATTGTTTTGGGGGCCCCATGTGGCCTAACTCCATGATAAATGACAAGGGAGAGCACATGGGTTTGAGAAAAGCACATGTGAGGTGTCCTTTGGCCATTAATGCCTTGTCCCCTCACTTTCCCTATAAATACCAAGCCCTCCTCTCATCCATTCGACTCCCCACTCATTCCTAACAAATTTTTGGTCTCATTACCTCCCAAGGAGTCCTCCCAAGGTGCCCCCAAGCCCTCAAGGTCCCAACCTTTGAGGTTTAAGAGTTACATTTTAAGGTAAGGGATCCGACCCCTCTCTTTCTTTTCAAGTAATCTCTTTTATGTCATTTATTTTATACTCCATGTTCTTATGTTGGAGGATGTTCTTTTATATTCATCCTACTGCCTATTTCATGTTCATATGATGAGATACCCCCCCTTTCTCTCATCAATTCGTTTTAAGAATGTTTAAGTGGCGCCGTTAGGCTGCCGAATTTTTAAGGGATTCTTTCACCTTCCTCGTTTTCAAGTTCTATTTTCATTCAAGTCTTTCATGTTCCTTTTTATTATGTTGGGGTATGATCTCTAAATTATAATACTGATCTTTTATGTTCATATGATGAGAGACCCCATTTGATCGCTTCAATTCAGTATTTTGAAGTTTTAAGTGGCGCCGTTAGGCTGCCGAATTTTTAAGTGGTTCTCCACCCTTCTCGTTTTGAAGTTCTACTTTCATGTCAATTCTTTCAAGTTCATTTTTGTTATGTTGGGGAATTATCTCTATATCTATAATACTTATCTCTTATGATCATATGATTAGGGACCCTATTTGATCTTGTCAAATCATTTTCTTTTGAAGTTAAGTGACGTCGTAAGGCTGCCGAATTTTCATAAGAGAAATCTATTTTTTTTTCCTTCCATGTTTTTCATTTCAAATGGTATGTCCCTAAAATTTCATTACCATGTCCATATGTCCTTCTTATTCTTTCACCCTACTTTTTTATGGATCATTTATGAGAGGGTGACCCATGTCCCCTCTCATTTCAATGTTTTCTAAAACCCCAAAACTTAGCCGTTATGCTGCAGAATTTTCCCCTCAAAATGCCTCTCTTTTTTCTCAAAAATTATTTTATGTTATAAAGTGAATACTCAAAGCTCTTATTCCTACAAGGGTATTCACATATATATCAAAATGTTCCATTTTAAATTCTTGGATTTACATACATGATACCCGCTTTCCCTTTCCGTGGGTTTAAAGTGACGTAAAGATCATGTCTTTAAAGCAGTTTTTAAAACGTTATGATTATGAAATGAAACCCATTTATTTTATGCTATGTGGGTTATTTATGAAATGTTTGATGATGATATATGTGGCTCACATGATAATAAAGGCAAATTTAAGGGTGCGCCCTGATATCGCTCCAATGCATTGGGTAATGATGTAACCACTAGAGATTACAATTTTCACGATACCTTGGTGAATAACCTTGGTAATTTTAAAATGACACCTTGGGGATGGACCTTGGTGATATGTTCATGATTGTCTATGTTAAATGATGTAGCCACATCTTCAAGTTATGAAAAAGTTTTATTTTTATTATGATATGCCTCATGATTTCATTTTCATGCATTAAAGTTCTTTTCATGACTTTATTGATGTATCTCAAGTTCATATGTAAAATGTTTCACTTGTTTCCCTTACTGGGCCTTCTGCTCACCCATCCTTTTGATGTATGTCCCCAGGTTATGAGATTCAGTAATGAGCCTAGGGTGAACATGAGGAGAAGCCTTTCAAGTGTTTAAGAAGAATGTTTTTTTGTTTCATGTTTTATGTTCCTTGTTTCCAAGACACTAAACCTTAAAGATCCTCAGTTCCGTGTAATGGAATGAAAAGTTATGTTATAAAAAGACGAGATGCTATAGTTGGTATCAAAGGATGGTTTAGTTATTTGTGGAAATTAGGATATGAAAACTCTAGGAGGAACCCTATATAAAAGTTTAATATAGGAAATCTTCCTGGTATTTTGGTGGGTATTGAGTAAGGGGTTGCCAAGCAAATACATCCCTGTCTAGATACGAGCAGGTAGAGGTGGCTCTGGCACAGATGTACATAGGGGTAAAACCCGAAAACACCGCTTTGAGCTAGACTCGAACGGGAACTGGTACACGACAACGGGCCTTTCTACACTCTTGGTTACGACACTCCCGGGGGATATGCTTTGGTAAATTCATAAGCTTGGTATGAACCATTGTTAAAGGAACAAAGATAAAATAAAATAAAGGTTCACATAAGAATATATGATCATTCATAACCTAGATGGGAACCTAGGAGATCACAAGTTAGGGTATACCTTTCATATACAAGTTATCCTTATATGCTTTCAGTTCCTTTTCATGATTATTAGCTAAGTACTTAAGCCCCTAATTATGCTTTATCTTCTTAGTTAATGGTGGGAAATGGAAGAACTTGTTCCGACAACCAATGTGATAGGAAATGCGACGATTTTCGTATTAATATGACAGGGATGATTAGGGGATTAAAATATGATTATTATTTTGGAAGACGTTCATTATTTTGGGAACCATATTTGATCGAGGTAAATAGATTACTACGGTATTTTCATTGAGGAGTAATGTTGACTTATATTTTGAAGAATAGATGAATTTAAGGTGAACTTATAGTAATTTAGGTTACTTATGGGAATGACTAACCTATCTTGGGTAAAATATGTTTAGGTTAGCTACTTTTTATAAGATGTTAGGAGTGGTTGATGTTGTCTGGAGATGAACAATGAAGTTGTTTTGGAAGACTATGTTATCAAATCCTTATTGTATTTGGGTTTCAATCTTAGTTTGGTTTGTTTTGAGGAATTTTAAGGACCGTTATTTATGGAATGGTCTATGATGAACTTTGGGTAGTACCATGGAACTTTGATGATTTAAAAGTAGTTTCCATTCCTATGGGATTCTTTCTTTTTGAAGAGTTGTTTTACCTTAACCTTTCTGTTTTTGGGATAATGTTTAAAGATAGAAGAAATAGGTAGTTAATATTTTGTAGATTATGTGATTCTATAGAAGATGATTCTTGTGCTTTTATGAGACCAAGTGTTTTTGAATTCTCATCATTTGGAGAAAAGATTAGTGTTGGTAGGGACTTGTTAAAGGATGAAACTCTACTTGAAGGTAGGTATATTTTCTTATGTTTTTGTTCTATGTAGTAAATGAAATCCTCAAAATTATGAAAATAAACGTAAAACAAAAATGTTGTTGGTTTACGTTTACTACTAGGTAATCAAAGACCGTTTACACACATCATAAGTTTGGGATTTTCTCATGGTTAACTTTCTCATAATCATGTTCTCTATCACTCTCCCTCAGAACTTGACCCTTTGTTTTTTCCTCCATGTCCATGTTTTCCTACATGGAACCCTAGTGTGGGTTAACTCGGGTGACCATTGTACTTCCCTTTCTTTATTTTAAAGTAATAGTTTTACTGACACCTTTTCCGATGTGGGACTTTCAATGAAATTTCAAAACCCAATTTTAAAATTGCGAGGACGCAATTTCTTAAGGGGGGAAGATTGTAACGACCCGAAATTTTTAAATAAATTTTGTTTCCTAATTTTATGTGTTATTGTTATGCTCAACAAAAATGTTTTATTTGATAAACATGATTATAATTAAAATGAGATCAGTGGGTTTTGACTATTATATAACCATCGGTCAACATGACCGCTGTGAACAAAATGTTTTGATTATTGACTCTAAATATAAGTAATCTTGGTTAATTATTATAGAAAGAAGATTTGATGGCCTCACCTAGTAGTCTTGGACCGATCGAAGCCCATCTAACAGAGCTTGGGAAGGAGGTAGCACCACTGGGCTTTGCTCTGGATCAAATCCAAGCTGAACTTCATCATGTGAAGTTGGAACGAAATCGCCTTCGTGAGAAGTTCAAACTGATAGAAATTACTACTCGGGCAATGTTGACTGAGCCGCCCCAAGCTTCTATCACCCTAGCACACCTTACTCTTAGGTCCTATGCTGGTATTATAAAGGGTTATGTAACGAGACCGTAACTACCTTGTGTAATCCTTGTTTTAAATAAAAAATGGGATTTCTTCTTATGATGAAGTTTATGAATTTTGAAATGACCGGATAAATATAGTATGCATATTTTTGATGAATTTTAGAAAAAGGATATTTTAAATATGTTTATGTAAACCCTAAATAATTAAAAATGTGTAATGATTTTCAAAAAATAGTCTTCTGCAATTATGTTCAGTACTAAATTTAGAGTCTAATAAGATCAACTTGATTTTTGATGAATAGTAAATTATGAATAGTGATTTTATGATTAGGATTAGTAATATGACCAAATGGATTAGTAATCTCACTTAAAGAAAGTTTTAAAATAATCTAGGCACCTTGATTAAGTAATGTGATTCAATAAAATAGTTAAATAACGGTTTCATTAATTATTATTCAAGTATTAGTTTTTTCGGGTGAATAGTGTTTTTTAATTAAAAATTTAATTAAAAATAATTAGAAAATTATTTTTATAAAAATGACTTATTTTTGAACTCAGAGCATCGATATTATGTTATGGTTATTTTTGGGGTTTTTTCTGAAAAAAATGAATTTTCGATGAATAGTGTTTTTATTTAAAAATTAAATTAAAAATATTTAGAAAATTATTTTTATAAAATGGATTTCATTTTTGAAATCAGAGCATTGATATTTGGTTAATGTGAAATTTTGGGATTTTTCTGAGAAAGTTGAATTTTCAGTGAATAGTAAAAATACAGTTTTAGGGTTTCGGTATGTTTAATGACATCATAACGGTGTCATGATGATGTCATGAGATCTTTTGAGGGTTGGCCGGCCAAGGGTGATGAATTATTGTTTTGGGGGCCCCATGTGGCCTAACTCCATGATAAATGACAAGGGAGAGCACATGGGTTTGAGAAAAGCACATGTGAGGTGTCCTTTGGCCATTAATGCCTTGTCCCCTCACTTTCCCTATAAATACCAAGCCCTCCTCTCATCCATTCAACTCCCCACTCATTCCCAACGAATTTCTGGTCTCATTACCTCCCAAGGAGTCCTCCCAAGGTGCCCCCAAGCCCTCAAGGTCCCAACCTTTGAGGTTTAAGAGTTACATTTTAAGGTAAGGGATCCGACCCCTCTCTTTCTTTTCAAGTAATCTCTTTTATGTCATTTCTTTTATATTCCATTTTCTTATGTTGGAGGATGTTCTTTTATATTCATCCTACTGCCTATTTCATGTTCATATGATGAGAGACCCCCCCTTGCTCTCATCAATTCGTTTTAAGAATGTTTAAGTGGCGCCGTTAGGCTGCCGAATTTTTAAGGGATTCTTTCACCTTCCTCGTTTTCAAGTTCTATTTTCATTCAAGTCTTTCATGTTCCTTTTTATTATGTTGGGGTATGATCTATAAATTATAATACTGATCTTTTATGTTCATATGATGAGAGACCCCATTTGATCGCTTCAATTCAGTATTTTGAAGTTTTAAGTGGCGCCGTTAGGCTGCCGAATTTTTAAGTGGTTCTTCACCCTTCTCGTTTTGAAGTTCTACTTTCATGTCAATTCTTTCAAGTTCCTTTTTGTTATGTTGTGGAATTATCTCTATATCTATCATACTGATCTCTTATGATCATATGATGAGGGACCCTATTTGATCTTGTCAAATCATTTTCTTTTGAAGTTTAGTGACGTCGTAAGGCTGCCGAATTTTCATAAGAGAAATCTAATTTTTTTTCCTTCCATGTTTTTCATTTCAAATGGTATGTCCCTAAAATTTCATTACCATTTCCATATGTCCTTCTTATTCTTTCACACTACTGTTTTATGGATCATTTATGAGAGGGTGACCCATGTCCCCTCTCATTTCAATGTTTTCTAAAACCCCGAAACTTAGCCGTTATGCTGCAGAATTTTCCCCTCAAAATGCCTCTCTCTTTTCTCAAAAATTATTTTATGTTATAAAGTGAATACTCAAAGCTCTTATTCCTACAAGGGTATTCACATATATATCAAAATGTTCCATTTTAAATTCTGGGATTTACATACATGATACCCGCTTTCCCTTTCCGTGGGTTTAAAGTGACGTAAAGATCATGTCTTTAAAGCAGTTTTTAAAACGTTATGATTATGAAATGAAACCCATTTATTTTATGCTATGTGGGTTATTTATGAAATGTTTGATGATGATATATGTGGCTCACATGATAATAAAGTCAAATTTAAGGGTGCGCCCTGATAGCGCTCCAATGCATTGGGTAATGATGTAACCACTAGAGATTACAATTTTCACGATACCTTGGTGAATAACCTTGGTAATTTTAAAATGACACCTTGGGGATGGACCTTGGTGATATGTTCATGATTGTCTATGTTAAATGATGTAGCCACATCTTCAAGTTATGAAAAAGTTTTATTTTTATTATGATATGCCTCATGATTTCATTTTCATGCATTAAAGTTCTTTTCATGACTTTATTGATGTATCTCAAGTTCATATGTAAAATGTTTCACTTGTTTCCCTTACTGGGCCTTCTGCTCACCCATCCTTTTGATGTATGTCCCCAGGTTATGAGATTTAGTAATGAGCCTAGGGTGAACATGAGGAGAAGCCTTTCAAGTGTTTAAGAAGAATGTTTTTTTTGTTTCATGTTTTATGTTCCTTGTTTCCAAGACACTAAACCTTAAAGATCCTCAGTTCCGTGTAATGGAATGAAAAGTTATGTTATAAAAAGACGAGATGCTATAGTTGGTATCAAAGGATGGTTTAGTTATTTGTGGAAATTAGGATATGAAAACTCTAGGAGGAACCCTATATAAAAGTTTAATATAGGAAATCTTCTTGTTATTTTGGTGAGTATTGAGTAAGGGGTTGCCAAGCAAATACATCCCTGTCTAGATACGAGCAGGTAGAGGTGGCTCTGGCACAGATGTACATAGGGGTAAAACCTGAAAACACCGCTTTGAGCTAGACTCGAACGGGAACTGGTACACGACAACGGGCATTGCTGCACTCTTGGTTACGACACTCCCGGGGGATATGCTTTGGTAAATTCATAAGCTTGGTATGAACCATTGTTAAAGGAACAAAGATAAAATAAAATAAAGGTTCACATAAGAATATATGATCATTCATAACCTAGATGGGAACCTAGGAGATCACAAGTTAGGGTATACCTTTCATATACAAGTTATCCTTATATGCTTTCAGTTCCTTTTCATGATTATTAGCTAAGTACTTAAGCCCCTAATTATGCTTTATCTTCTTAGTTAATGGTGGGAAATGGAAGAACATGTTCCGACAACCAATGTGATAGGAAATGCGACGATTTTCGTATTAATATGATAGGGATGATTAGGGGATTAAAATATGATTATTATTTTGGAAGACGTTCATTATTTTGGGAACCATATTTGATCGAGGTAAATAGATTACTACGGTATTTTCATTGAGGAGTAATGTTGACTTATATTTTGAAGAATAGATGAATTTAAGGTGAACTTATAGTAATTTAGGTTACTTATGGGAATGACTAACCTATCTTGGGTAAAATATGTTTAGGTTAGATACTTTTTATAAGATGTTAGGAGTGGTTGATGTTGTCTGGAGATGAACAATGAAGTTGTTTTGGAAGACTATGTTATCAAATCCTTATTGTATTTGGGTTTCAATCTTAGTTTGGTTTGTTTTGAGGAATTTTAAGGACCGTTATTTATGGAATGGTCTATGATGAACTTTGGGTAGTACCATGGAACTTTGATGATTTAAAAGTAGTTTCCATTCCTATGGGATTCTTTCTTTTTGAAGAGTTGTTTTACCTTAACCTTTCTATTTTTGGGATAATGTTTAAAGATAGAAGAAATAGGTAGTTAATATTTTGTAGATTATGTGATTCTATAGAAGATGATTCTTGTGCTTTTATGAGACCAAGTGTTTTTGAATTCTCATCATTTGGAGAAAAGATTAGTGTTGGTAGGGACTTGTTAAAGGATGAAACTCTACTTGAAGGTAGGTATATTTTCTTATGTTTTTGTTCTATGTAGTAAATGAAATCCTCAAAATTATGAAAATAAACGTAAAACAAAAATGTTGTTGGTTTACGTTTCCTACTAGGTAATCAAAGACCGTTTACACACATCATAAGTTTGGGATTTTCTCATGGTTAACTTTCTCCTAATCATGTTCTCTATCACTCTCCCTCAGAACTTGACCCTTTGTTTTTTCCTCCATGTCCATGTTTTCCTACATGGAACCCTAGTGTGGGTTAACTCGGGTGACCATTGTACTTCCCTTTCTTTATTTTAAAGTAATAGTTTTACTGACTCCTTTTCTGATGTGGGACTTTCAATGAAATTTCAAAACCCAATTTTAAAATTGCGAGGACGCAATTTCTTAAGGGGGGAAGATTGTAACGACCCGAAATTTTTAAATAAATTTTGTTTCCTAATTTTATGTGTTATTGTTATACTCAACAAAAATGTTTTATTTGATAAACATGATTATAATTAAAATGAGATCAGTGGGTTTTGACTATTATATAACCATCGGTCAACATGACCGCTGTGAACAAAATGTTTTGATTATTGTCTCTAAATATAAGTAATCTTGGTTAATTATTATAGAAAGAAGATTCGATGGCCTCACCTAGTAGTCTTGGACCGATCGAAGCCCATCTAACAGAGCTTGGGAAGGAGGTAGCACCACTGGGCTTTGCTCTGGATCAAATCCAAGCCGAACTTTATCATGTGAAGCTGGAACGAAATCGCCTTCGTGAGAAGTTCAAACTGATAGAAATTACTACTCGGGCAATGTTGACTGAGCCGCCCCAAGCTTCTATCACCCTAGCACACCTTACTCTTAGGTCATATGCTGGTATTATAAAGGGTTATGTAACGAGACCGTAACTACCTTGTGTAATCCTTGTTTTAAATAAAAATTGGGATTTCTTCTTATGATGAAGTTTATGAATTTTGAAATGACCGGATAAATATAGTATGCATATTTTTGATGAATTTTAGAAAAAGGATATTTTAAATATGTTTATGTAAACCCTAAATAATTAAAAATGTGTAATTATTTTCAAAAAATGGTCTTCTGCAATTATGTTCAGTACTAAATTTAGAGTCTAATAAGATCAACTTGATTTTTGATGAATAGTAAATTATGAATAGTGATTTTATGATTAGGATTAGTAATATGACCAAATGGATTAGTAATCTCACTTAAAGAAAGTTTTAAAATAATCTAGGCACCTTGATTAAGTAATGTGATTCAATAAAATAGTTAAATAACGGTTTCATTAATTATTATTCAAGTATTAGTTTTTTCGGGTGAATAGTGTTTTTTAATTAAAAATTTAATTAAAAATAATTAGAAAATTATTTTTATAAAAATGACTTATTTTTGAACTCAGAGCATCGATATTATGTTATGGTTATTTTTGGGGTTTTTTCTGAAAAAAATGAATTTTCGATGAATAGTGTTTTTATTTAAAAATTAAATTAAAAATATTTAGAAAATTATTTTTATAAAATGGATTTCATTTTTGAAATCAGAGCATTGATATTTGGTTAATGTTAAATTTTGGGATTTTTCTGAGAAAGTTGAATTTTCAGTGAATAGTAAAAATACAGTTTTAGGGTTTCGGTAAGTTTAATGACATCATAACGGTGTCATGATGATGTCATGAGATCTTTTGAGGGTTTGCCGGCCAAGGGTGATGAATTATTGTTTTGGGGGCCCCATGTGGCCTAACTCCATGATAAATGACAAGGGAGAGCACATGGTTTTGAGAAAAGCACATGTGAGGTGTCCTTTGGCCATTAATGCCTTGTCCCCTCACTTTCTCTATAAATACCAAGCCCTCCTCTCATCCATTCGACTCCCCACTCATTACCAACGAATTTCTGGTCTCATTACCTCCCAAGGAGTCCTCCCAAGGTGCCCCCAAGCCCTCAAGGTCCCAACCTTTGAGGTTTAAGAGTTACATTTTAAGGTAAGGGATCTGACCCCTCTCTTTCTTTTCAAGTAATCTCTTTTATGTCATTTCTTTTATACTCCATGTTCTTATGTTGGAGGATGTTCTTTTATATTCATCCTACTGCCTATTTCATGTTCATATGATGAGAGAACCCCCCTTGCTCTCATCAATTCGTTTTAAGAATGTTTAAGTGGCGCCGTTAGGCTGCCGAATTTTTAAGGGATTCTTTCACCTTCCTCGTTTTCAAGTTCTATTTTCATTCAAGTCTTTCATGTTCCTTTTTATTATGTTGGGGTATTATCTCTAAATTATCATACTGATCTTTTATGTTCATATGATGAGAGACCCCATTTGATCGCTTCAATTCAGTATTTTGAAGTTTTAAATGGCGCCGTTAGGCTGCCGAATTTTTAAGTGGTTCTTCACCCTTCTCGTTTTGAAGTTCTACTTTCATGTCAATTCTTTCAAGTTCCTTTTTGTTATGTTGGGGAATTATCTATATATCTATCATACTGATCTCTTATGATCATATGATTAGGGACCCTATTTGATCTTGTCAAATCATTTTCTTTTGAAGTTAAGTGACGCCGTAAGGCTGCCGAATTTTCATAAGAGAAATCTAATTTTTTTTTCCTTCCATGTTTTTCATTTCAAATGGTATGTCCCTAAAATTTCATTACCATGTCCATATTTCCTTCTTATTCTTTCACCCTACTGTTTTATGGATCATTTATGAGAGGGTGACCCATTTCCCCTCTCATTTCAATGTTTTCTAAAACCCCGAAACTTAGTCGTTATGCTGCAGAATTTTCCCCTCAAAATGCCTCTCTCTTTTCTCAAAAATTATTTTATGTTATAAAGTGAATACTCAAAGCTCTTATTCCTACAAGGGTATTCACATATATATCAAAATGTTCCATTTTAAATTCTGGGATTTACATACATGATACCCGCTTTCCCTTTTCGTGGGTTTAAAGTGACGTAAAGATCATGTCTTTAAAGCAGTTTTTAAAACGTTATGATTATGAAATGAAACCCATTTATTTTATGCTATGTGGGTTATTTATGAAATGTTTGATGATGATATATGTGTCTCACATGATAATAAAGGCAAATTTAAGGGTGCTCCCTGATAGCGCTCCAATGCATTGGGTAATGATGTAACCACTAGAGATTACAATTTTCACGATACCTTGGTGAATAACCTTGGTAATTTTAAAATGACACCTTGGGGATGGACCTTGGTGATATGTTCATGATTGTCTATGTTAAATGATGTAGCCACATCTTCAAGTTATGAAAAAGTTTTATTTTTATTATGATATGCCTCATGATTTCATTTTCATGCATTAAAGTTCTTTTCATGACTTTATTGATGTATCTCAAGTTCATATGTAAAATGTTTCACTTGTTTCCATTACTGGGCCTTCTGCTCACCCATCCTTTTGATGTATGTCCCCAGGTTATGAGATTCAGTAATGAGCCTAGGGTGAACATGAGGATAAGCCTTTCAAGTGTTTAAGAAGAATGTTTTTTTTTGTTTCATGTTTTATGTTCCTTGTTTCCAAGACACTAAACCTTAAAGATCCTCAGTTCCGTGTAATGGAATGAAAAGTTATGTTATAAAAAGACGATATGCTATATGGAAAGTATTCAGGATAGTGGGGTGTGGGAGTATGGTGGTGATATAATTTATAAGGATATGAGTTACTTATCATTTGAGTACTTGGGTTTATCTTCTTTAGTTTTGCATATTTTTTTAATTGTACATGTTTATTATTTTATTATTGACACTATTATGTAATTTCAACACTCTTTTATATATATTCCATTGTTGTTTCCCCTGGAGTTATCTTTTTGGGTGGGCCAACTTAGGTTTTCAAATATGGGATGACCCAGTGATGCGATCCCAAATTTTAAAAAAAATGTCTATTATTCATTGTAAATACCCCTAATTTAATCTCATTCCCTGGTTGATTTATAGTTTTTTGAAACTATTTTTCAAAATGGACTTAATATAAAAATGTATTTAAATGGGATTTTATTGATTTATTTAAGCCAAAAATTATTTCATCGTGTTGAATTTAATCCTACGCTTTAAAAAACATGTTTTTCTATGAATACCATAAAACATTAAAAATGAATGGATAAACCAAAAGATTAAGGTGGATCAACCCTAATTTCTATTCTTATGGTCAATCCATTTTTTAAAATATGGTAAAGGAATGGATCGAGCATGAATTCCCTTCTTACAGTCAATCCAACCACTAAGAGGGAGATCCACAAAGGCAATCGACCATGAGAGAAATTTTATTATAGTAAATCATTCTAATGAATAATCTCCATGGTAGATATATACAAGGAATTATGGAAAATCCAATTGACCATATGGTGAAGATGAATTTACCATACTTGTAAAGAATAATGGGAAATTTTTGGCTAATCACACAATATAAAATGCATTTGTTGCAAACACATAAGTGATAAAGGAGAAAGGTTTTGCATTATATTTAAAGCGTACATACTTTATCCTACATAAACCATCAAAAAAACCCAAAAAAATGGTAGATTCATGGTCCTTCCATAAAAAACAAGGAGATAACAGAACACACCCCTTCTCATAGAAGATCTACCCGATCGGCTATGCCCCCTTATCATGCCCACCTCAGATCCAGGCTGATTTTGTTTGGTAGGATGAAGGTAAACCAACTTAAAAAGAGAGTCATGACTATAAATTGAGAGAACTTCATCTCCACACTAACCAAATTTGATATCCATCAGGGTACACCATGATTGAAATTGTACTTTTTACACTACCTCTGAAGATTTCCAATTCCAATCCACCGCGAAGGAGATTATTGAATGACGCCACTAGATCCATGTGAAAAATAACTAAGATACCATCTAAATATTAGGTGACTAATAAAAACTATTATTACCCTATGAATCATGCGCTTATCAGTCATAGAGTCTGAGTGTATCACTGGAGAAGATGACCAGAGCCAAATCTGGGAGAGCACCGAGCGGTTTTGGAATTTAAAAATCCCCACTGTCATGTTCATCTGAGAATTTATCTTGATAAACTAAAATTTCCACTAAATAAATAGATACATGGTGAGTATAAATTTTGAGATTGGACTAAATAAGCTCATGACAGCCTACTGAAAATTTTGACTCCACTAAAAAATTACGGTTCGAATTCATCGGTCAATGATGGAATGATTTTGGTTACATATGATCTTGATACAAAAAGATAGAGAAGAAATAGAGTATGACATAATCATGGGGGAATCAGTAATATATGGAACTATCCTGGCCACTGCCCAGTGATGAGGCCCAATAACCAAAGGCCCAATTTTTTTACAACTCAAGAATATTTTTGAGTCCTCATTCCCATCACGTGCTCACACGTGATGCTTCAGTCTTCCACTAAAGCTAAGGATAAGTGAATGAACTCTCTGAAAATAATTATAGAGATTAATCATGGGATATATGAATTTTTTGGGAAATACCCTCAGTAAAAATATAATATGATCAATACCCTCAATTATTTATATTTTTGATCATAAAAAGAAAAATCCACTACTCAATACTAAAAATTAGGAAATATTCTTGTACAAATCACATGGTGGATTTTTAAGCACACCCAGATTCCCAAGACATATTATTTAAATATCACATTGTCTCATTGTGTTGGGGTGTCACACACTCTCTTTTAAATAAAATTATATGTAATCGCTATTTTTACTCTTTTCTTTTATTCCTCTTTGTAAGAAATCCAGTGATGGCACCCTAAGTCTTTAGTGGCTCAGCCAAGGAGACTCCCCATACCCCCTATTAATGAATTATCTACTTAGATTGTTAAATATATTCTAACTATCTCTATATTTATTTTAACTTCATAGGTAATAGGAAATTTCTTATTACTCACATTTTGAATGAATCTTCTCTTCCCCATTGGATCATGCACACAAGAAACTTAGGTCTTTTTAATTTCCTGAAATCATGAGTAGTGGATTGATTTAAGAGTAATCAAATATATCTAATTATTGGGATATGGATATTGAAGGTTACAGTGATCATTTTGTACCTCAAATTAAACTATAAATTTTAGGGGAGGGTAACCAAGTGATATTTCACTCGATTAGAGAGAAAACAAAGAGTAAAGAGGGGATAATGATTTAACTGGGTAAGGGTATATCTGATTTTAGGCCAATTCTTCATTTTTTTATTTTAAAACCAATAAAATTCAATATTCTAAACTTTTTACAAAAATTTAAACCCTCTAAAAAATATTTGAACACACCCACAGCATTGTCTTCTCCAGATATAGCCCAAGTCCCACTAATACTACATTTAATTCAAGTTCAAAAATCATTTTGTTGAGTGACCCATGACAGGAATTAATTAAACCTAGTGTCATTATTGTGGAGCCTAATTTTTTTGTTTTAATTTTATTTAAAATTATTTTCAATGACCAGATCCAGTTCTACCAGCCTCATTGGCTTTGATCTTGAGGTTGAGAGAATTGTGCTCTTTATACTTCAAGCTCTAAAAACCATTGAACAAGAGGAAATATATTTTTTATCATTCCATTAGATAACTCTACCTCCTAATATTCTTCCTATAAAAAATTTACATTAGTTAGTTAAGAAATGGAAGATAATATTTCTCAAGTTAATAAGGCTCTAAGGAAAATGTATGCACCAAATTTCATCATTAATAATATAAAATTACAATTGAATAAACAAGACTGTAAGCTAAAAAATAGAATGATTATAATAATATCAAAGATTAATGGATTATAAGATGAAGACCCCATTAGTAATTTGAGATCATTTAAATAATTATGTAATGGATTTAGAATTAGGGTAGTCACTAAGGCTCAAATCAACTGGAAGGATTTCCCCTTATCTCTTGAATGAGAAGCCAAGGAGTGGCTCTACAACCAACAATCAGGAGAAATCACCTCTTGGGATAAGATACATAGGAACTTCCTCTAGAAATTATTCCCTACTTCAAGAAGTTATCAGATAATAAAGAAGATATATGGTATCAAATAAGAAACTAGAAAAACTCTATATGAGTTTTGGGAAAGGTTCAAGAAACTAAACACATCCTTCCCACACCATCCCTATAAATAAAATTACTTCTTGGTATTCTTTTACCAAGTATTTATGGACAATGATCATATTATACATGATTCTTCTTTACGAGGAGAATTAATTGATAAGTCACTATTTGAAGTTATATAACTAATTGAGAGAATCTCACAAAATTTCTAACAATATGGTATGAGAATTGCAACTAAAGGTGTGTATGAGGTAAAAAGTTCCATATTACCTTTACTGGAAAATAAGATTGAATAAATAACATCTATTGTGAGATATCTATCTATGAACAAGGTGCATGATTCATCATCCACTGCACCCCCTTGAGTCCTCCAACTTTTCTTTTCTCATAAACATTTCACCGATGGGTTCCCTCAAGTTCAAGGGACTGAAATCTACGATTCCATGTTTCATAGGAAATTCTAGAATCAACCATGTGGAAACCAAGGATTTAAATATTTTCCCACAAATCAATTTGGGGTTGGTATTCAATAGTAAAAAATACCACCATTCTAGGAATTCAAACCTTAACACCCTTCCCTGTAAGGATGAAATCCTATAAGAAAACCAATGAAGAATTGCTACAATAGGAGATGTTGGAAGTATTTTAAAAAGTAAATATTAACATCCCTCTACTAGAATACATCCACAAAATTCCAAGGTATACAAAATTCATTAATGATATGTACATTGGGAGAAGGATATTGAGAGGAAATGAAGAGGTAATATTAGACAATAAATTTTTTTACCTTGTTACCCCTAAAATCCACTAGAAATTCAAAGATATAGGTTCCTTTTCTATCCCCTACACAGTTAGTAATATTACCTATTCTAATTAATTATGTGATTTTGGATCTTTAATTAATTTAATTCCTTATTCCATTTATTATTCTCTATATATGGTAGAACTCAAACCCACCTAGGTGGTTCTGAAACTTGCCAACCGATCCACTACCTACCCAACAGGAGTTCTTGAAGATGTCTTGGTTAGTATACAAGGTTACCCATTCCCTTCTGACTTCTATATTCTCAACATGGAACAAGGAAGAGGTAAAGATCACTCTCCCATCATTATAGGAATACCATTCCTCAAGACAACTAAAACTATAACAAATACCAATGAAGGAACCCTCTCCATAACTTTGGTGTGGAAATAGTGAATCTCAACATCCTTGATTCAATGAAACACCCATATAAAGAGTATTTTGTTTTTACATTAAAACATTTTGAGTTACCGTGCTCTTTTAGGGAGGAAATTGAAATTTCTGATGATATAATTAGATTAAGAAAAGATTTGAAAACACCCATCCTATTTTACAAATCTTTTTTTGAAAATGAATTTTATCTTGATACAATTTTGAGTGTTGAAAATTTTAAAGAATTAATCAAATATGCTAATAATATTTTTGTGTTACATATGCATAGTTCCAATATGAAGAACATTGATTTGGAAACATCTTTATAAAACCCCCTGAGTTAGAATTAAAATTTTTTTATTCAAACATAAAATATTAATTTTTAAATAAAAATGGGAACCTGTCAGTTATAATCTCAAATAATTTTGAGCATGGTCAAGAACACGAACTACTAAAAATTTTGAATCATAATGTTAGGGAAATAGGATGGAAGTTAGGAGACATCCCAGGGATTATTCCTACCACCTTTATGCATAGGATTATACTAGAATATGAATTCAAATTATTAATACAACCCAAAAGGAGGATCAACCCAACCCTTATGGAAGTAGAAAAAGGAGGTAGAAAGACTTTTAGGATCTAGCGTAATCTATCCCATATTAACTCCCAATGGGAGAGTCCCATCCAAATTATTCCAAATAAAACTGGTTACACAATTCTAAAAAATGATAATAATGAGTAAGTGACCACAATAATTCAAAATAGCTAGATATTTTTCATATATTGTAGTATATTTAACCATGTGTCTAGAAAGGACCACTTCTCCATGCCCTTTATAGACCAAATGTTAGAGAGACTAGCTAGGAAAGGACATTATTTCTTCCTTGATATTTTTTATGGGTAATTTCAGTTTCTAATATCTCTTTAAGATCATAAAAAATACAAATTTTACATCCCCATTTGGTAAATTTTCCTTTCAGTCTTTGCAATGGCCCAAGTACCTTTCAATGCTACATAGTAAGTATCTTCTCAAACTTGATTGAGATCTGTCTGGAGGTATTCTTTGATGACTTTACATTGTATGGAACTTACTTTTAAAGTAGTCTAGGAAGTTTGGAAATGGATTTAAAAATATGTATTGATAAAAAAATAGTTTTAAATTTTGAAAAATTCCATTTTGTGGTAGAAAAGGGAAATTTTTTAGTTCATTTAATTTCTAAATATGAATTGAAGTGGATAAATCCAAATTCGATGTTATTTAAACTCTAACTTATACCACCACTATGAGACACATTAGATCATTTCTTGTTCATGTTGGATTCTATAGAAGGTTTATTAGGGACTTTATCCAAAGTAATTTACCCCTAAATAACCTACTCAAAAATGAAACTGAATTTGTTTTTTATGATTCGTGTAGGAAAACTTTTGAAAAATTAAAAGAATTCTTGACCACTACCCCCATAATTTATCCACAAAACTGGAGATACCCCTATGAAATTTTATGTAATGCCTCTAATAGAGCTATAGGAGTTTTGTTTTCCAAAATATTGATATAATTCCATAAGTGATATCTTACACTTCCCAGACCCTAGACACTACCCAGATTAAATACATGAAAACCTAGAAGGATTTTTTTTCTATAGTTGTAGCCTTAGAAAAAAATATATTATCATTTAAGAAGTAAAAGTAACTATTTATTATAACCATGTAGAATTGATAAATTTAATTAATAAATATGATGCAAATCCCATACTAGTGATATGGATGTTGCTGCTACAAGAGTTTGACCTAGAGATTAAGGATAAAAAGGGATGGGAAAATATGGAGGAAGACCACATGAGTTAGTTGACTCACACTACTGAGGTGGAACCAATACCCAAGACTAATCTAGATGATTCATTCTTGGGTGATAAACTGTATAACCTCACCCAAGTTTCCCAGTATTCTAAAATGGTTAATTTTATAGTCACAATAAACGTAACCTACTTCTTTTATAAACATCAAACCGCTAAACTAAAAATTGAATCAAAATATAATTTATGGACCTATATTTATGGAAAATTTTAAATGAAAAATTCATTAGAAGGTACATAACTAAAGAGTAAAATGAACTTTGTTCTTTCTTTGTGTCATATACTTGCATATGGAGCCCATTTTTTACCTCAAATAACTAATGAAAAAATTTTGGGAGTTGGATTTTTTAGCCTTAAATTTTTAAAAATTCACCAAAATTCTAGTTTACTAATGGAATTTCACAAAAACAAAATATTCCCCAAAAAAACTTTGATTTTATGTGAGATATTTGATATCTGTGGAATTTACTTCATGGTCTTATTTCCTATATCATTTGTATTTTCCTAAATTTTTTTAGAATCAAATTATGTCTCTAAATGGATTAAGTCAAAAGCCACTTAAATTGATGATTCAAAAACTGTAATTAAGTTTCAAAAATCAAAAAAAAAATAGGTTTTGAATACCTTGAGCTATAATAAATTACCAAGGAACCCACTTATATAATAAAAATATGGTTTCCATCGTGAATAAATATTGGGTGAACAATAAAACTTTTATTGTTTACCACCCATGGAAAAAAGGACCGGATGAGGTGTCTAACAGATAATTCAAGATAATTTTAGAGAAAATAGTGCATCTTAGCCAAAAATACAGGAGTAAGAAACCATAAGATTCACTATGGGCATACATAACTACCTATAAAACCTTAGTGGCTATGTCTATAGCATCCTGCCTTTTTATAACATAAACTTTCATTACATTACACAAAACTGAGGATCTTTAAGGTTTAGTGTCTTGGAAACCAGGAACATAATACATGAAAACAACATAAAGCATTCTTCTTAAACACCTGAAAGGCTTATCCTTAAGTTCATCCTAGGTTCATTATTGCATCTCATAACCTGGGGACATACATCAAAAGAAAGGGTGAGCAGAAGGCCCAGTAAGGGAAACAAGAGAAACATTTTATATGTGAACTTGAGATACTTCAATAAGGTCATGAAAAGAACTTTAAGGCATGATAAAGAAATCATGATGCATTTCATAATAAAAATAAAATTTTTCATAACTTGAAGATGTGGCTGCAACATTTAATATAGACAATCATGAACATATCACCAAGGTCCATCTCCAAGGTGTCATTTGAAAATTACCAAGGTTATTCACCAAGATATCGTGAAAATTGTAATCTCTAGTGGTTACATCATTACCCAATGCATCGGAGTGCTATCAGGGCGCACCCTTAAATTTTAATTTATTATCATGTGATCCACATATATCATCATCAAACATTTCATAAATGACCCATATAGCATAAAATAAATGGGTTTCATTTCATAATCATAACGTTTTTAAAAACTGCTTTAAAGACATGATCTTTACGTCACTTTAAACCCACGAAAGGGAAAGAGGGTTTCATGTATGTAAATCCCAGAATTTAAAATAGAAAATTTTGGTATATATGTGAATACTCCTATAGAAATAAGAGCTTTGAGTATTCAATTTATAACATAAAATAATTTTGAGAAAAGAGAGAGGCATTTTGAGACAAAAATTCTGCAGCATAACGACTATGTTACAAGGTTTTTAGAAAACATTGAAAGGAGAGGGGACATGGGTCAAACATTCATAAATGACCCATAAAAAGTATAATATAAGGTATTTAAGAACATGGTAATGAAATTTGAAAATATACCATACGAAATGAAGAACATTAAAGGAAGACAAAATTAAGATTTCTCTTATGAAAATTCGGCAGCCTAATGGCGTTACATAAACTTCAACCAAAAATGAATTGATGAGATCAAATAGGGTCTCTCATCATATGAACATAAAAGATCAGTATGATAGATATAGAGATCATACCCCAACATAATAAAAAGGAACTTTCAAGACTTGTCATGGAATTAGAACTCTGAAAAGGGAGAAAGGTGCAAGGACCACTTAAAAATCCAGCAGCCTAACGACGCCACTTAAACTTCCAAATACTGAATTGAAGAGATAAAATGGGGTCTCTCATAATATGGTCATAAATGATCAGTATGATAGATATATAGATCATACCCCAACATAACAAAAAGGAACTTGAAATAATTGACATGAAAGTAGAACTTCAAAACGAGAAGGGTGAAGAACCACTTAAAAATTCGACAGCCTAACGGCGCCACTTAAAACATCAAAATACTGAACTGAAGAGATCAAATGGGGTATCTCATCATATGAACATAAAATATCAGTATGATAAATTTAGAGATCATACCCCAACATAATAAAAAGGAACTTGAAAGACTTGACAAGAAAATAGATCTTGAAAATGAGAAGGGAGAAAGAATCTGTTACAAAAATTTCGGCAGCCTAACGGTGCCACTTAAAACTTCATAAAACGAAATAATGAGAGTAAGATGGGATCTCTCCTTATGTGAACATGAAAAGGGCAGTAATAGGAGTATAAAAGAACACCCTTTAACATAAGAACATGGAGCATAAAAGAAATTACATAAAAGAGATTTCTTGAAAAGAAAGAGAGAGATCAGATCCCTTACCTGAAAACGTAACTCTTAAAACTCAAAGGTTTGGGCCTTGAGGGATTGGGGGAACCTTGGGAGGACTCCTTGGGAGGTAAGGAGACCAAAACTTCGTTGAGGATGGTTTTGGAGTCGAATGGATGAGAGGATGGCTTGGTATTTATAGGGAAAGTGAGGGGACAAGGCATTAATGGCCAAGGGACACCTCACGTGTGATTTTCTCAAAACCATGTGCTCTCCCATGATATTTCCCATGAAGTTAGGACACATGGGGCCCACAAAACAATAATTCATCACCTTAGGTCTGGAAACCCTTAAAATATCTCATGACATCACCATGACACAGTTATGATTTCATTAAACATACCGAAACCCTAAAAATGTATTTTTACTATTCACTGAAAATTCAACTTTCTTAGAAAAATCCCAAAATTTCACACTAACCAAATATCAATGCTCTGATTTCAAAAATGAACTCAATTTTATAAAAATAATTTTCTAAATATTTTTAATTTTATTTCTAAATAAATACACTATTCACCGAAAATTCATTTTTTTCAGAAAAAGCCCCAAAAATTACCTTAACATAATATCGATGCACTGAGTTCGAAAATGAGATCCATTTTATAAAAATAATTTTTTAAATATTTTTAATTTAATCTTTAATTAAAAAACACTATTCACCTGAAAAAACTAATACTTGAATAATAATTTATGAAACCGTTATTTAACCATTTTATTGAATCACATTACTTAATCAAGGTGCCTAGATTATTTTAAAACTTTTTTTAAGTGAGATTACTAATCCATTTGGTCACATTACTAATCCTAATCATAATATCACTATTCATAATTTACTATTCATAAAAAAATTAAGTTGATCTTATTAGACTCTAAATTTTGTACTGAACATAATTGTAGAAGAACATTTTTTGAAAATCATTACACATTTTTAATTACTTAAGGTTTACATAGACATTTTTAAAATATCCATTTTCTAAAATTCATCAAAAATATGCATACTATATTTATCCTGACATTTGAAAAGTCATAAACATTATCATAAGAAGAAATCCCAATTTTTATTTAAAATAAAGGATTACACAAGGCAATTACGGTCTCCTTACATAGCCCCTTATCACACCAGCATAGGACCTAAGTGTAAGGTGTGCTAAGGTGAGAGAATTTGAGGGAGGCTCGGCCAACATTGCACGAGTAGTAATTTCTATCAGTTTGAACTTCTTGCGAAGGCGATTCCGTTCTAGCTTCACACGATGTAGTTCGGCTTGGGTTTGGTCTAGAGCAAAGCCCAGTGGTGCTACCTCCTTCCCAAGTTCTGTTATATGGGCTTCGATTGGTCCAAGAATACTAGGTGAGGCCATCAAATCTTCTTTCTATAATAATTAACCATGATCACTTGTATTTAGAGACAAAAAAATCGAAACTTTTAGTTTCCAGCGGTCATATTGACCAATGGTCATATAATAGTCAAAACCCAATGGTCTCATTTTAATTATACTCATGTTATCAAATGAAACAGTTTTGTTGAGTATAAAAATAAAATAACACACAAAATTAGGAAACAATATTTATTCAAAATTTTGGGTTGTTACAATCTTCTCCCCTTAAGAAATTGCGTCCTCGCAATTTTTAAAATTGGGTTTTGAAATTTCATAATGTCCCACATCGGAAAAGGAGTCAGTAAAATATTACTTTAAAAGAAATAAAGGGAAGTACAAAGGTCACCCGAGTTAACCCACACTAGGATTCCATGTAGGAAAACATGGACATGGAAGAAAAACAAGGGGTCAAGTTCTGAGGGAGAGTGATAGAGAACATGATTAGGAGAAAGTTAACCATAAGAAAATCCCAAACTTACGATGTGTGTAAACGGTCTTTGATTACCTAGTAGGAAACGTAAACCAACAATGTTTTTGTTTTACGTTCCTTTTCATAATTTTGAGTAATTCATTTACTACATAGAAGAAAAACATAAGAAAATATACCTACCTTCAAGTATAGTTTCATCTTTTAATAAGTCTCTACCAAAACTAATCTTTTCTCCAAACGATGAGAATTCAAAAACACTTGGTCTCATCAAAAGAACAAGAATCATATTCTAGAGAGTCACATAATCCACAAAAGATTAACTATCATTTTCTTCTACCTTTAAACATTATCCCAAAAACAGAAAGGGTAAGGTAAAACAACTCTTCAAAAAAAAAGAATCCCATAGGAATGGAAACTACTCTTAAATCTTCAAAGTTCCATGGTACTACCCAAAGTTCATCATAGACCATTCCATAAATAACTATTCTTAAAATTCCTCAAAATAAACCAAACTAATATTGAAAACCAAATACAAGAAGAATTTGATAACATAGTCTTCCCAAAAAAAACTTCATTGTTCATCTCCAAAACACATCAACCACTCCTAACATCTTATAACAAAAGTATCTAACCTAAACATATTTTACCCAAGATAGGTTAATCATTTCCATAAGTAACCTAAATTACTATAAGTCCACCCTAAATTCATCAATTCTATAAGTAAACCTTAATCCTCAATGAAAATACCATAGTAATCTATTTACCTCGATCATATAGGGTCCCCAAAATAGTGAACGTCTTACAAAATAATAATCATCTTTTAATCCCCTAATCATCTATGTCTTATTAATATGGAAATCATCGCATTTCCTATCACATTGGTTGTTGGGACATGTTCTTCCATTTCCCAACATTAACTAAGAAGATAAAGTATAATTAGAGGCTTAAATACTTAACCAATAATCATGAAAAAGAGCTTAAAGCATATAAGGATAACTTGTAGAAGAAAAGTATACCCTAACTTGTGATCCCCTAGGTTTCAAACTAGGTTATCCATGATCATATATTCTTATGTGAATCTTTATTTTGTTTTATCCTTGTTCCTTTAATAATGGTTCATACTAAGCTTATGAATTTACCAAAGCATATCCCCCGGGAGGGTCATAACCAAGAGTTCAGCAAGGCCCGTTGTCGTGTACCAGTTCCCATTCGAGTCTAGATCAAAGTGGTGCTTTCAGGTTTTACCCCTATGTACATCTGTGCCAGAGCCACCTCTACCTACTCGTATCCAGACAGAGATGTATTTTCTTGGAAACCCCTTACTCAATACTCACCAAAATACCAGGAAGACTTCCTATATTTAAACTTTTCTATAGGGTTCTTCCTAGAGTTTTCATATCCTAATTTACACAAATAACTAAACCATCCTTTGATACCAACTATAGCATCCTGCCTTTTTATAAAATAAACTTTCATTACATTACACAAAACTGAGGATCTTTAAGGTTTAGTGTCTTGGAAACCAGGAACATAATACATGAAAACAACATAAAGCATTCTTCTTAAACACTTGAAAGGATTATCCTTAAGTTCATCCTAGGTTCATTACTGCATCTCATAACCTGGGGACATACATCAAAAGAAATGGTGAGCAGAAGGCCCAGTAAGGGAAACAAGAGAAACATTTTACATGTGAACTTGAGATACTTCAATAAGGTCATGAAAAGAACTTTAAGGCATGATAAAGAAATCATGATGCATTTCATAATAAAAATAACATTTTTCATAAATTGAATATGTGGCTGCAACATTTAATATAGACAATCATGAACATATCACCAAGTTCCATCCCTAAGGTGTCATTTGAAAATTACCAAGGTTATTCACCAAGATATCGTGAAAATTGTAATCTCTAGTGGTTACATCATTACCCAATGCATCGGAGCGCTATCAGGGCGCACCCTTAAATTTGCCTTTATTATCATGTGATCCACATATATCATCATCAAAAATTTCATAAATGACCCATATAGCATAAAATAAATGGGTTTCATTTCATAATCATAACGTTTTTAAAAACTGCTTTAACGACATGATCTTTACGTCACTTTAAACCCACGAAAGGGAAAGCGGGTTTCATGTATGTAAATCCCAGAATTTAAAATAGAACATTTTGTTATATATGTGAATACACCTGTAGAAATAAGATCTTTGAGTATTCAATTTATAACATAAAATAATTTTGAGAAAAGAGAGAGGCATCTTGAGACAAAAATTCTATAGCATAACGGCTATGTTACAAGGTTTTTAGAAAACATTGAAAGGAGAGGGGACATGGGTCAAACATTCATAAATGACCCATAAAACAGTATAATATAAGGGATTTAAGAACATGGTAATGAAATTTTAAAATATACCATATGAAATGAAGAACATTAAAGGAAGACAAAATTAAGATTTCTCTTATGAAAATTCGGCAGCCTAATGGCGTTACATAAACTTCAACCAAAAATAAATTGATGAGATCAAATAGGGTCTCTCATCATATGAACATTAAAGATCAGTATGATAGATATAGAGATCATACCCCAACATAATAAAAAGGAACTTTCAAGACTTGTCATGGAATTAGAACTTTGAAAAGGGAGAAAGGTGCAAGGACCACTTAAAAATCCAGCAGCCTAACGACGCCACTTAAACTTCCAAATACTGAATTGAAGAGATCAAATGGGGTCTCTCATCATATGGTCATAAACTATCAGTATGATAGATATAGATATCATACCCCAACATAAAAAAAGGAACTTGAAATAATTGACATGAAAGTAGAACTTCAAAATGAGAAGGGTGAAGAACCACTTAAAAATTCGGCAGCCTAACGGCACCACTTAAAACATCAAAATACTGAACTGAAGAGATAAAATGGGGTCTCTCATGATATGAACATAAAATATCAGTATGATAAATTTAGAGATCATACCCCAACATAATAAAAAGGAACTTGAAATACTTGACAAGAAAATAGATCTTGAAAATGAGAAGGGAGAAAGAATCTGTTACAAAAGTTTCGGCAGCCTAACGGCGCCACTTAAAACTTCATAAAACAAAATAATGAGAGTAAGATGGGATCTATCATTATGTGAACATGAAAAGGGAAGTTAGAGGAGTATAAAAGAACACCCTTTAACATAAGAACATGGAGCATAAAAGAAATTACATAAAAGAGATTTCTTGAAAAGAAAGAGAGAGATCAGATCCCTTACCTGAAAACGTAACTCTTAAAACTCAAAGGTTTGGACCTTGAGGGCTTGGGGGCACCTTTGGAGGACTCTTTGGGAGGTAAGGAGACCATAACTTCGTTGAGGATGGTTTTGGAGTATAATGGATGAGAGGAGGGCTTGGTATTTATAGGGAAAGTGAGGGGACAAGGCATTAATGGCCAAGGGGCACCTCACATGTGCTTTTCTCAAAACCATGTGCTCTCCCATGATATTTCCCATGAAGTTAGGCCACATGGGGCCCACAAAACAATAATTATTCACCTTAGGTCGGGAAACCCTTAAAATATCTCATGAAATCACCATGACATAGTTATGATGTCATTAAACATACCAAAACCCTAAAACTGTATTTTTACTATTCACTGAAAATTCAACTTTCTCAGAAAAATCCCAAAATTTCACACTAACCAAATATCAATGCTCTGATTTCAAAAATGATCTCCATTTTATAAAAATAATTTTCTAAATATTTTTAATTTTATTTTTAAATAAATACACTATTCACTGAAAATTCATTTTTTTCAGAAAAAGCCCCAAAAATTACCTTAACATAATATCGATGCACTGAGTTCAAAAATGAGATCCATTTTATAAAAATAATTTTTTAAATATTTTTAATTTAATTTTTAATTAAAAAACACTATTCACCTAAAAAAACTAATACTTGAATAATAATTTATGAAACCGTTATTTAACCATTTTATTGAATCACATTACTTAATCAAGGTGCCTAGATTATTTTAAAACTTTCTTTAAGTGAGATTACTAATCCATTTGGTCACATTACTAATCCTAATCATAAAATCACTATTCATAATTTACTATTCATCAAAAATTAAGTTGATCTTATTAGACTCTAAATTTCGTACTGAACATAATTGTAGAAGACTATTTTTTGAAAATCATTACACATTTTTAATTATTTAAGGTTTACATAAACATTTTTAAAATATCCATTTTCTAATATTCATCAAAAATATGCATACTATATTTATCCTGACATTTGAAAAGTCATAAACGTTATCATAAGAAGAAATCCCAATTTTTATTTAAAACAAATGATTACACAAGGCAGTTATGGTCTCCTTATATAGCCCCTTATCACACCAGCATAGGACCTAAGTGTAAGGTGTGCTAAGGTGAGAGAATCCGAGGGAGGCTCGGCCAACATCGCACGAGTAGTAATTTCTATCAGTTTGAACTTCTCGTGAAGGCGATTCCGTTCTAGCTTCACATGATGAAGTTCGACTTGGGTTTGGTCTAGATCAAAGCCCAGTGGTGCTACCTCCTTCCCAAGTTCTGTTAGATGGGCTTCGATCGGTCCAAGACTACTGGGTGAGGCCATCAAATCTTCTTTCTATAATAATTAACCATGATCACTTGTATTTAGAGACAAAAAAATCGAAACTTTTAGTTTCTAGTGGTCATATTGACCAATGGTCATATAACAATCAAAACCCAATGGTCTCATTTTAATTATACTCATGTTATCAAATGAAACAGTTTTGTTGAGTATAAAAATAAAATAACACACAAAATTAGGAAACAAGATTTATTCAAAATTTTGGGTTGTTACAATGTCACCCTACAGAATTGTTTATGATAAACATTATCGCCCACCTGTTTAGTAGTATAAAAATCATATTGGGCTATCAAAAGAGTGAACTTGGAGTTTGGAAAGGCTATAGAATATAGGTATCTTCAAATAATGGAGCTTGAGGAGCTTATAAGAGAGGCATATGAGAAATAATTATTATACAAAGAGAAAAATAAAACATATCATGATAAATTGATCCTGAAAAGATAATTCCAAGTTAGAGACAAAGTGTTATTATTCTCTTCAAGGATGAAGCTCTTCCCTGGTAAGATTCATTCCAAGTTGGTTGGGATATACAAAATGACTAATAAATTCATGTCTGGTTAATTTGAGATTAAAGGATAAGGTTTAAAGAATCCATTCAAGTTGAATGACCAAAAACTAAAGAAGTACTAGTAGGATTTATATAAGGAATCTATAGAGGAGTCTAGACTCCTCCTTTATATTGATGAATAGAGCACTGTCAATTTTTCTCTTTCCTTCATAATTAGTTTAGTTGCATACTTTATGTTTTAAACTATTTTCCTTGAAAAAATTTATGTTGGATTCAAATAGAATTATGACTGAACCAAGTGTGGGGGAGGGGATTCAAACCTATTAGAGTGGTTTTTAAATGCTTTTAATCCAATGTCTTAGGATCTGTAAATAAAAAATATTTATAAAAAATATTTTTTTTTTAAATATATACATAGTTTTTTTTAGTTTCTTTTTTTCTTTTTCATTATTTTCTTGAACTTCATTGATGTCCTTCCTAATTAAATAACATGGTAGGATTTGAATATTGCATTGATTCTGAATTAATGAATGTGAGTGATTGATGAGTGAACATAGACTCCATTATATGGATATTATATTTTAATAATATATAAATAAAGTGAATATTGAAAAGATAATTATGGAATAAAACTTATAACATATGGTTGATAGTATTTTTGAGAAAATCAAATTAAATGTTTAGTTTTTACTAGAATTTGTGAAGTATAGCAGGAACCCTGGGTCATCTCTCGGCAGAGCCTTAGATCATTAATTTAAAAAGAATTTGTTGATTATGAAAATAAAATGGAAATGAGATTAAGTGTTTTGGGGTTTTATGATTTTAAAACAAAAATTGAAATAGTATTAATAAGTGAGAGAAATAAGTTGGAGAAATCATGATCAACCTGGGTGAGTGTCCCTTAATGCTCAATCCATCATCACTATTAAGGTAATGGGAAAGATCATTGATTCCTTGATTTATACAAACTGAAACCAGTATGGTGTGTAAGTTATTAATAGGATAAAATATAGTATTTTATCGATCAATGATATTTATTACTGGTGACTGCTCAAAATCAACAAAATTATATCGATGTAAAAACTGAACTCAATCAAGGCATCACATCAACAACGTGATGAGATGACCATATTTGTGTTAATGGTAATTTTTTCCACAATAAAATAACATGAATATTCATGGGTTCAAGATTCTGTATTTTATCAACCGACATAACCCATTCACACACTCATGAACGGTAAGGGATGAGAAAAGAGATGAACACACTCAAATCATCACAAGATTTGGGTTACGCATGGAAGCATGAGGATTCCTATTCCTTTGATTTTTATTTTTTCATACCATAATAAACAAAAATTAAAAAGGTATAAATGAAGAAAAATAGACTACAAACCTGGAAATTCAATCACCTTCCAACGATTACAATCATGGAGATCAAGATTACAACAAAGAACACCCCCTGAATTGATCACTAAGAAGTTTATAAGTACATGATGTAGAAGAGGGGAAAATAGATAAAGAGAGATCTAAAATTATACTCACCCTTACCCCTAGTTGGTACAACCTTTCCAATGAGTCATTTAGTTCTTTTAAAGAGAAATTTGGTAAGTTTTGTCCAAGAATTTTCAATGGTTTATGGGTATAGGTGAGCGATTCATGATAGATTCTTCCACCAAGTTTATTCGGATGGTTGACTGACCAAAACTCGTTCAATTGTCCTAAAATTTGGTGGATATGTGGGTATTAAAGTTATATATCCAATGGAGGTGTAAGAAGACCAATTTAAGTCTTAGGTCCTGAGTTATGTCCCAAATATAGAAGGGTGTTCCAATCTTCCTTGCCCAGAATTACTTCTTTTTGTTGGCCTCTTTTGGCCATCAAAATAGATGAATTTGGCTCCATGTTATTCTATAAAAATTTATCCTACATGTTTTTTCACTTGACCACCAATTTTCATCCCAATTTAATGCATTTTTTATCCAAAGTAAATATTTAAGTGCACAAGTGTGCTCGGGCTCTTGTGCAGTTTGGCCCATTTTACTCAAATTCCGTCATAGGCTCTCCAAATCACCTCCTGCTACAATGTAATCATTAAAACAAGTAAAATTGATCTATTTAACATTGATAAACATTAAATTATTTAATAAAACATGGATTTAAATTTTTTATTATATTTTTAATTTTCAATACAAAACTAGCTTAAAACAGTGGTGTAAGGGTGGAAATGAATAGTAAATCGCTATGCGATCACACCTCCACACCTAAACATTTTCACTCCTCGGAAAAGTCACATTTCCAAAAAAAATTGTGCATGTACATATTCCCAAATTCATTAATATTTAACATTCAATGAAATTTTAATTTATTAAAGCAATGTGATCAAAGCACAAACCACACCAAGGAGTTATTCCTAATGATCATGGAAAAGATGTCTCATAAATTGTATCAAAACAAAATTCAAAGAGATGAATGATAAAAAAATGAGCAAGGAATTAAAAATTCAACCATTACACTAACTCTCCATGTGTGTGTGTGAAAACCATTTCATGTTATTCTTTCCACTTTCTATCTAGTAAATATAGGTTATTTTTTAAAAAATCTACTTACCTGATTCTTTCCACTAAACCCATCCTACATCTTTTGTAATAAAATTTCAAGAGACACTCACTCAAGCATTATTGGAAGTAAAACCATAATCTCCCTACCTAGATATCCCCATTTTTTAATATTTAATCACTCACCTCATTATTTATTTATTATTATTATTATTATATATTTTTTATATATTTATATATAGAGAGAGAGGGTGTAAAATAGATAGATAACATCCAGTACAGTAATGAAACAGATCATATAAGGAGAGAATGTATGGAAAAATCATACTAGAAAGCTGATAAAATTAACCTAAATTATATTTACCTTCTATTAAGTAAGAAATATTCAAACTTCATAGTTTGGTGCAAAGATATGTGGAGATATTAACTGATACAATTTTCCTATAAACTACTCAAACAGAGGGTATAATTCATCTCAAAGGTTTCATAGAGATACAACCATTCATATCATTGAAAAGCAACCATTTTTCTAAAAATCACTCCCCAATTTTAAATTTATACAAAAATTCAGATTCCATAATTAATAAAAAAAATCATTAAATTTTAAAACAATATTAAATTAGGAATTTCAACATCAATTTTCAGTAATTTCCATGATCTGGTGAGCATAAGGGGGGTCTAAAGTAAAAATACTATTCATCAAGCTAAAAAGAGAAGAAATAAGAAAGACAATGAAATCCTAATGAACCTAGGAATGTACCCACCCACCCCCCCCCCCCCCACCACACCTAGAGTGTGTACTTTACTCACTATAATAAAACAGAATGTGGGAAGGAAGGATAAAACCTGGTGGGATTTACTAGTATGTTTCTTCTTGAAGGTGGATTTCCTCCATCGAATGCTTTGAAAAAAAACCCCATAAAAGTGTTTAAGTATCTTAATATTGGTAGTAATACTTTGGCTACTCTACTCATGAAAAAATAGTATTACACCAAAAATGTAAACATTAGTATAAGTATAAGGACCAATCTATCAAGAATAAAGCTTACCTTGGTGGATCTTTGGCCTAGAATTGTACATGATGACCTTCACAAAAATATGAAACTTCCACTGATGAATAATCTCATCATGGATAGCCTTTGTATTCTCCTTATAGATTCTTGAGTTCTCATATGCATCGGGCCAAATTTCTTCCAACTCCAGAATCTGAAACATCCTATGCTCACCTGTATCTGAAATATTCATATTACATTTTTTAATAGCCCAATATGTGAATGTTATACCTCTATTGGGAGGAGATGAGCCTTTACAAACACAATCATGTATGGTTACATTCCAATCAGGGTTTTAAAATTTGTACGGTATACCCAAGGTTCATTATCCAAGCGCAAACTCCTATCTTTCTTATTGGGTTGTACTGTTTTTTTCAAGATTCACTTAACTTCAAAATTTGAGACTTCTTCTTGCCCATTAGTTTAGGGGTGATATGCAGTGGAGACTTATGAATAACCCCGTACTTATCGAGAAATTTTTTCATGTTATGATTTCAAAAATGTGAACCCTGATCACTAATGATGAATCTTGGAAAACCAAACCTGATGAAAATCTAGGACCTCACAAAATCAACAACCAGTCGAGAGTTATCAGTCTTAACATCCTTTTCTTCCATCAATTTAGAGACATATTCAACATCTATTAAGATTTATATGAATCCAAATGAATTTGGAAAATGCCCCATGAATTCAATGCCCCATGCATCGAAGATTTCACAAAATAACATCGATTGTTGGGGAATTTCATTATTCTTAGAGATATTCCCTATGAATTGACATCATGTGCATGAATTAAAAAAATGATGGGCATATCTATACAGTGTTGGACAATAAATTCCTTAATCAATGACCTTTTGAGTAGTACATTGAGAACCAAAGTGGACCCCATAATCCAAAGTGTGGAAGAATCTAAAAACTAAGGTGAACTCATGGTATGGTACACACCTAAGAACAACTTAGTCACTATAAATTCTATAAAAATATGGGTCATCCCAAATGTACCATCATGGATCATGATTAATTATATGGGATTGTGAAGTGATAAAATATGTGGGGACCCTATATGTTTATATAAAATTCACAATGTTTGCATACTAGGGGTAGGGTCCACAACATCACAATGGTTCTCATGAGGAAAAAATTCTCCAATGGGGAGGGATGAGTCAACATGGTGGTCCAATGGTGATAAAATCCTACTAATTCAGTAATCTAACACATTTTTAACTCCTCTATTATCTCTAATCTCAAGGTCAAACTCCTGGAGGAGTAGCATCCACCGAATGAGGTGGGGCTTAGCTTCAGGTTTATTTATGAGAAAACAAAGGGCATCATGATCAGAAAAGACAATGATTTTTTACCTGATAAGATATGAACAGAATTTTTCCAAGGTAAACACAATAGAAATGAGTTATTTTTTAGTGGTGGTGTAGTTTTACTGGGTAGGATCAAGGGTACACAATACATAAGCAATGACATGAGTAGAAATCTTAATCCTTTATGATAAAACTACTCCAACTACAAATTTAAAGGCATCGCACATAAATTCGAAGCAAAGATACCATCTTTGTGGTTGGATGGTGGAAGTTTATGTGAGACTCCTTTCTATCTAATTTAAATAATCCTCACAATTTTTATCAAAAACAAACTCAGAATCCTTGTGCAATAATCAAGACAAGGGAAGTGAGATCTTACTAAAGTCTTTAATGAATCAGTGGTAAAAACCAGCATGACCCAAGAAAGGTGCACCTCACAAACACATTTTTCATATGGAAGGTATGAAATTAATTCAATTTTTGATTTATCCACTTGAATTCCCTCATTTGAAACAACATTCCCAAGAACTATCCCCTGATAAACCATGAAATAGAATTTCTCATAATTTAATATGAGATCTTTTTCAATGCAACTGCGAAGGACAGAACCTAGGTGTGATAAACAGTCACTACTAGAAAAATGTCCTATACCCACGGTTCAAAACCGTGGGTATAGCCCCCAAAACCGTGGGTATAGCCTATACCCACAGTTTTGGGAACCATGGGCTGGAACGACGTCGGTATAGGTCCCCAACCTATACCCACGGTTTTCCAAAACCTTGGGTATAGGTGTCCTACCACCATGTCACCGAAACATAGCCAATTTCCATGGTGTCAACAGATTTTACCCACGGTTTCAAAACTGCGGGTATAGGTCCTAAAATAATGCAGGCGCCGAGTTTCGATCCCGCAACCTCTTCGCTGCAAACACTGCGTCTAACCACTACCCTAACATCACCTATATGTATATATATATATATAGTTAAATATAGTTATAAAAACCGTGGGTATAGAGGGAAGAACCATGGGTATAGGGTTCCTGCCAACAAAAATTTCCTTCCCGCGGGGAAACAAAATTCCCGCGCACACAAAAGTGACCTATACCCATAGTTTTTCATAACCGTGGGTATAAGTATTTTAGCCCAGACCTATCCCCACAGTTTTCCCCAAAACCCTGGGGATAGGTACCCCTATACCCACTGTTTTGGGAAACCGTGGGTATAGGTCACTTTTCAGGACCTATCCCCACGGTTTTGGAAAACCGTGGGGATAGACCCCCCTATACCCACGGTTTTGGAAAACCTTGGGTATAGGTCTTGAAAAGTCACCTATACCCACGGTTTTCCAAAACCGTGGGTATATGGATACCTATCCCGATGGTTTTGGGGAAAACCGTGGGGATAGGTCCATTTTCCAGTAGTGATTCATCAAAGGAAGTTCTATAAATTGTGAAATAATCCATAAAAATTTCCATAAAATTCTCAAGGTAATCAAAAAAATACACAACATACATCTCTAAAAAGTGCCAGAAGCATTACAGAGACCAAAAGGTATCAACCTATATTAAAATGTACTGAATAGACAAGTAAATGTTGTATTTTATTGATCCTCAAGGGCTATATGGATTTGAAAATAACAAAAATAGACATTAAAGAAACAATAATGGGACTTACCAACCATTCTTTCTAACATTTGGTTAATTAAAGGTAGAGGAAAGTGGTCCTCTCACATGGATTGATTCAGTTGATGGAAGTCAATACAGACTCGCCAACTATTTTGCATATGTATTGGAACAAATTCATTCTATTCATTTGACACAACTATTATTCCTGTATTTTTAGGAAAAAAATTCATTGTGCTAACCCATTTACTATCATATATAGGATAAATGATCCCAACATCGAGTAATTTACTAACTTCCAATTTTACCACTTTAAGGAGAGTGGGATTCAACTGGTGTTGAGTTTTCCTTACAGGGTTAGACTTGTCATCTATAAGTATATGGTGTATACAAATAAATGGGATAATCCCAGTAATATCATCTAGTGTCTATCCTATCACTTTTTTATACTCTATCAAAATATCAATTAGTTTTTATTCCTACTGTGGAGAGAGGTTATTGGAAATAATGTTGGTAAATTGGTCAATAACCTCAAGATAGGCATATTTTAAATTAGATGTAAGTTTTTTTAATTCCAAAATAGGTGGTTTTTGGATTGAGGGGGGGATTTATGGGGAGTGAGTTCAATGAAACTGTTTATCTCCTCATGTTTATTCTTTATAGAAAGGGAATCAATAGAAATGATATTTGTAGAATCATCGATGGTCATGGGTACCTCATAATGAACACACTCATCAATTAAATCAAAAAATTTACAATTTTATGAACCCACACAACACTCAAAACATGAATCAAAACTAAAATCATCCAAGGGTTAATAATATAAAAATGAATCATAGTATAGGTAGAGGAGAGAATTTTTGTGTGCGTTTCATTAGAGAGAACTTCCACTGAATAGATAGGAAGAGTGGGGGCTATTCAATGGGGTGTTTCATGGAATAAAAGATATTAAAACATAATTTTTCTCCACTAAACTCCATGGACATCATACCATTTTGAATGTTGATGATCGTCTTTACTATTTTTAGGAATGGTGTCCCAAGTATGAGAGGATCGTGCCCTTGGGTTCGGGTATCTTACATCTCAATACTGTATAAGTATGTAGGGAATATGAGATTCTATACTCATATGAGGATGTTCTCGATCACTATGTATGGGTGTGTTGTGCTCCAATTAGAAATTTTCATGATGATTCTTGTTGTTTGAAGCTTTCCAACCTACAGATAAGTGTATACAAAGTAAGACATCACATTAATCAAAGTGCCTAAATCTAGAATTGCATCAGAAAAAAAGGTATCCCCTATTATGCAAGGTATCATGAAAGTTCCTAAATCCTTGAATTTGGTTGGAATTACTGATTGTATAAAATCTGATACATTCCTTACCAAGTTGACTCTCTCATTCTCCTTTAGTCATCATCTATGGGTGCAAATCTCTTTAAGAAATCTGTCATAGTGAGGGATTTGTTTAACTATGTCTGATAAAGGAATATTAACTTGAAAATTTTTAAATGTATTCATTATTTTATTATCAATCTCATTATCAAAAATTTTATTAGGTTTAGAGTGTCTTTGGGGGAAAAGGAAGAGGAATGAATTGTTTAAGGGAATCATCAATGATAATTTGTTTACCCTTTTTGTCTTTTTTTCTTTACTTGAATATTTTGAGGGTAGTGAAAGAGAGTATCCAATATGGGAACATACCTATTGGGTAGAATAATTGGAAGAAGAAACTTATATACAATTATGAAGTGTAATTACACAAACATTACCTTTTTCTTTTGGATTAGTAATAGTTTTGTATGGTATTTGTCCAAAACCTTGCATCTTTATCTCACTGATGGTGTTTTAAAATTGTCCTGCTTGAGTTTGTCGGTCTCAAATAGAAAATTGTGTGGTCTGTTAGAAATGGAGGTTCTGGGTTGCCACTTTCTTCACCATATCCTTGTGACTTGGTTCAGTTTTGGTAGGAGTAGGAATATTGTTTTTAGATGTTGAAGGATAAGAAGGTTGCATACCTTGTCCTTATTGATACCAGTTCTGTTTAGTGTAGCTTAAGTTTCCTCCTTGTCGGTAATGTGGTTGTGCTTGCCACCCAGGGTTTGGATTTGGTCTGAATGGTTCTTTCTTGAAGGGTGGTACTTTTTGAAATGCATTTCCAAGGAATACTACTGCATAAGACTCATATAAATCTTGAAGTTGTGGGAACTGGTCAGAAAAATGAGTGTTATTAGAACAAATATCACAATACAATGGAATAGGAGGAGAGTTTAAATTTCCTTGTGCTTAATCTAATTTCCCTATAAGGGTATTCATATTATCAATTTTATTATCTACCTTTTGTTCTATGGATGAATGACTTACCTCATGAACTCCTTGGGTTGGTGAAATTGCTCATGTACTAAATTATTGTGTATTTTGAGCCATGTTGGTTATTAATTCACGAGTGAAAGAAGGAGTTTTATCAACTAGGGATCCCCCAGCTCTAGTATCTATCATTACAAAATCCATGGGTACAAGACCCTCATATAAGTATTTAATTAGAAATTGTTCATTAATTTGGTGGTGGGGGAAACTTGAACAAAGTCGTTTGAATCTCTCTCAATATTCATGAAGGGTATCTCCTTGTGATTGCCTAATTCCACATATTTCTTTTATAATTGATATAGTTTGGGGGTATGGAAAACTTCTCTAGAAAGATTTTTTTTAAGGTCATTTCATCCCCCAATTGTGGTAGATAGATAGTATATCCAGTTTTTTACTACACTATCAAGGGATAAAGGAAAGTCCCTAAACTTTATGAGGTCCTCAGTCACATTTTGGGGTTTCATGGTGGAGAAAACTATGTGAAACTCCTTGAGATGTTTATGAGGGTCCTCACTAAGAAGATCGTAGAATTTAGGAAGGAGGTGGATGAGTCCCAATCTCAGATCAAAATTTTATGCTTCCTTAGGATATTGGATGTGCGCGGGTTGGTACTCCACATCCGAGGTGGTCAGTTCTTTTAAGGTTCGATTATTTCCAGCCATGATTTCTGGGGTTTGATTTGGTTCAGGTTTTGATTGGTTTGGGACCAATTGAGGTTCCACAAGGATTTCATCAATTTTACTTGATTTTACTACTATAGATGAACTAATTTTTTATTGAAGTTTCTTTTTAATTCCTGGGTCAAATTCAAGTAGTTTTTCTTTTTTAGATCGGGTAATGAAAATAAGTTATGAAGTTTTTTTTGCATTATTTTTTTTATTTTTATGATGAAAGGTGGATAAAATAAAATCAATTAATAATAATGAAAGGATAAAATAAAAGATAATTTTATACTATATAATTAGATAGATAGGGAGAATAAAAATAGAGAGAGAGAGGAAACACACACAAAAAAACAAAAACAAAAACAAAAATAAAAATAATAAAAAGGGAAAGGGGAAAGATTGAAATGGGGAATAAATAAAAAAATAAATAAATAAAAGGAAAAAATGATCTTGTATCCCCAAAAATGGGGCCAAAATTTGATCATGTTGTCAAGAACATTAAATTAATGGGTTTTTTTTACTAAAATTTCTACAGTATAGCAGGAACATTGAGTTATCTCTCAATAGAGCCTTAGATAATTAATTTAAAAATATGTTTTTGATTATGAAAATAAAATTGGAATGAGATTAAGTGGTTGGGGGTTTTATGGTTTAAAAAAATTAAATGGTATTACTAAGTGAGAGAAATGAGTTTGAGAAATCATAGTCAACCCAGGTGAGTGTCCCTTGATACTCAATCCATCATAGCTCTCAAGGGAATGGGAAGGATCATTGATTACTTGATTTATACACACTGAAACTAGTATGGTATGTGATTTATTACTAGTTTAGCACCAATTATTTGATTTATCAATGATATTTATTACTGGAAACTGCTCAAAATCAAAAAAATTGTATTGATGTAAAAATTGAACTCAATCAAGGAATCACATCAACAACGTGATGAGATGGACTAATTTGTTTCAAATATAATATTTTCTGAAAGACGAGAACATGAATATTCATGGGTTAAAGCTTATATATTTTATCAACCATCATAACTCATTCACATACTCATCAAAGGTAAGGGGTGAGAAAAGATACAAACACGCTTGCAAATCATCACAAGATTCAGGTTATACATGGAAGCATGAGGATTATTGTTCCTTTGATTTGTATTTGATCATACCAGAAAAAAAACAAATTCAAAAGGTATAAATTAAGAGAAATATAATAAAAACCTGGAAATTCAATCACCTTCCAATTATTACAAGCATGGAGCTCGGGATTACAACAAAGAACACCCCCCAAATTGATCACTAAGAAGTTTAGAAGTACATGATGTAGAATAGGGAGAAAATGGATGGATAGAGATCTAAAATTAGACTCACCCTTAACCATGGTTGTTCCAAACTTTCTAATGAGCCATGGGGTGATTTTAAATAGAAATTTGGTAAGTCAGATCCAAGAATTGTCAATGTTCTATTGGTGTAAATGAGATGTTCATGATAGATTTTTTCACCAAGTTGATTTGGCTAGTTGACTGACCAAAACACATTCAATTTTACTAAAATTATGTGGAGAGTTGTTACTTAGAGTTATCTATAAAATGGTGTTTAATTAGCCCAATTAGAGTCTTTAGGATTGATTTATTTCCCAAATACATAATGGTGGTCCAATCTGCCTCACCCAGAATTTCTTCACATTTTGGGCCTATTTTGGGACTCCAAATGGATGAATTGGGCTCCATGTTCTTATATAGAAATATATCGCACATAGTTTTAAACTTTAACACCAATTTTCAACCCAATTTGGTGTATAGGTTATCTATAGTAAATATTTAATTCCACAAGTGTGCTCGGTCTCTCATGTAGTTTGGCCCGTTTTACTCAAATTCCATCGTGGGCACTCTAAATCACCTCCTTCTACAATGTAATCATTAAAACAAGTAAAATTTACCTATTTAAATTTGATAAAGATTAAATTATTTAATCAAAAATGAAGTGAAATTTATTATTATATTTGTAATTTTCAATACAAAACTAGTTTAAAACAGTGGTGTGAGGGTGGAAATGAATAGTGAATCACTATGTGATTAGCGGTCACTGGAATTTCAAACTTGATTTTGAGTAACCTGGACTTTTAGATTTAAAAACACATCAGTGAGACTCCCTAAAATAAATTCATATAATCCTTTTGAACCTCGAATAAAAATGGACAATTGGGATACCACAATGAATATCTAATACAATGGAACTGTGTGTGTGAGTACCCCCTATACAAATTTCAATAATTTCTTTTTCATAGTTATATGCACATACATGGCTAGGAAAAATTAAAAAAATTAAAAAATAATAAATAAATAAATAAAGTTCTTATACGTCAAAAATGAATTCATTTAGGTGAGAGAAATATTGAACCCATAAAAGGGTAATTGAATTATAAATATATCATCTAGGGAATATCAATGAAGTATGAAAATGAACTTTTTTAAGAAGTTTTATAATGAGAGAAACATGGAAGTGCTATTTATTATAATTTTAATTCCACTAAAATCTATCAAATTCACATGTGGAATTGGAATTTTAATTTTAATTGAAGTAGAATAGTGTGTGAAAGTCACATAGAAGGCATGACCATTTAGTGTAAGAAGTTATTTAGTTTTTTCACTTATGGTAGTATAATTAAAGCTGGGTAGGAAAATCAAAAAAATTTAGGAATCGATGATAGAATTTCTTGAGAGTGCAATAAGTTAAGTGTGGGGGAGTGATGCAAGCCCAAATTTTCAAAAAAAATTGTCTATTATTCATTGTAAATACCCCTAATTTAATCTCATTACCTATTTGATTTATAGTTTTTGGAAACTCTTTCATAAGATGAACTTAATCTAGAAATGTATTTAGATAGGATTTTATTGATTTATTTAATCCAATACTTATTTTTTCATGTTGAATTTAATATTTCACATTAAAAAAACATGTTTTTTCCATGCAGACCTTCAAAAATGACAATGGATTGGATCAACCACGGGATCAAGGCGGATCAACTGCAATTTCTATTCTTACAATCGATCCAGTTTTTAAAAGATGGAAAGGGAATGGATCGACTGTGACTTCCATTATTATGGTTGATCCAACCACCAAGAGGGAGCTTCCACAAAGGAAATTGACTATGAGAGAAATTTTATTATGGTTGATCATTCTAATGAAGACTTTCCATGGTCAATATACATAAGGAACGATGGAGAATTCAAATGACTATAGGGTGAATCTGAATTGGTGTAAATAATGATGGGAAATTTCCAACCAATTGCATGATAGAAAGCGCATATGATCCAAATATATAAGTGAAAAAGGATATTGATCATGACTTAAATTTTAAGTGACCATACCTTATCCTACATTAACCATCACAAAAACCCAAAAAAATTACAGAGGTGTGGACCTACCATACAAAATAAGGAGATAACCAAACACACCCCTTCTCACGGTCGATTAACCTGATCGACACACTGCATTCATGTGACCACCTAAAATCCATACTGACTATGTTCTGTATAATGAAGGTGAACCACCTTGGTAAGGGATTCATGATTGTACACTGATCAGACTTGAGATCTACACTAACCAAAGTTGATATCCAACTTGGTATTCCATGATTGAAATCATCCTATTCATGCCACCTCTGAAGATTTAAAATTCAACTCCACCATGAAGGATATCACTACTTGATGTCACCATAGTCACACACACAAAAACCAAGATACCATCTTAATATTAGGGGATCAATCTGTACTATTATTCTTGTGCACATCATATGCATGTTCGTCAAAGAGTCTGAGACTATCACTGGAGAATATGACTAGAACCAGATTTAGGAGAGCACTGAGCAGCATCCAAACAAAAAACTAATCACTATAGTATTTGTATGAGTGTGACACTTGAGAGGATAAACTCTACAATAAATAAATAGATACATGGAAAGTGTAAATTTTGAGCCTAAACTAAGAAAGCTCATTCCACCCTATTAAAAACTATGGCACCATTGAAAAATAAATAACTGTTTGAATTCATCAGTCGATGATGGAATGATTTGAGTTGATGATGTTATCGATAGAAAGATAGAGAAAAAATAGAGTATAACATAATCATTGGGAAAATAAATAATATCCATCACTATCTAGACCACTTCCCAGTGATTAGTTCCAATAAATAAAGGCCCAAGTTTTTTAAAACCTAATAATATTTTTGATTCCTCAGGCCCATCACATGCTTACATGAAATGCTTCTATCTTCCACTAAAGCTGTGGAGAATAAAATAAACTCTATGAAAAAAATTACAAATCTTGATAATGGGAGAAGTATGAATTTTTTAGGAAAGACCCTTGGTACTAGGATAAGATGATCAAGACACTTGATTCTAGGAACATGTGATCATTCGAAGAAAAAATATATTGATCAGTGTTAAAATTTCAAAAACATTCCCATATTGATCATGTGCTGGATTTCGAACCACACCCAAATTACTAAGCCTTATTCTTTAAATATTGCAATATCACACTATGTTATGGGTGGATCATGCTCTCTCGCAAAGACAATTTTATGAAATCACATTTTTTACTAGTTTCTTTTATTACTCTTTGTAATAACTTTGGTGATATAACACTAAAACTTTAGTGGCTTATCTGAGGAGACTCCCCCTATCCCAATGTTAATGAATTCTCTTATTATATTTTTCAATCTCTAATGACTATATCTAGATTCATTTAAAATGCATAGGTAATAGGAAATTTCTTATTCCTCACATTTTGAATGAATCTTCTCTTCTCCACTAGATCATGCACACAAGCAACTTAGGTCTTTTTCATTATTTTTAATCATGAGAAGTGGATTAATTTAAGAGTAGTAAAATATCTCTAATTCTTGGGCAAGGGGATATTGGAGGTTATAGTGAACATTGCATCCCTCTAGTTAAACAAGAAATTTCAAAGGAAATTAAAAAATTGATATTTCACTCGATTAGAGATAAAATAGCGAGTAATGATAGAATAATGATTTAACAGTGTAAGGGGATATCTAAGATTGGTCCACTTATCCTTTTTTAAATTTTAAAACCAATAAAATTCAATCTTAAAACTATTTACAACAATTAAAACACCCTAAAAAATATTTGAACTTACCTATAGCACTATTTCCTCTAGAGAAAACTCGAGTCTCACTAATACTACATTTAATCCAGGTTCAAAAACCGTTTTTCTGAGTGCCTCATGATAAGAATGCATCACTCAGGTTGGGTTATGAGGAATTGGTATCTAGGAGGTTAGATTTCGTAATCATCTGTACTTGGGGTGTTTTGGTAGATGTGATATAGGATTTTTAAGACTTAATGGGTATTTCATGAGTGATTTTATGGACCTCTCTAATCATAATGATCCTTAAGTTTCCAAGGTATGTTGGGAAATATGTCTCTTCTATTGAGTTTTGATCTCATATTAGTTCCTTAAAATGTGTTCTCTTAATTTAAACCAAGATTTTTATTTATCTGATGGTCTCTATCCTTTATTTAGTATATTACCATGTCTCATATAATACTTCCTAGATTTCTTTAGGAGGGAATTTTAGATGATGTTCCATGAGGAAACCCTCCAGTCGATCAAAACCTTGTTGAAGTGGTAGTGTGGGTAGTCTGTTCCATGGACCAGAATGTTGTCCCTACCCCGACTCAAGCTAGAGAGTTATAACCTAGAACTTAAGGAGATAAAAATAAATCCCAAGAGTTTATTCACCATAAACCACCATCCTTACAAGGGATGAATAATCCTTAAGAAGAAAAAGACTAGTTGGGGAAGATCAAATGAATTTTCAACTTTGTGGAAAGCTCGTATTCTGTTAAGGTTAAGTGTGCCACCTTTAAGCTTGGGATCTAGTAGGATATGGTGGGATACAGTGGTTCAGGATAAAAACCATGAACTTTTAGAGTATAAATACTCTATATAGTGATCCAAATTTTTTATACATGACTATTGAATCGTTTTTAAGATAAACAACATAATAATAATACATTCAAGGATTGAAAGGTTTAGTATATAAGAAAAAATAGCCACATTCATCACTTGTACATGATAAAACATAAAAATTATTTAAATCCTTCTTATTTATCCTCCTAAAGGATATAATTTTATCCTTATTACATTTAATCACCTTAATATATACATCAAAGAAAGGTGTGAGCTAAAATCGTAATATGGGTAGAAATAAGGGACATGAATCAATAGTGCATGGGTGAGCAAAATCAACACCATCATATCATAAACATAGGATCATCATCATAATCATGAGGGAAACATTTGATAAATGCATGGAATATAGAATATGAATAATACTGAAACATTATAACATAGTTTTCAAATACTACATATAGTTATAAATAAATATAACATCATGTTCGCACATAACATATGTGTATAAATCATAATATCATAATTGTGAACAAATATAGCACCATGTTCATGAATAATACACATAATATCATGAGATATATCACATTAACCAATGAATTGTAGGGATATATAATTCCATGCCCAATCATCACATCATAAAATTCTCATAATCATGCATGACACATAGAACGTATAACAATCATAGTCATGAAATAAACTCATGGAAAGGAATGGGTTTCAAAAGGATTTTATATATCATACTTCATGGAATAACATTTGGGGGTTCCAAATGAGTAAGGGAAGTCATATTTTAGTATAAAACATCATCGTTCTTGAGTGTAGAAGAAATAACTCAAGTGGCATCAATATGATGTTTTGGAAAATAAATATTCTTTGAAAAATCTTTATATTTTGGATTTGAGATAATTTTTTCAAGGTAGAAACATGTATATCCCTGAAAATAAAAGGGAAATAATGGTGGAAGTAAATTTTAAGGACATTATAAGAACTTATATATAGAAAATAATGTGAAAGATTAGATAACCCAAAATAAGGAGTTTGGGTTCAAGAATCCTCATACCATAAATCCCACTTTATTTTGTTAATTTTCTACCACATGTATAATAAACTTAGGTTTATTGAAACATGTAACTAGAAGTGGATTATTTTAATTTATATCAATATTTATTCATTATAATTATTGGATTCTATTTTATAATATTCTTTGTTAAACTTAAATTATTTTGATATCATGTTTTCATTAAATTATCTCATCTTGTTTTGATATCGCTATTTTTCTTTAAGGTTATTTATATATAAGTAAAATTAATTCAAAAAAATTAAAAATAAATATATTTATAAATTTATATGTTATAAATAATTTATTATAACCATACATAATTTCGGTGATAAGAAAAGAATTGGAAATTTCCTTGTTGGTGGTTAATCGACTGTTAATGGGACAATGTTGAAAGAGGAGGAAGGAAAGTATGAAATATAAATATGTCATAAATATTATCATTATAGTAAGTTAAAATAATTAATATTTTTTTAAAATTATTATAAATTAATCCTAGAATATTTTTTTTGAAAGGAATATAGGTAAAGAGGAAGAGAAGAGAAAAAGAGAAGAAAAGTTAATGAAAACTTACCCTCATCTTGGTGTTGCTTCTTTCCTACGACACTAGACTTCTCAAATACTTAATTTTGTTGCTTCAGAACATACCTAAGGATGATAATAGGCTTTATATAGGGTATTTGGGTAGATATTTGGCTTTGGTAAGTGAAGAAGGAGTGGTTTTCCAAGGGGAGGGATAGGGTTATTTATACTTGAGGAGAGGGGTATTTTTAGGATAAAATATTGAATAAAATACTATATCCAAGGTAAACATTTCAATAGTTATATTTTTTAAATTATGAATCATATATAAATAAAATAAAATGGATTTAGAAATTTAAACACCTTTATAAACCGAATTTAATAGTTTATTAAAAAGGAAGGTGGAAAAAATAAAAATTATTATTTTAATGAAATACATTTGAATTTAGACTTTGGGAAATAAATTTTAGGTTTTGGAATTATGTTTATTATTTTTAAATGACCCGTTTATATTATTAAATTAATTTTGAATTGAAATAACTTTTTTATCATTTATTAAGTCATTATTACATTATCATTGTGTCATAAAACATGTGGTATTTGAAAAATAGTATTTTTATTATTTGTGTAAAAATTGAAGTATTTCAAAAAATTACCAAAAAAATTACCATTTTAAAATTTAAATGTGATGATTATAAAAATGAAATTAATTATATAAAAGTAATTTTATAACATATGTAATTTTAATTTTTTATATAAAAATTATGATTTCTGTAAAATACATTAAAATACAACTTTTTAAAAATGTGCTTATATTTTATTTGATTTTTTAAACTTGATATTTATTTTATAAAATTATAATGTTTATATTTTATTAAATTAATCATGATAAATATTATTTATATTACATTTTATTATTTTTAGGTCAAATTACTATTCAAACGGTTATGTTACTATTCCTAACGGCCATGTTACTATTCCCAATAGTCATGTAACTATTCGAATGGTCACATTATTATTAAAAAGGTCATATTAAATCCTATAAATATCTCTTAATTATTTCATTCAATGTTCATTATAATTCCTCATAAGGATTTATATTTTCCATTTCTAAGATGTCGATTGGTTTACTAATATTTTGTTTTTTTCTATAGAGTTGTGCGTGGGGGTGATGACTCTAGTAGATTGGAAGGATATGAATTTTCTTATTATACTTTTCTTATTTTATAATTTTTGTCCCATTATAATATTTTTCATTTTCATTGGTTTAGTTATTGAATTATGTAGCAATCTCTATTTATGAAACTGAATGTTGTTGGTTTCTCTATGTGTTGTATGTGTATAAAACTATATAATATAATATAACACACATTTATTTAGGAAAAAATATACCTTATAAAGTTTATATTGTTACATCCTTCCCCCCTTTATAAATTTCATCCCTAAAATTTTTAACTCATATTATCGGTTGAGAATAGATGAGGGTACTTTTGTTTCATCGTTTCATCTAGTTCCCATGTCACATCTTCATATTTATGGTTCCACCATAATAATTTGACAAGGTGAGTTATCTTGTTGCATATAAACTTTTTATATGGTATAATATATTAACCAAATTATTCTCATAAGAGAGTTTATTCCCCATTTGTACCACCTTTGGATTCAGTACATGTGAGAGATCAGGTATGTACTTCCTCAGGAGAGATACATGGAACATATCATGAACTTGATCAATGTTTGGAAAAAGTATTGGCCAATTATACACTACTCCTATGTGATCAATGATCTCAAATGGGCCAATGTACCTAGATTTAATCTTCCCTTTCTTTCCAAACCATGTGACTCTCTTCCATGGTGATATTTTAAGGAAAACTTTATCTCTAACATCAAACTCCAAGTCCATTCAATGGTTGTTATCATAGCTCTTTTGCTGACTCTGAGTAGCTTTAATATTTTATTGGATGGTGTGAACCTTTTTTGTCATCTCTTATACAAGTTTAGGTCCAAATATATTTTTCTCACCAACTTCATCCCAAAACGTAAGAGTTTTACATCGCCTCCCATACAAAGATTTATATGGGACCATTTGAATAATTGAGTGGAAGTTTTCATTATATGAGAACTCAACTAATGGGATATGCCGATCCCATCCTCCTTTAAATTACATTGAGTAGGATCTCAGCATGTCCTTGAGTTTCTGAATGGTCCTTTCAAATTGTCCATCATTTTAGGGGTGATAGGTCATACTGAAATTTAATTCAGTATTAAAAGTATATTTAATACTTCTCTAGAATTTAGAAGTGAAACTTGGATCACAATCTGAGGTGGTCAAAATTGGTGCCCCATAAAGCCTCAGCACTTCCTTTATATATATCTTAGAAAGTTTTTCAAGTGATAAATCTTCTTGAATAATGATGAAGTGGGCAGTCTTGGTGAGTTGGTCCACAATGACACATATTTCATTACTTCCATTAGATGTCTTTAGGATACCAGTGATAAATTCTATAGTGATGTTCTCCCATTTAAATGTGGGTATGAGTAATGGTTTAATAATACCATTGGACTTATATTACTCTGCTTTAACTTGTTGACATACCAAGCATTTTGAGGTGTAATCAAGGATCTCCTTCTTCATGTTATCCCACTAGAAGGGCTCTCAAAGATCATAGTACATCTTGGTACTTCTAAGATGGATAGAGAAAGATGATATGTGTGCATTATCCAATAGATATATCTTTATCTCAAGTGATGTGGGCACACAAAGTCAAGTTTCAAATCATATGGAACCATTTTCATTAATGTAAAATTCATGAATCTTCCTCTCATTTATTACTTCCACCTTATTATGAAGCTCCAGGTCATCCCTTTCTGGCTCTTAGATCTTCTCTAGGATAAATGGTTGGGTAATAATTTGGGAAAGGTAGAATTTATTCCCTAATGTTATGATTTCAAAATCCATATTATGTGTATCCATGAAGATAAGTTATTTATTAATCCACATAATGGATAGAGTAACAGGTTATTTTCTGATAAGTGTATTAGTTACCTTGTTTGACTTTCCAGGGTGGTAGTGAATAGAGCAATCATAGTCCTTGATCAGCTCTAACCATATTTTTTTATGCATGTTAAGATATTTATATGTGAATATATACTTTATAATCTTGAGATCTAAATATATGTAACACTTTTTAACATAGATATAGTGCCACCAAATCTTCAAGACAAAGATAACAGCTACTAACTCTAGATCGTGCGTCGGGTAGTGCTTCTCATGGATATTTAACTTTTATGAGGCATAGGATACCAATTTATCATGTTGTATGATTACAAAACCCAATATTTTCTTTTAATAATCATTGTATATCACAAAACCTTATCTACTTGATAGTAGTGTGAGTACTGGTGTAGTTATTAGCCTCTTCTTGATCTCCTTAAATCGTTCCTCACATTCTTCCATATAGACATAATTTACCCATTTTAATGTTAAATTAGTTAGAAGGATAGTAAATTGTGATAAATTTCTCACAAAACATCATTATTACTCCACTAATCCAAGAAAATTGTGGATTTACATAACACTTGAGGTTTTAGGTCATTACCCAATTGCCTTTTTCTTTGAAGGGGCCATAAAAATTCCCTCACTTGTGATCATGTAACCCAGGAATGTGACTTGATACATCCAAAAGTCACACTTTCTAAACTTATAATATATTTTGTAACACCCCATGATTTTATGGTATTTTTTCTTTTTAAATAAATTTAATAGCTTGTGTTTCATGCAACATCGAGTTCAAACACACCGTGATCTATTAATAAATGAATGTTATAAACTAGCCATTAAAATAGAGGAAATGAATAGTATTAACCATAATATTAAATTTTTATATTTAATATTTTTATATTTATACAAAATATTTTATAGGAATGATGAATAGTGACTTTATTATTTTTTTTTATTAACACAATTAAAGATAAAAATATTATTGTTAATATTAGAAAATTACCCTAACACATGTAAAAAATTACGTTTTATGAGTTTTTTAACCAAAATTATCCTTGGGTCGAGATTATAACATTTTAAAGCCACTTGAATGAGAGTATGCTATTTATTATATTTTATTTAAAGATACGGTAAAGATGTCATACTCATATTTCTAATAAATATATCATTTTTAATATAAGGTTATACATAAGATAAATTTGATTATAAATATTAAATTAAAATATAAAATATTTATTTTCATCATGATAATTTATTTTCAATTTCTAAGAAATAAATAATTACCTTAAATCCTTACACAATGATGATGTGGTGATTATTTAATTAATGGAAATATCAAATAAATGATATTAAAAATATTAAAATAAATGTAATTTGAGATAATTAATGTCATCCAAGAATTTTATATATGACTTAGACATATTAATAATGTATTAAAGTTTTTTTTTCAAAGTTATCTTTTTTATTAATATTTTTTAAAAATTCAAGTAATGAATAGTGTCAAAATTAACATTAATAATATTTTAAAATAAATAATTGTTTATTAAATGATATAAAATTTATAAAAAACTAAAATTATTCCAAATTATTGGGTTTAAGTTAAATATTTCATAAATTATCCATTTATGGTTATTTTTTCATTTTATAGTAACTATATTAACCCTTAAGGAATAAAAACACATGTTGTCACGATAAGAGTTAAAAGAATTAATTAAGGGTTAAAACCAAAAGATATGGGTAATAATGTAACATAAACTTATATAAAAATTATTTATTGAGATTATTTATACCCATACTATTCTTATCTTAGAAATAACTCACTTTTAAGCCATTTTAAATGAAAATTAATTTATGTTAATTTAATATTTTGAGAATTTCTAAAAGTGACCCTCACCTCGATTATAAAAAGGAACATTATCCCTCACTTCCTCACACCACTTTGAGCCTTCTATATCAAAAAAAACCCTACCTATTTATCCTAAAAAATCCTTATCTAAGTTATGGAGGTCCTGGTCTTCCAAAAATTCCAACTCTAAACCCCTTAAGAATAAATCTAAAGGGAGTCTGCCTAAGAAGAGGTAATCTGTTTTACCAACTCATCCATGTTCATTTCTTATTCTACTTACTCTTCATGTGTTTTATCCATGATAAAGTAATAACTGTAGTATCATATATATTTTTTGATTTTATTATGATTATGGTGCAACTATATTCTATGATTTATCTATCCTATGAAAAATGAAAGCACGACGTGTGCATACGTACGTCTTACCATCTCCACATCGTGGTGTAATTTTTTTTTCATCACCAATTTATTTGAATGGTTATAATGATGGATATAATGAATATAAATAATAAATATGAAATTATATTGATTATTTATCATTAATATACTATAAAATTATTTACTCTTTCACCATTAAGGTAATGATATCGTCGCTCGTGCGTACATACGACCTACCATCTCCACGGAGTGATGTGATCCATTTTCCATGATAACCATTAAAGAATGATTTAAAAGTGTATATAATGAGTAAATATAATATATATGAACTTAATATAATTATGTATATTATATATATATATATATACTATTCATAAATAGGACTTACATGACAAAACATGCATAGGAAAATGAAGCAGTTAGCACCCAAAACAAGGGTAATAACAAAATATTATTAAAAAAATTATGTAATAAGATTATATATGATATAATAAATATGGATATGGTTATTTTATAAATTAATAACATTATTTAAACCATTATTCATAAGTTTAAATTGCTTTCAACTTGAGTGAAGTTCAAAGTAAGGGTTAATTTCACAATTTCATTATTATTCAGGATTGTTTATACGTAAGTATCTACTGGGGATTATTTATCATCCATGTACATGTTTTATAAAAATGTTTTAAAAACAATTATTACTATTATCCTACAAATATTTAAGGTCTTTTTAACCATGTTCTAATTTTTATTAAATGGTTTGAAAGGAATCTTTTTATCATTTTCCAAATGAGGTACTTTATGACTTTTTCGACAAAATGCAGAAGGAATGTTTTTTTAACTTATATGGCATGATCAGTTTTTTCTGTCATAATAAAAACTTAATGTGTTGAAGCTTCCTTTAAAAGTTTACAAGATTATTTTCAATTAAAATGTTTTCTTTTAAAAAAATCCTTTTAAATAAATGATCTCTAAGTAAAAAATAGGTATTTCTCTCAAGAAATTTTTAATGATTTTATTATACTATTTTACACTATGTCAACATACTTTTTTGGATCTTATGCTTGATTGAGATTGATATCTTATGATACCTTATACCATATTTTATTTAAGGTTTTATTATCAGTTTGACTATAGATGTTCTATTTTGATACCATTTATGGTTTATGGTTGAAGTATTCACATTTCGTATGATAGTTTTTCAATATGAATTTTTATGTTGTTTATGTTTCACCCTTTTAATATGAGAAATGAATTGGACTTCATAAGTGATAGGAGGGGACTACTATATCCCCTTGATGCATCGGTAGATCTCATGATACAAACTAGTTTGGTTATTGTCTGATGACTTACCCATTGATGTATGGTGTCTTAGCGAAGCCTTAACGGTATGTTTATGACGTCCAAAATTATGCATTCCCTTATTGTGAGATTAGTTATTGATATTCCATGTGATTATTTTATTAGTATAATATATATGTGATTATTTATATGGAACGCTATTGGGAAAAAGCCTATACTAATGGTTTGTAACTGTTGGTATAAGTCCCAAAATCGTTGGTATAGGCTATACCAATGGTTTGGGTGGTTGTTGGCTTATCTGGTGTTGGTATAGGTGGGCTATACCAAAAGTTTACAAACCATTAGTATAGGTAGTATGAAATACCACTACCAATGGTTTTCAAAACTATTTGTATAGGTAATTCAAAAAAACCCTTGGTTGGTTTTGATCCTCGGGCCTATTATTTATATCTCAATAACCTAACTACTATGATACAATGTTTTTTTGAAACATAACATGATAAATATGTATATGTATATTTATAAGTAAATTAATTTTTGATGTATTAAATGTTATTTGATAAAAGAATTTTTTTAAAATCAAAATACCTATACAAATGGTTTTCCAAACCATTGGTATATGTATTTTGATTTTTTGGGACCTATAATAATGGCTTTTCAAAAACCGTTAGTATAGAGTATTTAAATGGAGGCTATACTAACGGTTTTAGACAAACCTTTGGTATAGCCATAACCTATAACAACAGTTTTGGAAAAACCATTCATATAGGGTTATTTTATTGAAGTTATACCAATGGTTTGTCTAAAACTGTTAGTATAGATATGACCTATACCAATGGTTTTTTCAAAACCATTGGTATAGGGTCATATTATGGTACCTATAATAATGGTTTTGGATAAAAAGATGGTATAGGGTCATTTTATGGTACCTATACCAATGGTTTGGCCAAAACCATTGATATAGGTCCATTAGTATAGGTCCAGTTTCTAGTAGTGGTTCATTATATGATTTTCATTTATTCTTACCATATTATACTCAAGATTATTTTTAAATGGATTATTATTTAGTTATACACCTTGCCTTAATTTTTATGCTTATTATTCATAATAGATTCTATTATATGCTTACCCTTACTGAGCATCTGAGTTCACCCCTTTATTATGTTTTATTTTCCCAGGATGTCAAGATGTGTATTATGACTAATATGTAGGGCTAATCTAGGAGAATAATGGCATTCTCAAATGATTTTATATGTTGTATTTTATTTTTTAAATTTTAATGTAAGGTTCATGTATGTAATCTAGCTTCCAATATTGCTAAACTAATCAGTATTTTAGGATTCGAGTCTTGTATCTATGCCAATGTAATAAACTAAGGTACCATATCTAAGCTACTTGGGTCAGGCTCATTACATATTTTATACTTTCTTAATTTTTCCAGCACAATACTTAGGTATTCTTCAGGTCCCTCCTTCCTCTTAGATTAAATGAGTATATCGTCAATAAATACTACCACAAATTTGTTGAGGTATTCTCTAAAGACTATATTCATCAAATTAAAAAAGATTGTAGGGGTATTAGTAAGTCTGGAGGGAATCACTATGAACTCATAGTGTCCATACCTTTTATGGAAGGTTGTATTCTAAATATCATGCTTATTTACCTTCAATTGATGATGTTTAGAATGAAGATCCACCTTTAAGAAGTGTTGTTCTCCTCAAATTTGATCAAATAATTTATCAATAATTTACAAGGGATACTTTTTCATTATGGAAATATTTTTAATATCCTAGTAATTGATACATAGCTGTATTGATCCATATTTTTTTTAATGGAGAACCGGTGCACCCCAAGGTGATGCACTAGTGTGTATGAACCCTTTTTCCAAATTATCTTATAGTTGCTTCTTTAGATCCTCCAGTTCGATTAGGTTCATACTATAATAGAATTTGGATATAGTATTTGATTTGGGTATAAGATCTATTGAGAAATCTAACTCGTGTTATAGTGGAAGTTTAGGTAACTCTTTGGGAAATACATCGATGTATTCCCTTAAAATGGGAATTTACTCAAGGTTTATACTTTCCTTCAACTCAACCATTTGAGAAAGGTATGATTATTCACTGGGAATCATCATCCATGCTATTGAGGGATTTTTCAAATGAAATTCATGATCTTCCTTTAATTTTTAAAGGATCATGATATGGTTTGTAATATAGAAATATATTTCTTTTTCTCGACAGTTGATGTGAGCTCCATATAATGAGAGTTAATCCATGCCTGGTATAGTGTAAAACTCCACCAAGGGAAGGAATACAGGAATCACTGGAATAATATTTCTATAGATGTTAATTGGAGAAGATTCCAACACTTGGGTTGCATTTATCACACCACTAGGTGTTTTTATGGATATATATACTTAAAGGTATCAGGTTTATTATTCAACATTCCTAAAAAACTTGCAGGATATAAAGGAATACGTAGAGCCAAAATCAAATAAAAAAATTTCCATTATTGAGTGAATATGAAGTGTAACTTATATGAATTCACTTTCATTTACATATTATTGGTAGTGATGACATAATATTTCCCATTCACCTTTGGCTTTGGTGGTTTCTGATGTTAATTACCCTTGATGGCCCATGGTTTAGTCCACTAGCTTGCATAGTGACCTTGATCCCTACAATTGATGCATTGAACCATGGGTGGTTCCTTCCATTCCTCCATTATGTTGGTCAAATTATTCTTATCTCTTTGAAATTTATTAGATTTTTGGGATTCTACCCCACACTTAAATCATTTACCCATCCCTTTGATGTAATTACCATGATTCTTCTTCCCAAATTTTTGACATGTGGGTGGTTGGATCTTCTTTCCTCCTTTTTCATTTGATCGGTTAGCTTGAAACTCCATATTTTGTTTCTTATCTTCATAACCATGGGACCATTATCTAAAAACCTCAACTCTACTTTGAGAGCACATCAAACTACTCCTTCATAATTCCCAAAGTCTCATATGGATATATCCTTTATAAGGTGTGGTTTTAAACCACTAAATAATCTATCTATTTTTTTATTATTGTTGATAAAAAAACTCAAGTAGTATCTTGCAATATTTTTTGACATTCACCTCATAATTCATGATAGATTCACCCTCATTTTTCTTAAACTCTATAAATTTTCTCTTTATCTTTGTTCAAGGAGTTAAATTGAAATACTTGTTAAGGAATAACTTCTTAAAGTCTTTCCACTCCATTTCTTCCATTTCATCCTTCATCTTGGTATTCTTTATCAATTACCACCATTAATAAGACTCCCCATATAAACATTAGACATCCAAGGTAACTTTCTCCTTATCAGAACAGAGGATCACAAAAAAAAATATTCTCTATTGGGTTAACCCACTATTCCATAACAAGTGGATCAAAAGACCCAGTGAATATTGATGGTTGTTACTGTATAAAAGGCTCGATAGTTAGGTTCTCCTTGGGTGAAGGATAATATTATACATGATTCAGGTTTTTGTTTATATCCTGAGAGATTTGGGTAATAATTTTCATAAAGTTTTGAACTCCACCTCTCATGGCATTGGGGATGTCATTCGGACAATCATTTCATTGTCCTTCACATGATTTTTTTGTTTGGTTTCTCATAATTCCAACCATTTTCTAAAATATAAAAGTTTTAAACAAACATTATTCAAAACATTATGAATAAATATTTTATTCTTATGCACAAACTAATTCTAAAGTCATATCTTATATAATTCCTAGGTTTAGCATTACCTTTTTATAAAATTATACTTTTAGAATCATGTATTATAATCCTTTTCTAACTTTAAGTTGAATAATTTATTTATTTATTTATCCTTTATAATAGTTTGTATAGAGTTTGAGATTAATCGAAGCATATTCCTTGGGAGTTTCAAACTAGGTGTGCAGTAAGGACTTTTTATCATGCACTAGGTGAAGATCAATTCAATTCCCAATCTTCCCTTTTCAAGTTTATTACCCCTTAATACAATTGTGCTAGTGTCATTACCACTTGTAATATCTAGAAATAGATTTAATTTCTTGAAAACCACCCACTCTTATAATTTACCAAAACTTAAGATGTTTACCTATACTTAGAATTATCCTTATAGTTTTCACTAATTTTTTTTAATATTAATTTCCAAATTAACTAAATTGTACATATGATACCAATTATAGTGACCCAAATTTTTCATATATATCTATTATATCATTTTTAAGATAAATAACATAATAGTAATACATTTAAGGATCGAAATGTTTAGTATCGTAGGAAAATTAGGCTCACACATCACTTATACATAATAAAACTGAAATATTATTTAAATATATATTATTTATCCTCATAAAATCTGTCACATTCTTCATAGTACATTTAACCACCTAAATATATACATCAAAGAAAGGGATGTGCTAAAACTCCAGTAAAGGGGAGAATTAAGTGATATGGATCAATAGTACATGGGTGAGCATAATCAACATCATCATGTCATAAGTATAGTATCATAATCATAATCATGAGGGAAAATTTTCATAAATTCATGGAATATGGAATATGAATAATAATGAAACATCATAACATAGTGGTCAAATACCACATATAGTTGTGAATAAAGCAAGCATCATGTCCACGTATAACATATGTTCATGGATTGTAACATCATAATTGTGAATAAATCTAGAATCATGTTTATTCATAATAAATATAATCTCATAAGATATATCACATTAACCAATGTATTAGAGGACTATATAATTCTTGTACTTCCCAACGCATCATAAAATACCCATAATCTGGCATGCCACATAGAACATATAACAATCTTAGTCATGAAATAAACCCATGGAAATGAATGGATTTCATAAATATTTCATATATAATACTTCATGGAATAACATTTGGGTTTCAAAATGAATAATGAAAATCATATTTTGGTATAAAACATCATCATTCTTAAGTGGAGAAGAAACAACTTTAGAGGATTCAATACGGTGTTTTGGAAAATAAAACTTCTTTGAAAAATATTTGTATTTTGGATTAGAAATAATTTTGGTAAGGTAGAAACATTTATATTGTAATGACGTGTATTTTCTATGTAATATTTTTTGGATATTATATGGATTATTTTTTAGACCAAGAACTGATACAACGTGCAATTCCATGGCCTGGTGTGCCTGTAATAAATGTTTAAAATATAATAAATATATTAAATAGAACATGAGTGTAGTTTTCCTAAAATTTTTGAATAACTCCTGGAAGGGGGTAAGGATTATAAATATAATGGCACCATTGAGTTTAGAAGATGGGTTTTACCCTAGGTGCATCGTAACCTTTGTCAGTGTGGGTTGTTTTTGAAAAGGTCATCTTCGGAATAAATAAAATAAAATAATTAATTTGTTTTATTATTTTTTATGTAGTGATTGAATTCACCTTTAATTTTATGGTTATATGTTTTCCTCAGGGTTGGTCACTCAAACCCTACAGATTCATACAACCATTGAAGAGATTTCTTGGAGAATGATGGTGGATCGGGATCAGATCATGGATAATTGTGTCAACTAAGTTCATGGATCTCATAAATGATGGAAACACAACTATTCTTCATAAAATATTGATCCAAACTCTAGGTAAGGTGTTTTTTTCTTTCTGTTTCTTCATCTCGGATGAACGCATATCAATTTCATGAACAAAATTGATACGCCCATCATCGGTAGAATTAATTTGATTAAATTTCTATTTTTTCATTGTTTATCAATCCCTATTCATTCATATATTTCTATGAAAACGAATCAAGGAAAAATGAACAATGATTGAGGTCCATTCCTCACGTTTTGAGGCTTCTGGATTTCTTCCTTCGTTCTTTTCACGTTCATCACAGTCTTTTCCTTTTGGCATGTGGTTCAATGAATACCTGGTATTTGATGGTTATGAAACCGTTATTTGACATAAAGGATCAATACTATGAGTTTGGTTCATGATTTATGGTTCAATCGAAGTACAATGATGGAAATGGCTGATCAGAGGTGGATTAGAACATATTTATGGGTTATGTTCCTCCCGATTTTTGACACATGATAATGATAGATCAACGAGGTGATTTTCAAGCAGATTTAGGTCTAGATTTCTACCGATCAACATTATAGAGGACCATACAAACCCTAATATACAAGTTTTTTTAGAGGTATATGGATTCGGCAATGTGTAGGTCTACACGGAATAGATCCTGATGAATCTAGAAATTTTTGAGCAACACGGAATGTATTTCTATAAGGCCCCAGCCTTAAACCTTTCTTAATATTGAATTAAATGAATAATTCACGTTGAGGATCTTTTCAGGTTTAGAGTTTTAGAGAATTAGAACATAACTATTACATCTTAAAAGATTACAAAGTAGACACTTCTACTAAGTCTCCATAAAATAAAAACTCTTAAAAAGAAAGATGTCTAGATTCCATGTTTTAGATAGCATGAAATTCCCTTGATCCCATCCTTGACCTTATTCCACTTTAAGTCCTGTGAAAAACATTTCAAAAAACTTGGGGTGAGCATAAAAAAGCTCAGTAAGGGATACAAAGAGAATGAAAACTGTTAGTTTTTCAAACATCAAGTAAACCATGTATACTATATCAAAGTAATACCTTCACCTTCATGAAGTAGTAAAAAAAATATTCACTGAATAAAGTATCATTACTTACCTTTTTGTAACCAAAGGATTACCATAAAACCCATATAAAGAACACATAGAATATATAAAGGTAACATGGGACATAAACATAATTAAGTGGAATAACCATACGGTTGACTTCCACACATATCACTTAATGGAATAGCCATACTGTAACGCCCCGACCCCAGCTACCCAGAGTCGGTGCATTATTACATAACATTGGCATGATCATGAGAAAGATCAAGTCTCGAAAGACCGATTAGTTTAGTAGCCTTGGAATAACTAGATACATCCATAAATTTTTACATTACATCATAAAAAAAACATCTTGTCTTCATATCCCCTCATACTATCCCTGCAGGTCATTCATAAATTACTTCTTCATAATCCTGGAAAAAAAATAAAACATTGAAAGGGGTGAGCTCGGATGCTCAGTAAGGATAACATTATGGCAGAAGCTTTCATAAATAAGCATAAACACTTAAGGCAATTTATAACTAAAACAAAAGCCTTTGAAACTTGAACTTCAGCATAAAATGGAAAAGGTAAAATGAAATAATTCCATTTACTTACTCACATGGATATTCTACTAGTCGAATGATCACATGCAATATCAATAACCACTTTCATAATGATGGAATGCATAATGCCAGACTATCATAACCACATAGCCAAGGCCTCGTGCCAAGACTACAAATAAGATTTTTCCAAGGCCTTGTGCCAAGACACTAGTTTGTCTCATGAGACCTACCGATGCATCGAGGAGCTATAGCGGGCTCCACCCGTCACTTATTAAGTCCAATACATTCCTCATATGAATAGGTTTAAGCATAAAATAAACATTCGTATTAAAACTAGCATACGAAATGTCAATACTTTAACCACAAACCATGAATGGTATAAAAATAGAACATCCACAGTCAAATATAACTCATTTGATACAATATGGAAGATTTTATTGTATCACATTAACCTCAATAATGAATAATGAAGGATGTTGACATAGATGAAAATAATCATCAAAACTATTTGAGAGAAATATCCCCCTTTTCTTGAAAACATTTAAAAGTCACACTATTTGTCAAGAAGCCATTTAAAAATAGATTTTTGAATCAAAGTGTCCCATACCACTTTGAAACTTTTTAAAAGGAGTTTTGATTTCTAAAATTTAATGTCCATATAAATAAATCCTTAAAACCATTTTTAAAACATGGACATTAATGAGAAAGGTTTAGATGAATAAGTCTTTAAAACATTTAAAAATGGTATTTTAGTTAGAGATTCTAACCAAAAGAGACACTTGAATACAAATAATTGAGGTAATAAAAACTTTGTAATATCATGAGAATAAAGGGAATCATGATATACTATGTCAAAGTACATTATATACACCACATAAAAGTAATTTGGTGTATATCATCAAAGAAGTCTCAATGGAATGTAAATTGAGATGAAATCTCTCATAAAGGTTGTATCCTTAGGTTAAGGATAAATCAATGACATAATTATGTGTGACAAATATAAATACACTAAATATGATTGGATATTCAGTGTAAAACAATCAAAGGACATTCACACATATTCTTGTAAAAACAATACCAACGAATTGGATGTTTAACTCAACAAATGGAGAATGAGTTAAAATTACTCTTATCAAATTCATATCAATGACTTGAGAATTATCAATGGAGTGATTATGTGTATCAAACTTATATCCACAGGAAGGGGAGTGGAATTTATGACATAATCAAATGAATAGTGATTCCACACATAATCTTGGGGTAATATAATCAATGAAATATACGTAAAGCCAAAAGAGTGGAAATTGAAATCTCAAATTCCCTTATCGATTAGGTAACTTATGAAACAAAAACCCATGAAAGAAAGATCATACCATGATGATGTAAATTCCCATAAAATAAAGTATATTACACAATGAATACAATCATGGGCAGTACACATACACCACATGCAATAATTAAGTGGTGAACAATGGAATTCTCACGAAATTAAGAGTGAGTTAAGAAAATCCCTTACCACGTTAATCGACTGAGTCGTATGGAAAAAAGTTAATAACCACCAAATGATTTACAGAATAACATGAATATAAAGAGAATCATGATAATATATATCAAATGACCATACACAATACACCACTTTCAATAATTTAGTGGTGAATAATGGAAATCTCACGGAATTGAAAGTGAGATAAGAGAATCCCTTACTTTGTACTTTTTCCTTGGTCGATGGTAGGTTTAACTCCTGTATAATGGTGAAATAATTGTTATTGAATAATACAAGAATCATTTACTTTAATATGATATCATATATGATCTTTTAACATTGATTTGTTAATAATATCTTAGAATTATCGTCATTTCAGGTGTTAACGGGTTCATTTTACTTTACATTCTTTGTTATGTGAGCCATATTCGTTATTAATGGGATGTATATTATTCATATCCATAATGGTATCAAGTCCTTAAACATCATTTTTAAATCATAAAATGATAATTATACTTGAATGGATACGATGGAGAATGAATCTCATCGCGTTCGTGGAGACGGTAGTCCGTACGTACGCACGAATGCTACTTCCATTTAATTTTTATTTTAAAAGAATTGAATCCAAATGATACATAGGTATATTACTATTCCAGTATAATATAATATTTTATATATTTTACTTAAGTTCATTAACACCATCCTTTATATGTTCCATGTGTGGTATGAACGAGTCATATCATTTTAAGGGGGCGGTAGTCCGCACTTCCTCAAATGAAATTATCGTATGTATATACAACATTAAACGAATAATGGTATGAAATAAAATGGAATTACAGAATCTTATATATAAAATATATATCATTAATATCATATTTAATTATAGTGCCATCATAATGGCCACCATGAGAGGCGGTAAGATGTATTTGAACAATCATCGTTTCGTGAGGCGTTAGTTTTCCATCCACAGAAACATTATGTTCATCATCCATTAGATGGAGTTGTGTGTATGTGTAGTTTGAATCCTTCTTATAACAACATCCTAGTATATTGAGGATACTGGTGTTGTTACAAAAGAAAGGAAATAAAAAGAGTTTGGGGGTTGGAGAAGCAAAATAAATGAAAATAATTTAAGAGAAATCGTTACCTTTAATTTAGGTAACTCACTTTGGTTGGAACCAAAGGACTTCTTGAAATGCTTTCTGCCTAAGGGGAAGCTTAAAGGAGGAGTATAGGGATGTGGGGATCTCATTTGGGCAGAGTTTGGACAAGCCAAGTGGCTTGAGAGGTGTGAGGAATGAGTAGAAGTGGTCTCCTTTTATAAGGGAGAAGAGGGGCTCTTTAGGAAAGAGTGAAAGTATTACTTTATAATATAATTATATTCGGTTTATAATGGTCCAAAAATCATTGAGGTCGAAGATAAGATGACTCATATTCTAAATAACATCAACCAATAATAATTGGACAGGTTTTAGATAATATTTTAATCATTATAATCTTATTTATTTAAATGATTTATTAATGAGGTAAACATTGCATCATTATTGTGTCATTAATAATTTAAATTATTTGATGTCTAAAAATTATAAATAAAATATCATTATGTAGGAAATCTTTTTATCTTTCTAATGAATATTTATAATCGAAAATCCAACATGTATAACCCTATGTAAAAATTGTTCTTCTAAAAGATGTAAGCTTATGCCATTTTTATTTTTATTTTAACTTTATTAATATAAAGTGTCATTATCACTTACAAGTGGATCAATGGGGTCCCAAAATTGACCAAAAGATGCCCATGGTCGACCATGTATCAACCAATAGGGTTAAGACATGTTTTAGGGTAATTTAGTATTATTATAATATTATTTTTTAACCCTTATTTACCGGATTTACCCTTAACCATGGTAAATAAAATATTTACCGCAGTAATTATTCAAAATGTCTAAAAATAAAAGTTACCTATTTACACAATTTGAACATCCTGATTCCAAATATGGAATCCATTTTTCTAAATTCAAAACACATAAGTGGCAGAAATTAATTTAAAATTAATTCCCGCTGTCAAAACAAAAAGCGTGTTTTTAAGAGATAATAACTATCAAAAGATTGACACTTGTTTATGTTCGGTTTAATTGTAAAATTATGTCCAATGACCAAAATTATATTAAATGGTAAAAATATATTCTAAATATACTTTAAAACCACTCAAATTCATAATTTATCACTATTAATTATTTTGATTAAAAAAGTTGTTTTTAATTAAAATTTAGTAATTTTTACTATTCATCGAAATATGAAAGTTATCCGAAAAGTACCAAAATTTCACCTTAGGCTAAATTTGATATTCCGAATCCAAAAATGAAGTCCATTTTGAAATATAAAATATATATAATTTCAAAAAATTAATTATTACTATTCATAACGGCTAGTTTGATCGGTTGTGGTGTGTGTTAAAACTCGAAGTTGCGTACAACACACGCTACTATTTTATTCAAAGGAAAGCGTACCGTGGAAGCTTGGGATGTTTTATTTTAAATTTTTTGATGTCCCCATTTAGTCAAAAAGTTTAAAATATTTTATTTAAAAAGGGTTCACTATTAAAAGTTGGTAAAACTACAATACTGAAGATGAATTTGTTCTTACATTATGTCTAAGAAACTCATAATATGGATTCTAAAATTATAAGGATTATATAAAGTTTAAAATTTACTTAATACTATTCATAACCTTTTTTGAACAGCTTGTTTGGTAAGTCATGGTGCGCTTGAACTCGGTGTTGCGTGTAGTGCAAGTTATTGAATTATTTTGAAGAAATAACACACTATGAAATCTTGGGGTGTTACACATACGGCCAATTTCCATACATACTTAATGGAATAGCCATACGGCCGACTTCCATACCCAATGCATTGGAGGTTATAACGTAACCACCCGTCCTGGTATTCACGGCACCACCCGTCATATGGTTTATAACGTAACCACCCGTTAAAATTTCCAAGTACCAGTATAAAATCATAAAACATAAAACCAATATAAAGGAAAGATAACACTTCCATATTTCAATCACAATATATCATAAATATATTGACATAATATAATCCTTTATCAAAACCATTTTCAATACCAAAATACATAAAAGAGTATATGGTATTTATTTTATTTTAAAAACATTACGGCTTTTTGAGGAAGCCAAAGACCAAAATAATACTCGCGGCGGCGGAAAAGGTCGTTGTCACCGCGTACGTTAAAAGAAACATTCCTTTTTGTCGTTTTGTAAAACGCTATGTAGAAAAAGATTCCTTTTGTATAAAATTAAAATTCAAAGGGGTTTATACACCGTATAAAAGAAAGTTGTGTATAAAATAAAATATGCCTCAATGAAAGGAGATTGAGACGAAGTCCCTTACCTTGGGTCCAACTTGACTCGATCGTTCTTTAACGTCCTGAATAATAAACTTGAGTTAATTTATAATTGATTAAGAACCTTTTTAAAGTTCATTATTCTTTTTATATCACTTATTGCCATGTTATAAACATTATGTAACCATTTAAGTTAATAATGTTTGTTTTGTCAATATTTGGTTCTTAAGTCGAAAGTTGACTTCTTACAATTACATGTTGTTCATGTGGTCAAAAGTTCTTTATATCCAGAATGAAATTCCTGATTTGGATATAATATGTATCATATATATCCAGAATATACATGTATTTATAATATTACATAATCATTTAGAGGTAAGAAATGAAATGCACCGTTCATGGAGACGGTAAGCCGTACGTACGCATGAACGCTACTTTCATTTCTTTGTCATATTAGTGGAATTAAAACTAAATGAGAGGTATGTATATTTTAATTCCAGAATTATATTAATCATTTAGATATATCATTAATTATATATATACATTATATACATGTAATTTTAATAGTACATTACATTTGGGGATAAGAAATGAAATGCACCGTTCATGGAGACGGTAAGCCGTACGTACGCATGAATGCTACTTTCATTTCTATCTCATACTTTAATGGAAAGAAATAATAATGATATAGAGTTATATTATAATTCCAGTATAAAATCATATATAATAACTTTAAATCCATCCTTTACACGTCCCACATATGGCATTAACGAATCACAACACTTTTAGGGGGCGGTAGTCCGCACTTCCTTAAATGAAGATATCGTGTTTACCCATAATGGAAACCATAAAGGTATGCCAAAAATGAAAAATACAAAAGCTTAAAGAAAAAATAAACATATTATATATCATATATAAAAATAGTGACATCATAATGGCCACCCTTGAAGGTGTTAAATGAGTATTGAACAATCATCGTTTCGGGAGGCAGAATTTCGCCATCCACGGAAACCGTATGTTATTTAACCATTTGATGTAGTTGTGTGAGATTGTAGCTCAAATAAATATTATAACAACATCCTAGTATATTGAAGATACTGGTGTTGTTACAAAAGAAGTAAATAAAAAGAGTTTATAGGGTTGGAGAAGCAAAATAAAACAAATGAACAAGAGAGAATGAATTACCTTTAAAAGTGTAACTCCCTTTTGATTTGAGCCTAAAGGCTTACTTTGAAAGGATTATGCCCAAAGGGAATCCTCTAGGATGAGTAGAGGGATGTGGAGAGAGTAATTGGGCAGGGGTTGGCCGAGCCAAAGGCTTGAGAAGTGTGTGAAATGGGGTAGAGGTGGGGGCCTTTTATAAGAGGAGAGGAGGGGAACTTTTGGAAAGTAAAGAAATATTACTTTATTTGAAAATGTGTTTCGGTTTTAAAAGGTCCCACATTGATATAATTCGTGGATAAGGTGATAAGGGTTCGAAATCCACTCATCCAATTGGTTTTGGACATGTGTAGGTTTTAGATGTTTCATTATCTTTCCATTTTATTTAAATCGTCAAATAATGATGTCATCGCTGCATCATTATTATGTCCTAAATAATTTAATTTATTTAATGTATAAAAATTATAAAAAAATTACTATTATGTAGGAAATCTTTTTAGATTTCCAATTACTATTTATAATCAAAATTTGGACTTGTATAACCCCACTCCAAAATTATTTTAGTAAAACAATTTATGTTAGTGTCATTTTCACTTTAACATTAAATAAAAATATATTAATGTCATTTTCCAACTAAAGTGGCTCCATGGGGTCCCCAAGTTGTCCCATGGCTTGTCTTGGTCGGCCATGACTCACCCAATAGGTGTAGGACAAGTTTCATGGTGTTTTCACATTCTTATAATATTATTTTTACCTTAAACTACACTAATTACCTTTAATCGCGATTAATGAAAAAAAGTTACTATTCACCAAAAAATTATTTTAATCTCATTGAACCACATTTTACTTCTTAATGACAACCATGTATGTTGGATTTTCAAAATTCAATACACATTAGTGGTAAACTTTCATTTAACTGAAAAATCAGTTTGCTTGATTACCACTTAGTGGTTTCACTATTCATCAAAAATTGATGTTTTTCAGAAAATTACCAAAAATTCACCCTAAGCTATATTTGATATTCCGAATTCAAAAATGAACTCCATTTTACAAAATTCAAAACATATAATTCAAATTAATTAATTTAATAATTAATTCCCGCTGTCATGACAAATAGCGTGTTTTTGTGAAACAATAAGTATCAAAAGATTGACACCAGTTTAAGTCCAATTTCAAAGTGAAATTGATTCCAATGACCACCATTGGATTAACTGGTAAAAATATTTTCTAATTTCACTTTAAAACCAATTAAAATAATAATATAATCATATAAATAATTTAGATTAAAAATAGGTTTTGAATTAAAATACAACATTTTACACTATTCATAAAAAAAATGAACTTTATCAGAAAGGTACCAAAAATTTACACAAAGTAAATTTTGATGTCCCGATTCTAAAGAAGAGTTATATTTGGTCCAAAATAATGTATAAGAGTGATCAAAACTATATTTAATGACGGTTCACCATTAAAAGGTGATAAGTGAACCTTTAGTAAAAATTAGAGTATATATGCCCTAAAATTGAACTCTTTCCGTATTTTAAGCCTTTATCTTTTATTGGGTAAATGTATAAACATTTAAAAACATATCTAATCATATTTTAGTTATTTCTATCCATTCCCGCCAGTACAACGGCTACTTGTTAACTAACATTTAAAATAATATTATTTTATTACTACTGTGCTACGTAAGTTTCAAAGAAACTCATCGTTGCGTATCGGGTACGCTATCGAACATAGCAACCCCTTTAAAATAAAATTAATATTTAATTCGTAAATATTAATAAATATGAAAATTCTTTATTCTTTATTTACCTGGGATGTTACATCCTTCCCCCCTTTTGGGAATTGCGTCCTCGCAATTTTATTCACTTATCAAAATAAGTGGGGGTATTTATCCCTCATAGCATTTTCAGATTCCCACGTTGCCTCTTCAATCACATGGTTTTTCCACAAAACATTTACCTGATGAATCACCTTATTCCGTAACACTTTCTCCCTGTGGTCAAGAATCTGGACCGGTTGTTCCTCATAAGATAGGTTCTCTTTCAGCTAAACTACCTCTGGACTCAAAACATGAGATGGATCTGGCATATACTTTCTCAACATTGAAACATGAAAAACATTGTGTACCTGAGATAAACTTGGAGGTAAAGCCACCCGGTATGCAACTGATCCAACTTTCTCCAAAATTTAGTATGGTCCAACCAACCATGGACTCAACTTTCCTTTCTTACCAAATCTCATCACACTTTTCCACGGAAAAACCTTGAGAAAAGCATGATCACCTACCTCGAAAGATAGATCCTTCCTCCGGTTCTCCGCATAACTCTTCTGCCTGCTCTGAACTGTTCTCATGTGTTTCTGAATCAGCTGAACTTTTTCTGCCATCTCTTCTACCAATTCTGGTCCCATCAACTTCCTTTCACCCACTTCATCCCAGAAAGCTGGAGTTCGACACTGCTTCCCATATAATGCCTGAAATGATGCCATCTGTATACTGGAATGAAAACTGTTATTATAAGAAAACTCAACAAAAGAAAGATGTTGGTCCCAACTTCCCTGATAATCCATAGAACAAGCTCGTAGCATATCCTCTAATGTCTGAATTGTTCGTTCTGACTGCCCATCTGATTGAAAAATGAAAAGTTGTACTAAAATTTAATTCAGTACCCAACGACTTATGAAGGCCTTTCCAAAAGTTAGAAGTAAACCTGGGATCACGATCCGATACAATGGAGAGAGGAACTCCATGTAACCTAACTATCTCTTTAAGATACAAACGGGAAAGTTGATCAAGAGAGAAAGTATCTCGTATAGAAAATAAATGAGCAGATTTGGTCAAGCGATCAACAATAACCCAGATTGCATTATTACCTCAAGATGTCCTCGGTAATCCCACAACAAAGTCCATGGATATGTTTTCCCATTTCCACTCTGGCACTGGTAAAGGCTGAAGCATCCCTGCCGCTCTGCTTTAACCTGTTGACATGTCAAACACTTCACAGTAAAATCAACAATGTCTCTTTTCATTCCATCCCACCAGTAATACTCCCGAAGATCTCTATACATCTTAGTACTGCCCGGATGAACTGAAAACGGAGAACTATGAGCTTCACATAACAACTCTCTCTTCAACTGTGAATCACAAGGCACACATAACCTCTTCCCAAACCTCAAAACACAAACTTATCCAAGAACTCATGGAAAATTTTATTCATAAGGTCCATGAATACAGCAGGTGCATTGGTTAACCCAAAAGGCATAACTACAAATTCATAATGGCCATATCTAGTACGGAACGCAGTCTTCGGAACGTCCGGTTCTTTTACTTTCAACTGATGGTACCCCGACCTCAAGTCAATCTTCGAAAAATACCGAGCTCCCTGGAGCTGATACCACTTCATTCGATGGCCCAACATCTGCTGAAGTTGTTGCAAAGGATTTCACCACCCCTTTCTGCTTGTAGTCTGGCTGCATTCCCCCAGTTGAGTTCTTTGTTGGACACTCGTTTGCATAATGACCCATTTCATTACACTTAAAACATCTTACCGTTGGCTTTTCATTTCCTGCTTGATCATCTTCCTTACAGTTACGAGCAATATGACCAGACTTACCACACCGAAAGCACTTACCAGACTTGGATAAACATTCTCCAGGATTCATTTTACCACACTTATCACAGGATGGATATTTGGTTTTCTTACCTCCTTGCTTCTTTGATGAATTCTTCCCCTTTTCCTGCCAACTAGACCTCTTATTCTGTTGTTTTTCATAGAACACCTGATCATCGGCAAACTCCATTTCTACCTTCTCCGCACATCGAACAAGTTTTTCATAACTTTTGAATTCACGAGAAGCTAAAGCCCTTCGATACTTTGGCTTTAACCCTGAGTAAAAACGGTTTATTTTACTATCAAGATCTCGTATGAAGTTTGGAGCATACCTTGCCAATCGAGTGAACTTTTCTTCATAAGAAGCCACTGAATCATCCTCCTAACTTAATTATAGGAACTGTTTTTCCATCCTAAGACGAACCACCTTAGGAAAATATTTCTCAAGAAACATACCTTTGAATTCGTCCCAGTGAAGATCCTCAATCTCATCACTATCTCTTATATTTTTCACCATCGACCACCACTGATCAGCTTCACCTTCAAAACGGTAAACAGCAAGACTAACCTTTTGATGTTCTGAACACCCCATGACATCAAAAATCTTCTCCAGTGCTTTAATCCACCTTTCAGCTTGCACAGGGTCAGATGATCCTCTAAATGATGGGGGATATTGCCTCATGAAATGTTCCACCACTGACATGTTCCTCTGCGGTTGATCTGGATGATCTCGTGCATGGATACCACCACCATTTATAGCCTGAGTCAACTGTGCCGTCACTGCAACAAACTGTTCAGTTCTGATTCTGACCATCTCAGGTTGCTGATTTGGAAGGTTGTCTTCCTCCTGATGTCGTCCCAACATAGCTGCTTTGTTTCCTCTGTGGAAAACCATTCTGAACACCGAAATATCTTAGGCGAAGCAACATGGTAATCCGTAAATGCTATATCATTTCAATCATATTATAATTTAACACTTTTCTAACTCCTAAAGTTTTCTAAACCGACCTTTGATACCAACTATAAGGCCCCAGCCTTAAACCTTACTTAATATTGAATTAAATGAATAATTCAAGTTGATGATCTTTTCAGGTTTAGACTTTTAGAGAATTAGAACATAACTATTACATCTTAAAAGATTACAAAGTAGACACTTCTACTAAGTCTCCATAAAATAAAAACTCTTAAAAAGAAAGATGTCTAGATTCCATGTTTTAGATAGCATGAAATTCCCTTGATCCCATCCTTGACCTTATTCCACTTTAAGTCCTGTGAAAAACATTTCAAAAAACTTGGGGTGAGCATAAAAAAGCTCAGTAATGGATACAAAGATAATGAAAACTGTTAGTTTTTCAAACATCAAGTAAACCATGTATACTATATCAAAGTAATACCTTCACCTTCATGAAGTATTAAAAAAAATCTTCACTGAATAAAGTATCATTACTTACCTTTTTGTAACCAAAGGATTACCATAAAACCCATATAAAGAACACATAGAATATATAAAGGTAACTTGGGACATAAACATACTTAAGTGGAATAACCATATGGTTGACTTCCACACATATCACTTAATGGAATAGCCATACGGCCAATTTCCATACATACTTAATGAAATAGCCATACGGCCGACTTCCATACCCAATGCATTGGAGGTTATAACGTAACCACCCGTCCTGGTATTCACGGCACCACCCGTCATATGGTTTATAACGTAACCACCCGTTAAAATATCCAAGTACCAGTATAAAATCATAAAACATAAAACCAATATAAAGGAAAGATAACACTTCCACATTTCAATCACAATATATCATAAATATATTGACATAATAGAATCCTTTATCAAAACCATTTTCAATACCAAAATACATAAAAGAGTATATGGTATTTATTTTATTTTAAAAACATTACGGCTTGTTGAGGAAGCCAAAGACCAAAATAATACTCGCGGCGGCGGAAAAGGTCGTTGTCACCGCGTACGTTAAAAGAAACATTCCTTTTTGTCGTTTTGTAAAACGCTATGTAGAAAAAGATTCCTTTTGTATAAAATTAAAATTCAAAGGGTTTTATACACCGTATAAAAGAAAGTTGTGTATAAAACGAAATATGCCTCAATGAAAGGAGATTGAGACGAAGTCCCTTACCTTGGGTCCGACTTGACTTGATCGTTCTTTAACGTCCTGAATAATAAACTTGAGTTAATTTATACTTGATTAAGAACCTTTTTAAAGTTCATTATTCTTTTTATATCACTTATTGCCATGTTATAAACATTATGTAACCATTTAAGTTAATAATGTTTGTTTTGTCAATATTTGGTTCTTAAGTCGAAAGTTGACTTCTTACAATTACATGTTGTTCATGTGGTCAAAAGTTATTTATATCCAGAATGAAATTCCTGATTTGGATATAATATGTATCATATATATCCAGCATATACATGTATTTATAATATTACATAATCATTTAGAGGTAAGAAATGAAATGCACCGTTCATGGAGACGGTAAGTCGTACGTACGCATGAACGCTACTTTCATTTCTTTGTCATATTAGTGGAATTAAAACTAAATGAGAGGTATGTATATTTTAATTCCAGAATTATATTCATCATTTAGATATATCATTAATTATATATATACATTATATACATGTAATTTTAATAGTACATTACATTTGGGGATAAGAAATGAAATGCACCGTTCATGGAGACGGTAAGCCGTACGTACGCATGAACGCTACTTTCATTTCTATCTCATACTTTAATGGAAAGAAATAATAATGATATAGAGTTATATTATAATTCCAGTATAAAATCATATATAATAACTTTAAATCCATCCTTTACACGTCCCACATATGGCATTAACGAATCACATCACTTTTAGGGGGCGGTAGTCCGCACTTCCTTAAATGAAGATATCGTGTTTACCCATAATGGAAACCATAAAGGTATGCCAAAAATGAAAAATACAAAAGCTTAAAGAAAACATAAACATATTATATATCATATATAAAAATAGTGACATCATAATGGCCACCCTTGAAGGTGTTAAATGAGTATTGAACAATCATCGTTTCGGGAGGCAGAATTTCGCCATCCACGGAAACCGTATGTTCTTTAACCATTTGATGTAGTTGTGTGAGAGTGTAGCTCAAATAAATATTATAACAACATCCTAGTATATTTAAGATACTGTTGTTGTTACAAAAGAATTAAATAAAAAGAGTTTAGAGGGTTGGAGAAGCAAAATAAAACAAATGAACAAGAGAGAATGAATTACCTTTAAAAGTGTAACTCCCTTTTGATTTGAGCCTAAAGGCTTCCTTTGAAAGGATTATGCCCAAAGGTAATCCTCTAGGATGAGTAGAGGGATGTGGAGAGAGTAATTGGGTAGGGGTTGGCCGATCCAAAGGCTTGAGAAGTGTGTGAAATGGGGTAGAGGTGGGGGCCTTTTATAAGAGGAGAGGAGGGGCACTTTTAGAAAGTAAAGAAATATTACTTTATTTGAAAATGTGTTTCGGTTTTAAAAGGTCCCAAATTGATATAATTCGTGTATAAGGTGATAAGGGTTCGAAATACACTCATCCAATTGGTTTTGGACATGTTTAGGTTTTAGATTTTTCATTATCTTTCCATTTTATTTAAATCGTCAAATAATGATGTCATCGCTGCATCATTATTATGTCCTAATTAATTTAATTTATTTAATGTCTAAAAATTATAAAAAAATTACTATGATGTAGGAAATCTTTTTAGCTTTCCAATTACTATTTATAATCAAAATTTGGACTTGTATAACCCCACTCAAAAATTATTTTAGTAAAACAATTTATGTTAGTGTCATTTTCACTTTAACATTAAATAAAAATATATTAATGTCATTTTCCAACTAAAGTGGCTCCATGGGGTCCCCAAGTTGTCCCATGGCTTTTCTTGGTCGGCCATGACTCACCCAATAGGTGTAGGACAAGTTTCATGGTATTTTCACATTCTTATAATATTATTTTTACCTTAAACTACACTAATTACCTTTAATCGCGATTAATGAAAAAATGTTACTATTCGACAAAAAATTATTTTAATCTCATTGAACCACATTTTACTTCTTAATTACAACCATGTATGTCTGATTTTCAAAATTCAATACATATTAGTGGTAAACTTTCATTTAACTGAAAAATCAGTTTGCTTGATTACCACTTAGTGGTTTCACTATTCATCAAAAATTGATGTTTTTCAGAAAATTACCAAAAATTCACCCTAAGCTATATTTGATATTCCGAATTCAAAAATGAAGTCCATTTTACAAAATTCAAAACATATAAGTCAAATTAATTAATTTAATAATTAATTCCCACTGTCATGACAAATAGCGTGTTTTTGTGAAACAATAAGTATCAAAAGATTGACACCAGTTTAAGTCCAATTTCAAAGTGAAATTGATTCCAATGAACACCATTGGATTAACTGGTAAAAATATTTTATAATTTCACTTTAAAACCAATTAAAATAATAATCTAATCATATAAATAATTTAGATTAAAAAGAGGTTTTGAATTAAAATACAACATTTTACACTATTCATAAAAAAAATGAACTTTATCAGAAAGGTACCAAAAATTTACACAAAGTAAATTTTGATGTCCCGATTCTAAAGAAGAGTTATATTTGGTCCAAAATAATGTATAAGAGTGATCAAAACTATATTTAATGACGGTTCACCATTAAAAGGTGATAAGTGAACCTTTAGTAAAAATTAGAGTATATATGCCCTAAAATTGAACTCTTTCCGTATTTTAAGCCTTTATCTTTTATTGGGTAAATGTATAAACATTTAAAAACATATCTAATCATATTTTAGTTATTTCTATCCATTCCCGCCATTACAACGGCTACTTGTTAACTAACATTTAAAATAATATTATTTTATTACTACTGTGCTACGTAAGTTTCAAAGAAACTCATCGTTGCGTATCGGGTACGCTATCGAACATAGCAACCCCTTTAAAATAAAATTAATATTTAATTCTTAAATATTAATAAATATGAAAATTCTTTATTCTTTATTTACCTGGGATGTTACAATTTCAGTTTTACACACTGTGTGGTCCCCCCTGTCTACAGTGATAGGGTTCCAAATGAAGTTAAATATCACACACCATGTGACCCCTTCATGATATCTCATCATGTACTTTCTAAATTACACAGACATGAGAAAAAGTACATGGCCAGTGGCACACAATGTACTTCAACATGGACACGGCCAGGTTTAAATGGGCTGGTACATGGACATGAACACCATACATGGACATGGCCAGGTGACACGGGAAAGGTTTCATGTGTCTCTACATGTTGTTTAATTATTCTATATGTTTTGTGTGTGGATACTTACATGTCGTGTGAGGATTTTCCATATGGGCATACTTGGGTATAGTTGTACATGTCATGTACCCCCTTCAGGAGTGTTTGTAGCTCTTTGTTTCCTTAGTTTGTACTAGCCTAGGTTTAGTGTGTTACCTTGGTTCATTCCCTATAGGGTAAAGTGTAGTATTGCATCCACATAATAGGATTTTGATCCCTTCTAGAGGTTTAGTCTTAGATATAGTTGTAGTATCCCTCTATGAGACTCGAGTGTGATCCTCTATCATCTTTATTCCCTAAGTGGGGTTTGTGGAATCAGCATAGCCTCCTTGAGTAGGGAATTGATCCTCCATATAGCAGGACATAACGATAGGGTTTTTTATCATTTATGTATGATTCCATACATAGCGGGTTGATCTAGATTGGTTCTGTGGTGTCCCCCATAGGTTTTGGGTATGACCCCCTATCTGAGTATCACGATCTTCTTAGACTAGTGAGATTTCTTGGGTAGGGACCAATGATCTAAACCTCTTCGTCAAGTATATCTAATGATAGCATGTCTTGTGGAGTGGAATCTCCTAGAACAAGCATTGATTTGAGAAGAATATTGTGGCTAATAGTTAGTTATGACTATATGGTGGTGTGGTGTCTTTCCTGAGTATATCTGGGTGTTTCTGTTATATATTAATTTTGATATATTTTATTGATCTAACTATACTTAGTGCTTTGTGTTTAGTGTTTTTGGGGTGTCCTAATGAGTATTGTTATACTCATCCCTGTATGGGCTTGCTTGCATGTGTCATGTCTTATGCAGACAGTGGACCTTTTGACGGTGTCCTAGGAGGACAGGAAAAAGGTTGAGCATAGATTTAGATTGTCAGGCCAAGGTGGTTATCGGGAGTTTGTTTATAACTTTATTTCTCACCCTTAGAGTAGTATAAACTCTTTTCAGTTTTCGTTGGGATTTTATTTGTCCCATTTTTTCACTTTTAATACCTTACTATCGTACTCTATTATTGGATCTTAGATGTATGGATGTATTGTTTCAGTTGTTATATATTTTAGCATTGTGTGGGATTGGAGATGTGTGTGTGTGTGCAGGTACTTTAGGATAATTCCTTCCATTTGTGGGATATATTCCAGAAGTAGAAAAAACATTTTTCACTTCAATTTTTTTAGGTTTCTAACATCAGTTTTAGGGGCAACATTATTGTAAGTGATGTAAAAATTATATTTTTTAACATCGGTTAATATACCTGATGTTAAAGTTATTATTTTGAAGGTTTTTTATATTGGTTATTTTATAACCAATGTGAAAAATGACATACCACATCATTTTTTTATACCTGATGTTGAATGTTACTTTTAACATCGATTATAAAATAACCAACATAAAAACTCTATTTTTTTAGTTTTTACATCAATTATTTTATAACATATGTAAAAAAAATACATTTTTTTAAATTTTCAAATATGATTACTCAATTAGATAAAAATATATGATCGTTAAAATGAAAAAATATCACATAAACATAATATAATATAGACAAAGAAACTTAAATAGTTGACATAATTTTCAAGCCTGTAGTACTCTTCATCAATATAATTTTCTTCAGATGAAATATCTAATGAGGAAAACGAATCTGTGGTAACTTATATGGAATTTTAAACTCCAAAAGAACCTTTTTTGTTTTAACATCATATGAAGGGGGATCCTTCATGATAAGAAAAATTGAATAATTAAATAGGGTGTCAATTAATAAAACCAACCATAAACACATTAAATCATAGAAAAATAATTATAAATACCATGATCAGTTCATTGAAGGAAGAATTAGTGGAATGATGATGAAGATTTGAAGGGTTGAATTGATGGGATTTTGATGATGGTCAAAATAGTTGATCATGAAATAAATACATGTGGAGTGTGAAATCATATAAATTCACTTGAAAATTGAACTGTATTATAATTAATTGTATACAGAAATTGAAAATTTAAAAGGCACATTATCAAAAAATTGAATTCCACTTTGGCGTGATCTGAAATTTCATCTTTCGCGTCATTTATTTTAAAACCGATGTGAAAAACCACATTTTTCATAGCTAACCGATGTGAAAACATAGATTTTTTGATGTACATAAATCTTTATTTGTAACTAAATTTTAGCTCCACAACCTATCAAATCGAATCTTGGGAAATGAACTATAAATTTATCAACATTTTTTATGTTATTTATTACATAACTAATGTTAAAAAATGAATTTTAACATCAGTTTTTAAAAAACAGATGTTAAAAGTACTTTTTTAAGGAATTTTAACATCGGTTATGTAATAAAAAACATGAAAAATGTTGATAAATTTGTATTTCATTTACCAAGATTTGATTTGATAGGTCATGGAGCTAAAATGGAGTTATAGATCAAAAGTTATGGTCATCTGAAGTTGGACGTCTCTAAGACTTCATTTAGAGATGACCAACTTATGACATTTATAACTTTTGATTTGTAAGTCCATTTTAGCTCTATGGCCACTCAAATAGAATCTTATAAAATGAACTAAAAAATTTTCAAAAAAAATCACATTGATTATTAAATAACCGATGTGAAAAACTGATTTTTCATGATGGTTATTTAGAACGAATGTGAAAACCTTCTTTTTTCACGATGGTTATTTAGAACTAATGTGAATAATTCATGGAAATTTTTTTCACATCAGTTATTATATAACCAATGTGAAAAAGTTATGAAAATGGAATTTTCATGTCGTTTTTATAATAACCGATGTGAAAAATTCATTTTCACAGATTTTCAAAATGGTTCTAAAAAACCGACATGAAAAAGGTGACGTCATAAATAGTTTGTGTACTAGTATACTCGGTGTTGGTCGCAATCCCCTGGCCTAGTCAAGTCGGGATTGGAGTAGTCACGAGTTGGACCTCGGTAGGTCGGGTCATGATAGAGTGGTATCAAAGGATTCAATTCAACCTTAGGACCAGATTTGGTGAGATTGATTTGGGTAAATAGTGTTTAGTGTTTTGATTTTGGCTTTTTGGCCAAGGACTTTAGTGTTGGTGTAGTGGCTGATGTATCTATACACCAGGACTCTAATCACCCAACTTTCTACTCACTACAAGTAAAAATTGGTTGTAGGGAAAAATTTTGGTGCATTAATCATATAGTAATGATTGTGTTTTTCATGTCCTTCTTGATTTAGATCCCCATATATACTCTTTTGACCATGGTACATATTTTTTAATTTTAGGATGCCTTCACACAGACAGCCAACCAAGATTCCAATGTGTGATCATGAGGATGATCCACCTAGTGAAGAGGAATCAGTACAGGTTCATGTACCAGAGATAGTACCTCCATGTGGTTTAGAAACTATACCACCACCCATTGAGCAAAAACTAGTGTTGGAAGTTCCAGCTGAGGATGAATGCAGGATGAGTGCATTGAATGGGATTAATAGGCAGTGAACTCCCAAGTTTTGAGGTTAACTAGACCCCCAAGTGGTTGAGTATTGGCTAGAGGCAATCACTTATGTTTTCCACCTTATGAGGATGCCTTCAGATTATATGGTGGTCCTTGTGGTGATTCTTCTTCTGGGATCTATTGGGTGATGGTGGAGATTAGTGACTTAGTCACATGATGAGAAATATCTCTCCTTGTTAGACTTTAAGAATCTCTTTGGGGATGAGTTTTATTCATCCACATTGCGATCAGTATGCATAAAGGAGATTTTTCATCTGCATCAGGGTAGTTTTATCATGGTAGAGTACTCATCGGGGTTTACTGATCTCTTGTGTTACTACCTAGATATAGTGTGGTAATAGTTCTTTAGAGTTAGGACCTTTAAGTAGGGCTTATAAAAAACATTAGGGCTTTGGTGGTATCCTTTTTCATTCCCACCTATGTCGGGGTACTTGAGCGAGCCTTGGTGGTGGAGAGCTTTCTGGAATAACAGGAACTAGAAATGGGAGCTACACTACTACAAATATAGCCTTTAACACTGCTATAAAAGTGCATTTACAGTGCTAAAAAGTGATAATAATTGAGGCAAATATAAAGGGGGGGTCCCCTTTAACAGTGCTAAAAAAATGCTGATAAAGACCCCTTTTATCAGTGCTAAAAAAATCTCTAATAAAAGGGGTAATTTATCAGCACTAAAAAAGCACTGATAAATGGGTCCTTTATCAGCACTTTTTTTAGCGCTGTTAAAGGACCCCTTTTATTAGTGTTTTTTCAAAAGTGCTGATAAAAGTTAAAAAACATAAAAAATCTGCATATCGGGGAGGGGCTTTAACAGTGCTTGAATCCCCCTTTAATAGCACCCCCACCCCCAGCCTGCACACCCCGGCCACTCCCCCATCCCACACGCCCCAGCCGCCACCCCACCCCCTTTAACCGCACTAGTAGTAATTCCAACTGCGCACGCGACCTGCCTCCCCCTGGATTCGAACCCCAGACCTCTTGTCTGGGCGCCTAAGCCTTCACCACTCCACTATATTGCTTTACTTTCCATTTAATAATATACCTATTTATTTATATATATATATTTAGTTATATTTTCTCGTATATTAATATATATTTATATTAACATATATATATATTTTTTAATATATATATATATAGTTATATTAATATATATATATATATGTATATTAATATATATATATATACACATATATAGTTATATTTATATATTTATGTATTTATTTGTATATTAATATATATTTATATCTATTTATTTATATATATTTATATTTTTTATCAGTGTATTTATTCATATATTAATATATATTTATAAGATCAGTTTTAGATACATTTATAAAATATGATTTTTGTGTGTGTTTATAAATAAATAAATACATATATACAACATACATGCGCACGCGCGCACGTGCACAGATATATATATATTATTATATGTGTATCTGTAAGTATAATTATACATATTTATATATATTTACAAATATTATATATTAATATGTATATACATATGTTTAGAATATATATATAATATATATCAGTTTTTCAATATAGATGCACACAAATATATCTATACACGTACACATTATATAGGTATATAAATATTCATATGTTTGTATTTTAAATAAAATGGATATTATATTTTTTTTAGATAAGGCTTATATATTGAGAAATATATTTTAAATGTAAATATTTTTAATTATTTATTTATAAAATTAAATTTTTATGTGCGAATATATAAAAAATATGTATATATTGTTATATATTTGATTATAAATAACAGTACATTATGAAAAACGGTAAAATTTCAAAGTCATAATATGAATATGAATGTAATCCCTCAGAATAAATCAATTCCCCACTAAAAAAGGGAAAAAATACTCCCTTAAACGATGTTGAAATTCCATTGAATGTTAAAAAATTTGGGTATCCGAACTAAAAACTCAGTTTTGGAGGCCTTCTAGACCTTTTTTGGCTTCAAAAAATGCAACAGAAGGTTTCCTTTTGTTACCAGCATGTAGATCTATTCACAGGATTCAATTTGATGTGTTTTAGAGCTCAAACGAACACCTGAATCAAAATTTATGGTCATTTTAAGTTTGAGTTATGTTTTCAACTTATTTTAGATCTTTTATTGATTTTTTGATTTTTTGTGTCTTCAAATTGTTATTAAATGATTATTAGTCGATGATAATTAGAAAATTATTAATTAATAATTTTTTTAAGATACTTTATAATCCATTTTCACTACATATCTTATATATTAAGTGCAAATGTTTATTTATACTTATCTAAAACATATTTTTAAAATATATATTATATTTATATCAATATAAATATACTTATATATTTATATATAAATATATTATTTTTTATGAAATATTATTTTTAAATATACCCTTTATCAACGCTAGGGAAAAATTACTGATAAAGCCCCCCCCCCCACCTTTATCAGCGCTACTAAAAACAGAGCTAATAAAGGGGGCCCCTTTAACAGTGCTAAAAACACTAATAAAGGGGGTGCATTTATCAGTGCTTTTTTAGCGTTGTTAAAGGGTGGTGCTGTGGAAACCCGGTTTTGTGGTAGTGCTAGTAGTGGGAACATGGTAGCTAAGACCTCAACAGCAGACATCCAATGGTAGTCACATGGGTCCAAGTCTGTCATAAGCTTCAATAGGTGATCCTAGGACATAGGTTCAGCAGTGAAGGGCTCTCAAGGTAGCTCGAATTAGTTAAGGGAGAGGTGGTATTTCTCCTACAATGGTTGGGGACATTTGGTTCAAGATTGTCTGACCCATTATATAACTAATTGTGAGAGGTTAGAGGGACCACCAAGGCAAAGACATAGGTGGGATAAGGGTGGTTCACAGATCAGAATATGTTGTAGAGGGGTCAGTAGGGTAGTAGGAGGTGGTTAGAGGTTTGACCTATTACCACCACTACCCTTAGGTGGTCCACACCGGGCTTAGGGAGCTGGTGGATAGGGATGAGGCCAGCAGCAATCTATGGAGGCCTATGACCCCGAGGCTCCGGGGATGATACGATGTATGATATGTGTCTTTTATACTTTAATTTCAGTATTGATATACATATTTGTGAGTCATTCATTCCTTACCACTTCTCTAGTTTTAAACTTAGAGATTTCAGTTGAGTCATTGGCTTGACCCTTACGATTGGAGACTCCGACGGGCGGTGAATCAGTGATTGCACACTTGTGACGATAGTGCGATATAACACTTGGAGGTCAGAGTTTCATATAGTATATCTTTGTAGCATCAATGAGGAATTATGACGTCATCTTAGGTATGGAATGGCTATCCATAGTTCACACCCATATTGAATATTTTAGGTAGAGGGTGTGGTGTGTTCACAGTGACGGAATAAGGTTTTCCATTTGTAGGTGAAAAAGGAAACCTTGGTAGAGTTGGATGAGCTCAGGAATAGGACGGTATAGCCAATTACTCACTAATTGGCTAGCATGACTCTTGGAGCAGTGGATGATTTGGGCTATCAGTTTTCTACGGTGGTGGAAGACTATAAGGACGTATTTTCTGAGTACGTACCAGGTTTACCTCCCCAATAAGAGCTAGATTTTTCCATTGAATTTCTTCCTAGGATGGAAATGATATCTGTACTATAATATTATATGGATCTCATAGAGCTTCAAGAACTGAGGGTGCAGTTGGAGGACTTATAGGAGAAGGGATTTGTGAGACCTAGCATTTCCCCCAGGGCAGCACCAATGTTGTTCTCCAAGAAGGTGGATGGGATCTTGAGGTTATGTGTGGATTTTCAGTGCTTGAATAAAGTGATCGTGAATAATAATTATCCACTAAATAGGATTTACGACCTCTTCGATCAGTTGATAGGGGCATGATGGTTCTCAAAGATTGGCCTCAGATCAAATTGTCACCAACAGCGAGTATGAGATGAGGATATACCAAAGACAAAATTCATATGTCTCTATGGTCACTATGAGTACTTGATGAAGTTGTTTGGTATAAAGAACTCCCTAGTAGTGTTTATGGGACTCATGAACCAGATCTTTTATCCTTTCTTAGATAGGTTCATGGTGGTCTTCATCAACGACATCCTAGTGTATTCAGCATCTAAGGAGAAGCACGTGATACACTTGAGGATGATCCTAAACAAACTTCGATAGAACCAAATTTATGGAAATCTCTTGAAGTGTTAGTTTTTTATTAAATAGTTCTAATTTCTAGGACACATTATCTCATAGGCTGGAGTAGCAATGGACCCAAAAAAGGTTGAGGTAGTGATTTCTTGGGATCCATCCAAGATTGTTACCAAGGTGTAGAGTTTCCTTGGGTTGGAAAGGTACTATCAGAGTTTTGTACCTGATTTCTCCAGAGTGGAATCACCCTTTAAAACCTTGATCCAAAAGAGGAAACCTTTTGTGTGGATGGAAAGGTTCCAGTAGTGTTTTCAGGAGCTAAGTAAAAGGTTGAAGAGTGCTCCCATATTTATATTTCTATATGAGGGTGTCTAGTATGTAGTGTTTTGTGATGCATCAAGGACCGGACTTAATTATGTTCTGATGAAGAGGTAGGTGGTTATTTCATATGGTTCATTTTAGTTGAGAATGCATGAGAAAAACTATGCAACCCATGATCTTGATTTAGAAGTGGTAGTCTTCTCATTGAAGATGTGGTGACACTACCTGATGGACGAGTGGTTTATCATTTACTCTGACCAAAAAAGTCTCAAGTAAATCTTCTCACAAAGGGATCTTAACTTGAGATAGAGGAAATGGTTAGAGTTCCTCCAAGACAATGACTTTGATATTTTCTATACCCCTAGGAAGGGGAACATGGTGGAATACACTCTCAGTAGGAGATTTTTTTCTCAATTGTTGGTTGAGGCATCGGAATAGTTAGCCTCTTTGCAGTTGTCCTTTTTGGACAAGGATGGTGTTTCATATCTTAATTCAATATTTGTTACCCCATTACTTTGACAGCATTTCAGTGATACCAATCATGTCAAGGATGGTGTTTCATATCCATTTGACTTCTCCTGATAGATATTCTAGATGTGGGGAGAACGATATCCTATTTATAGGATGGATGATGGTACCTTTGATGTTATGGGAGGAGGTGTTGTGAGAGTTTCATACATCCCCTTTGGCGGTACATCCAGTTGTGGAAAAGATATACCAGGTCCTCTGATGCTAGTTTTGGTGGCCAGGTATAAAGAAGGGAGTTGCAGAGTTTGTATCTCGATGCCTCACTTGATAGTAGGTGAAGGCATGACACTAGGTTCCAATGGGTTTATCTCAACCCCTTGTGTGGATGGAAAGGTTCCAGTAGTGTTTTAAGGAGCTAATTAAAAGGTTGATGACTGCTCTCATCTTGATATTTCCAAAGTATGGTGTCTAGTATGTAGTGTTTTTTGATTCATCAAGGATTGGACTTAGTTGTGTTCTAATGAAGAGGTGGGTGGTTATTGTATATGGTTCATTTTAGTTGAGACTGCATGAGAAAAGCTATGTAACCCACGATCTTGATTTATCAGTGGTAGTCTTCTCATTGAATATGTGGTGACACTACCTGATGGATGAGTGGTTTATCGTTTACTTTGACTAAAAAAGTCACAAGTAGATATTCTCACAAAAGGATCTTAACTTGAGATAGAGTAAATGGTTAGAGTTCCTTTGAGACAATGAATTTGATATTTTCTATACCCCTGAGAAGGGGAACAAGGTGGCATACACTCTCAGTAGGAGATCTTGTTCTCAGTTGTTGGTCGAGGTGTCAGAGCAATTATCCTCATTGCAGTTGTCCTTTGTGGACAAGGATGGTGTTTCATATCTTCATTCAATGGTTGTTACCCCACTACTTTTACAGCATGTCAGTGATACTCAGCATGTCAAGGATGGTGTTTCATATCTATTTGACATCTCCTGATGGATATTATAGAGGTGGGTAGAATGTTATCATGTTTAGAGGATGGATGGTGGTACCTTTGAATTTGTGGTAGGAGGTGTTGTGAGAGTTTAATACATCCCCTTTGACAGTACATCTAGTTGTGTAAAAGATGTATCAGGTCCTCTGACGTCAATTTTGGTGGCCAGATATAAATAAGGGAGTTGCAGAGTTTGTCTCTCGATGCCTCACTTATTAGTAGGTGAAGGCATAGAACCATGTTCCAATGGGTTTATCTCAACCCCTTGAGGTGCCATAGTGGAAGTGGGATGTGATATCCATAGACTTTTTGATAGTATTACCACGTACCTCCAGGGTACATGATGCTATTTGGGTGATCGTAGACTGACTCACCAAGTAATCACACTTCCCTGCTATTTGAGATCAGAGTTTAGTAGAGAGCTTGGGACACCTCTACATGCAGGAGATAGTCTGACTCCATGGAGTTCCCACAGTGATCATATCTGACCATGATTCTATCTTTACATCTTTGTTATGGAGAGGATTGCAGGAGGCCTTTTGGACTCAGTTATGCTTGATCACGGTGTTTCACCCCCATACTGATAGCTAGACAGAGAAAACTATTTAGGTCCTGAAGAACTTGCTACGGGCTTACATGTTGGACGTTGTCCATAGTTGGGAGGATAACCTACCCTTGGTGGAGTTTCTGTACAACAAAAGTTACTATTCCACCATTGATATGGAACCATTTAGGTCTTTGTATGGGTGACCCTATAGCTCTCCACTTTGTTGGACTGATCCAGGAAAATCAGCACTCATGGGCTCGGATTTGGTGTGAGCTACTATAGAGAAAGTTAAAATCATCTAGGAGTGGATGAGAACTGAATAGAGCCATCATAAGTCTTATGTGGACCAACGATGAATACCTCTATAGTTTAAGGAGGGAGACCATGTGTTCTTGAGAGTCTCACCTCGACATGGATTGAGGGGATTTTCATGCGGCAGTAAGTTATCTCCAAGATTCATTGGTCCTGTATAGATACTGTATAGAGTTGGCGAGTTGGTGTATTGATTAACTCTACTATATCATTTGGACTGGATACACTAAAATTCCAAATGTCATAACTGAGGAGATAAGTGCACTACCCATCACACTTTAGCAACTCAGGCGAGTTGTACATCAAAGATAGAGCTACCTTTACTGAGTACCCAGTATAGATCGAGGATCGGTGGGAGAGGATACTTCATAGGTAATTTATTCCCCTTGTGTGTGTTCAGTGGTAGAATGAGAATCTTCAAGAGAGCACCTAGGAATAGGAGACCCAGATGCAAGCCCAATACCCTCATCTTTTTAGTGGGGTTTTTCTCTTTTCGGGATGAAAATAACCAATGTGGGGAGAATTTAATGACTCATATTTTCTATGTAATATTTTTATACATTATATGGATTATTTTCGAGACCAGGAACTGAGATGTCACATGATTCTGAGGCCCTATGTGCATGGAATAAATGTTTGAAATATATTAAATAGAATGCATGCGCAGTTTTCCTAAAAAATTGGAATAACTCCCAAACATGGGGAACCGAATTAGAAATCCAAGGGCACCATTGAGTTCAGAACTAGGATTTTACCCTAAGCATTATATAACCTTTTTCGGCATGGTCCATTTGTGAAAAATTCATCGCGGATGCAAATAAATTAAATAATTTATTTATTTTATTATTTTTGACACAGGGACGGAATTTTCCTTTAAGTATATGGTTATAGGATTTCTTTGAGGTTGGATACTAAAACACTAGAGATTTAGATAACCATTGGAGAACTTTCTTGGAGAATGATGATGGATCAAGATCGAATAATGGATCATTGCACCAAAAAAGTTTTTGGATCTTTTCAATGATGGAAACACAATCATTCTTCATCAAAGATCGAACCAAAATCTATATAGGATGTTTTTTGTGATTTCCATCCCTTTTCTTAATCATGGAAAAATGCATATCAATTTCACGAACATAATTGATATGTGCATCGTTAGTATAATTAAATTGAATGAATTGTTGTTTTTGTTCATTTTTTATCTATCCCTCTTCATTATTCTCTTTCTAAGACATTAATCAAGGACAAATGAACAATGGTCAAGGTTTGTTCCTCATGTTTTGTGGATTTTGGATTTTTTCCCCCATTATTCACATATTCATCATGGGAATTTCCTTTTTGTATGTGGTTTGATGAATACCTAGTATTTGATCATTATGAAACCATTATTTGGTTAAATGGATCAATACCATGGGTGTGGTTCATGATTTATGGTGAAACTGAAGTGAAATGATGGATTTGGATGATTAGAAGTGGATTGGAATGAATTTTTGGGTTCTTTTCTTCTTGATTTTTGATGCACGACAACGATGACTTGATGAGGTGATTTTTGAGTGGATTCAAGTCTGGATTTCTGCTAATCAATGTTGGAAAGGACTAGACAAACCCTGATCTACAAGTTCTGGTGAGGGTGGAGGCTCCAGTGATGCGTAGGGAAATGCAGAAGTGATCCCGACGGATTTGGAAATTCCCAAGCAACACAGCATGTATTTTGGGTTTACATGCTATGTGGTCCCCCCTGACTTTAGTGCTAGGGTTCTAACTAAAGTTAAATATCACACACCATGTGACTCAGTCACACACCATGTGATCCCTCCATGATATCTCAGTGTGTACTTTGAGGAAATTATACAGAAACAAGCAAAATTACATGATTAGTGCCACATTGTGTACTTGGACACTAACACGGCCAGGTGTACACGGGTTGGTACATGAACATGTCCACCACACACGTACACATCCAAATGATACATTCAAGATGTCGTGTGTCTCTACACATTTTTTAATTCTTCCACACATCATTTATGTGGAGACTTACATGTTGTGTGTGGCTTTGCCACACAGGTGGACTTAGAGATATTTGGGCACGCCGTGTACCCCCTTCAAGAGTGTTTATAGATCTTCATTTCCCTTATTTGGAATATTCTAGTTTGAGTGTGTTCCCTTGGTCCATTCCCTTGAGGGTACAGTGTGACATTACATCCACATTGGAGGATTGTGATCCCCTCTATAGGCTGATACTCAGATAGAGTTATAGTGTCCCTCTGTGAGACTGGAGTGTGATCCTCTATCATCTTTGTTCCCTAGATGGGGTTTGTGGAATCATCATAACCTCACTGATCGGTTCATTAAATCTCCATCTAGAAGGTCTTATTAGTAGGGTTTATGGTGTCATTGACATACAATCCTCTATGTAGCGGTTTGATCCAGATTGGGTCTGTGGTGTCCCCCATCAGTTCTGGGAATGACCCCCTATCTAAATATCATGGTCTTCTTAGACGAGTGAGATTTCTTGGGAGGGGACCAATGATCCAGATATCTCTATTGAGAATCTCTGATTATAACATGGATCATGGAGTGGATTATCCCAAAATGAGCATTTCTTTGAGTATAATTCTATGGTTGACAGCTGGTCATGACCGCCTGGTGGTGTGGTGTCTTTCCTAAGTATATTTGGGTGTTTCTATTGTACATTGATTGTGATATATTATATTGAGATGAATATACTTGGTGCTTCGTGTTTATTGTTTTTTGGATGTTCTACTAAGTATTTTTATACTCACCCATGCATGGGATTTTCCCATGCGTGTTGTGTCTTATGCAGATGATGACCCTTTTGACGGTGTCCTAAAAGGATAGGGAGCGGGTGGATCATATATTGATCTTATCGAATCGATTTGGTTACTGAGATCTTTTTTTTACTTTATTCCTTGACCTTGGAGTAGGTTGGACTCTTTTAAATTTTGGTTAGGCTTGTATTTGGCCCTTTTTCCGCTTTCAATACCTTACTGACGTACTTTGTTATGGGATCTTAGACGTATGCATGAATTATTTTAGTTGTTTTACATTTAAACATTTTGTGGGCTAGGATATGTGTGTGTAGGTACTTTAGGATAATGGATCTCATTTATGGGATATGCCTACTTGGCACTAGTCGTTATCCCCTGGCCTATTGGAGGTGAGCTTGGGGTAGTCACTGGTCAGACCTCGACGGGTCAGGTCATGACATATATCCCTAAAATGAAAAGGTAAAGAAGAGTGGAAAGATATTTTAAGTAAATTATAAGAACATTCTTATATAAAATAATGTGAAAGAGGAGATAACCCAAAAGAATGAGTTTGGGTTCGAGAATCCCCTTACCTTAAATCCCGATTTTTTTTGAAATTTTTCTACCTCCTATATAATAAAATTAGGTTTATTAAAACATGTAAACAAAAGTTTATTATGTTAATTTATATCACTATTTATCCATTATAATTATTAGATTCTATTTTATAATATTCCTTATTAAATGTAAATTTTTTTGATATCATGTTTTCATTAAATTATCTCATCTTATTTTGATTTCTCAATTTTTGTTTAAGTTTATTTATACATAAGTAAAATTAATTATAGAAGATTAAAAATACATATATTTATACATTTATATATAATAAAAAATTTATTATAACCTACAATAAGTTTGGTGACAATAAAAAAATTGGCACCGTCCTCATTGGCGGTTAACTGACCGTTTGTGAGACATTGTCAAAAGAGGAGGAAGAGAAGTATAAAATATTAATGCATCATAAATAGTATAATTACAGTAGGTTAACATTATTAATTTGATGATAACATAATTATTAATTAATTATATAATATTTATATTTGAAAGTAATACAGGTAAAGAGGAAGAGAATAGAAAAAGAGAAGAAAGGTTGATGAAAACTTACATCTTCTTGTCGTTGCTTCTTTCCTACTACACTGAACATCTTGAATACTTGGAGTTTGTTACACAATAATATACCTAAGTATTATAATATTATTTATATAGGGGATTTGTGTAGACATTTTTCTTTGTTAATTGAGGGAGTAGTGGTTTTATGAGAGGAGGGAGAGGGTTTATTTATACTTAGGGAGAGGGGTGTTTTTAGGATAAAATATTGAATAAAATACTATATCCAAGTTAAAAGTTTCAATAGTTTTATTTTTTACATTATGAATCATATTAACATAAAATAAAATGTATTTATGAATTTAACCACCTTTATAAACTGAATTATCTATTTTATTAAAAATGAAGGTGGAAAAAAAGATTGTTATTTTAATGGAATACTTTTGACTTTAAACTTTGGAAAATACTTTTTAAGTTTAGAAACTAATTTCATTACTTTTAAATGTAATTTTTATCTTATTAAATTTATTTTGGGTTTAAATAACTAGTTTTTAAATTGTTAAGTTATTAGTGCATCATCATTATGTCATCAAACAAGCGGTATTTGAAAAACAATATTTTACTATTCGCATAAAAATTGAAGTATTTTAGAAAATTACCAAAAAACGCCCTTAGAAAATTTTTATGTGATTATTCTAAAAATGACATTCATATTATCAAAATAATGTTCTAAAATAGGTAATTTTAATTTTTAATATAAAAATTATGATTTTTATGAAATACATTAGAATATAGTTTATTAAAAATGTGCTTATATCTTCTTTGAGTTTTTAATCTTGATATTTATTTTATAGAATTATAATATTTATATTTTCTTAATATACTCATGATAAATATTTTTTATATTACATTTTATTATTTTGAGTTCAAATTACTATTCTAGGTTATTATTCCCAATAGTGAGGTTACAATTCACAACAGTCATGTTATTATTCCAATAGTCACATTACTATTTCAGAAATTATTTTACCTCTTATAAATACCTCTTCATTATTTCATTCTACATTCATTACAATTCCTCTAAAGGTTATATATTTTCCTTTTCTAATATTTTTATTGGTTTACAAATATTTTATTTCTTTTCTACAGTGTTGTTTGTGGGGGTGATGATTCTAGTAGATTGGAAGGATCTGAATTTTATTATTCTACTTTTCTTATTTTATATTTTTTGTCCCATTTTAATGTTTGGAATTTTAATTGGTTTAGTTAATGAATAATGTAATGATCTCCATTTATTAAATAAAGTGTTTTTAGTTGTTATATGTGTTGTAAGTGTATAATAATATATAATATAATATAACAACCATTTATCCAGGAACAAATATCACTTATAAAATCTGGGTCATTACTCTTTAATACCATATTTATTCAATATTTCTACCCTAAATCAATAATCAAGGTTAAATCCATGGAGTTCCACACCTTTGAGCAGGGTGATCAGTCTGTGACCGAGTACGCCAGCAGTTTTGCTAAGTTGGATCATTTTTATCCTAAGGTGGTATCAAATGATAAGTTGAAGGCTCAAAGTTTTAATATGGACATATGAGTAGATATATAATATCAAGTTTTAATATGATTATATATCTAAGGTTTGAAACTTACTTCATATGTTAATGTGGTTGATAGAGCATTGATGAAATAGATTTACCATGCAGGAAATAAGGGTTTGTTGGAATTCATCTTTCACTGAGTGGTATTTCCAGTGAATCCCATGGAAAGAAGAGGAAGTAGAACAAAACCCACAAGGGTGGTGGTAGATGATATCAACAGTGAGCTTACTCCACACCTTAGGTGATATAATCTAGTATCATTCCTTTGACTTTCTATTAGTGTCAAAATATTGAGTACAAGAAGCATTTTTTCCCTACACCTTTGAAATTTGTCAACTCACATGGATGTCGATGTCATCTTAAAAAGTTTTGTCATGATTTTTATAATCCTCATTATGGATCTGGTTTATCAAATACTAAAGTATATTTAGTCCATTTAGGTGTTTCAAAGTCAATTGGGTTCTATCCATAGGCCTCTAAAATGAATTAGTTACAAGTAGTAGAAGAGTCTTTGGTGGAAGTTGATGTGTTCCCAACGATAGTGAGAGGTACTATCTTTATTGCTTTGTATTAAGAAGTTTTTTTATTCATTTGTCTCCCAATTTTTCATATCTACCTACTTTTTGAATATTTTCAAACTTCCAATAGAACTCATGCCTTATATGATGGAGTTGGAGATGCCTCTTAGAAAGAATAGGGGAAATTTTCTGTTGTTCCTCATGTTCTTTCTAGATGTTCGAAGTTGAGTTAGTTTTGGATTTTCTAGTTCTTAACTTAGAACTCTTTGATATTATTATAGAAATGGATTGGTTGATTACCCATAAATAAAAGATTGGTTGTTATCAACTATGGGTGTTCCTTATTGCCTCTAATGGGAGCTCCTGGATATTTCAGGGAGAGTGGGATCTGAGGTCTAGTTGAGAAGAACCTCCTCGGTCAGAACTTAGTATATTGATATCCTATTTATTGATTGATATTGTATATTATCCCCCAATTTATGAGATTCCTTAGGTGGTTAGGTAATTTTCCAAGGTGTTTCCTGGTGAATTTTCTAGTGTACACCCAAAAATATAGGTGGACTTCATAATCGATTTAGTGTTTGGAACACATTTAATATATTTTCCTTTATATCACATAGTGTTGGAAGAACTAAAAGAGTTAAAATATATATTTGGTGATTTTAAGGTGAAAGGTTTCATTCACTTGAGTGTATTTACTTAGGCTACTCATTTTCTCTTTACTAAGAAGGCTGATGGGACTCTTCGTCTTTATACCGATTATCATAAGCTTAACCGAGTACTAATAAAAATAATAATTAACCTTTTCCCCATATCAATGACTTTTCTGACCAAAATAAAAAATAAAAATGGTTTTCAAAAATCAACCTCCAGTTTAGATATCACCAGATCAGAGTTAGGGAAGTAAATATTATGAAGATTGATTTTAAGAGTAGGTATGACCACTTTGAATAACTTTTGGTATCATTTTTATTGTCTAAATCTCCTACAATTTTCATGGACTTGATGAATTGAATATTTGATTGGTACCTTGATTCATTATTCAAGGTATTCATGGATGATATTTTGGTTTATTTTAAATATGAGGAAGATCATTAAATTCACAAGAAATTTATTTTGGGAATCTTAAGGGAACACCTTCTTTTTTCCAAATTATCTAAATTCCTTTTATGGGTTTAGAAATTCAAGTTCTTAGAGCATGCGGCTTCAGAACAAGGAATATCAGTTGATCCTAAGAAGGTGAAAGCTATTTTTTCTTGGGAAGAACCACTGAACCCCTTTAATATTTTAATATTCTTGGTTTTGGTAGGATATTATTGGTATTTTGTAAAGGATTTCTCAAAAAATATATCACCGCTATCTGCCCTTACAAATAAATAAGTGATATTCTTATAGGATTATAAGTGTCAAACTTCCTTTGATGAATTGAAATGATATCTGACTTCAACTCCTATTTTGATCTTATTTGAAGCAGGAAAATGATATGAAATTTATTTTGATGCTTCAAGTCTAATCTTGGGATGTGTTTTTATGAAAGAGATCATGTGTTGGTATGTGGATCTTGACATCTTTAGTCTCATGAGAAAAATTACCCAACTCGTGACCTTAAACTTCCATATATTATTAATTCTATAAATTTTTGGCGATATTACCTTTTTGGATAGAAATTTACATTTTATTCTGATTATAAGAGTTTGAGTTATATATTTTCCCATAAGGACTTGAACTTTAGGAAGAGGTGATGGGTAGAGTGCCTTAAGACCTTTGACTTAAACATCGCTTACACCACAGGAAAAGGTAATGTTATTGTTGACACTCTTGGTAGAAAATTATCTTCTCAAACCATGGTGGAGTCAAATAATTAATGATACCTCATGTGAATTTTTTCTCAGATGCACCTGAATATGAGGAAGGAAGATACTAGTATAGTTCTAAAAAACACACAGTTGATGTAATCTCTTATTGAGTTGATTATTAGGAGAAATAGTGGGATGATGAGTTTAGGGCTATCTAAAATTCATTATATTGTGGAGAGACCATTGGTGAATTGTATCTCTCTTTTAAAGGTTTTATTTTATTTAGGAGTTTTTGTGTTGTTCCAGTATCCATGAGAAAGGTTATATCGCATGATTTCCATGGTTCTTAGTGGATTTTTCAATTAGGAAATACTAAGATATATCATGACATGAAACGTAAATTCTATTGTCCAAGTATAAAGTGTGACATTTCTAATTTTATATCTCATTGCTATACTTTATATCAAATCAAGGTTTATCACCAAAATCCTTCTGGTTTACTCCATCCTCTTCCTATGCTAGTGCGGAAGTGGGATGACCTATCTATGGATTTAATTTTTGGGATATCATAGACTTTCCAATGGAAGAATTTCATGTGGGTGGTAATCGATCATTTGACTAAGTGTACCAATTTCATTCTCATTTGGGAAACCACCAAGGTTGAGGATTTGGGTAATCTTTATATGAGGTTGCATGGGGTGTCATCTACTATTATCTCAGAAAGGGATCCCCAGTTTACCTCTCAGTTTTGGAAAGGCTTCCAGGAGGTGATGGGTTCTAAATTAAAGTTTATTCTAGCTTACCATCCTTATATGGATGGATAGAAAGAGTGTGTTATTCATATTTTGGTTGATATGATCTATGCTTGCATTATGAACTTTGAAGGTTCTTAGTATATCCATATGAGACTGGTTAAGTTTTATTATAATAATAGTTTTTAATAATCCATTAAAATCTCTCCCTTTGAAGCCTTGTATGGTCACCCATACAAATCACCTATTTGTTGGTCTAATGTGTGTGAAGTTTATATTGTTAGAACAAGCCTTATTCAGGAGATGTTGAAAAAGGTTCAGTTTATATGTTGATGGTTGGTGAATTCTCATAGTCAGTATAAATTCAATGTGGATCATCGACATCATCCTTTGTAATTCTCTATTGGTGACTAGGTTTTCTTCAAAGTCTCATATCATTTAGTTCACCATCGACTTGGGAAGTAGAGAAAGTTGGTTCTAAGGTACGTGGGACTGTTTTAGATCACTGAGCAGATTGGGAAGGTAGAATATCGGTTAGCTTTGTAGTCTTAGTTGACTTACATTCATAATTTCTTCCATGTGTCTCATTTAAAGAAGTATCATCATGGCCCTTATCATGTTTTGAATTGGGAGGACCTTAACTTAGAACCTAATATATTGGTGACTGAGTAATCGGTTCAGATTGTTGAAACTATGGTGAAGGTTCTACATAGGATGTTTATTTCATTGTTCTAGGTTCTATGGTGGCATGAGTTAGACACTCATGAGAAATAGGAGTGGGAGTCTATGATGAGGGAGTATATAACAACCCTGAATTTTATCAATGAAATTTCCCTTCTAAATATATAATTGTTTCATATTTAGTAATATAATATTATATAATGCACACACACCACATGGTAAAACCAACTAAATTTTATTATATTAATTTAAAAATTAAATTTTAAGAATAAATATGGACATAATAATTGAAAGTATTATAATGAGACAAAAATATAAAATAAGATAACAATAATAGGAAAATTTGGATATGCTCGATCCCCTAGAATAATCGCACTCACGAACAACACTGTAGAAATGAAGCAGAATATTAGTAATACAATATGAATTTTGAAAATGAAAATATATATAACCTTGATAGAAAAAATAATTGAATTAAGAATGAATAAAATATGAGGTATTTATAGAAAGTAGGGATCCCATATATCCATTATATATATGACCATTGGTAGGAGTGTCCAAACTTGACCCAACCTGACGAACCCAATCGGACCCGACCGGGTTGGGCTGAGTTTGAAAATGTATATTCACGAGTCAAGTTGGTTGGGTTGATCCATGGTTGGATTGGTTTGGGCCACGAGGTGGGAAAAAATGACCCAACCTGACCTAACAAAACTAATGTATTAAACTTATTCTCTCCAGCACGTGTTTCCCTTCAACTTGTCCTCACTGTTCAGACATCAATGTCGCATATCCTGTGATCCCCACCCTCGTTACCTGGTTTGGTTCCACATGGGAAGCAAGAACCATCATCGATGTTTCCTATCTATACTCTACCCACAATACCCACCCCCACCACCTCTCCAGCCACAGTCTCTACCCCCATCGCCTCTCTGACGGTCCCAACCCCCATCGCCTCTCTGTATTCCCCACCCCCGTCATCTCTTTGAGGATCCCCAACCCCCATTGAATCATTGTGATCCCCACCCTCCTCGTCTCCTCTTTGATGATCCCCACCCCCATCGCCTCTCCACTATACCCACCCCTCATCGCCTCTCTGTGATCCCCACCCCCCTCACCTCTCTGATGATCCCCACCCACTTTTCCTCTCCACGATTCCCACCCCCATCACCCTTCTTCTTCTTTTCAATTTTTTTCCATTTCAAGTCGGTGTTCTCATCATTGTAGGTGCCAACACTAAACCCCATCATCATCTCCGAGAACCAACTGACATCGTCTAATGACCACCATCACCCCACCTACATGCTCGGCCACTGGAGTTGTCGAGCCACCTCACCATTATTACTTTCATGTATCCTATAAAGCTGATGGATAATAAGATATTTTGAAGGCTCCCCCACACCAACACCCCTACCTTTATGAAAACTCATTGTTTCCATATCTTCCAAGTAGTACCACTTCTGACGCCATATCCAACAAATCTTCTAGTCACTGTGAAGCATAATGATGACACCCCCTACACCAGTATGGTCAGATTCTCACCATGGTTTCCCCCCCCCCATCTCCCTTCCTCTGATCCCATCACCCCAGAACCCTCCTATATTTGAATCAAGAAATAATAAACATAAAACAACTTTGTAGCTAGCGATAATTAAATGCGGTGATTGAATATTGGTTAGCTTAGTTTTTCATGGTGGTTTTCTACCCTAATTACATCTGCATTGATTGTTGCTGGTGGAAGTGGTGTGGAAGATGAATCTCATGGTATGAAATTTCACCCCATCAGGATGAGAAAGGAGCTAGTTTGGTTCGGTTTATGAAGCAGCGGTGACCGAATTTTTTTCCCGGGAACCCAATCGGGCTGACCCGACCCAACCCGATCTGAGGCGGGTTGGGTTGGGTCAGGTCCAAACTAAAAATAATCTTCGACCCGACCCAACCCAACCTAAACCTTTTTTATTAGTTTGGCTCAAAAAAATCCACCAACTTTACCCAACCCAACCCATGGACACCCCTAACCATTGGAATTGTAATTTGACTGTGGGAATAGTAATATAGTCATTGGAATAGTAATCTGACCATTAGGAATAATAACCTAATCATTAGAATAGTATCATAGCCTATGTAAGTGTAAAATAATATTTAGGTATCTTATAAAATTAAAATAGAATATTTATATCATGATATAAGTAAATAAATGTTTTAAAAATGATAAAATAAGTGTTTGTATTTTTTTTAAACATATATATTTTATTTTCATTTTTATAAAAAATATAATGGTTTAAAAGAAATTTTATTTTAATAAAATGGGTTTATAAATCAATATTATGTTTTATTATAATTATAATATAATTTTTGTAGATCTTAAGTAATTTTTGAATGGGTGTGAAAATTGATCATAATATTTAAATTGGTATTTTTCAAATAAATTGGGATTTTATTTAAAAATTAAATTTATCATATTTAGAAAATTATTTTCATAAAATAGATTTCATTTTTTAAATATTCATGTCAGAAAATAGTTAGGGTGAATTTTTGTTACTTTTCTAAAATAGTTGGATTTTTGTGAATAGTAAAATATGACAAAATAAAATATTTAACATTATAAGCCAAATACATAAATTTTTGAGTTTTGGATGGTGTAAGAATCCATTATTTTGAACTCAAATGAACAATTTACTTTATATAGTCACAATAATAAATAATATTGATAGTCTTGATCCAAAATAATAAACTAATGAATATAATATTCAAAAACACTCCTCTCATCCCCTTATAAATAACACCCCTCACAACCCATTCTACTTACACCATATAAGCCTTGTATCTTTACAAATTTCTGCCAAATTCTCTTCATAATACTTTCTCCCATGTTATATTTCTTTTGGTCTCACCAAAAGACAAATTCTAAGTGTCGTAATGAGTTTTTCAAGGAGACAACATCCAATAGGTAATATTCTCAAAATACCTCTTAAATTATTTTCTTCTTCTACCTTTGCCTCACCTCCCTCATCCAACATGGAATAATAAATATTTAATCATATATATACTGTAATTTTATGGTGCTAATGTAATATCTACCATCCATCCTCTTCTCTTCTCCTCTTATTCTAAAAACAAAACCATCATCCATATTATGTCAGTTCACTGCCCCTAAGGACGATGAGTTTTCCTTTTCAAATACTACCTTCAAGTATAGTCATAAAAATATTATTATTGTTAAATAATATGATAATAATTATATTATAACTTATTTCATGTTCTAGAATAAATATATATACATGATATTAAATAAAATGAAACTAGTTTGTGATGGTCTATAAAACAACCAAAATAAACTAACCATAGAACATTAACATTTTTACTAAATGAATAATCCATATGCTAGAACAAATATGGATATTTGAGACTATTTAAAATTATTAAGGGCCAAAAATACCATTTAATTTCACTTCTATAGTTGTAGTCCCATTTGAAAATAATATCAACAATTATCCTCAAGTGATCTGACCTTGGTACCATGAAACGAACGCCCTCATAACAATGAAATTAAACATTATATCTCATTAAAATGGTTAGAAATGAACATAATAAAATTATTTTAAATAAAAAATATATGGAAAACTTTATTAATTAATTAATATAATTTTATCATATAGGATGTTAAGTCCAAATTAAGAATGATTATGAAAATTATGGTAAGGGATCTCTCTAGACCACCCTTTTTCTTTGAGTTATGAACTTTCTATAACTCGTGTTTTATCTATATTTAATGTTATATAATGATTATAAATTATGTATGTATTTATATTACATATATACCTAGCTTATTCTCCCTTCCTTTGGTAGGGTAATACATGAATTAAGTTCATTTCTCAAATGCCTTATTTAAAATCAAACCTAATTAAAGGGAACTTTTCCATATCTTAATCCTTTTATGTAATTCTTGTTTAAATTATTTATTCCCATTCATTATTTTATTAAATAAAGTAATACTTTAGGTATAAACATTTTGTTTTACCTCTATTTTTCAAATAAAATCCCATACTTATTCTTTCTCCAAAAGTCATTAATTTATTCCTTAAACCATTATTTTGAAAGTTTATTTCTATACCCAATTATCTACCCTTTCTCATGATTTTTTTCCAGTTGAACACCATATTTTGAGACCTTTTATTATTTAATCATATATGAATATCCAAAATATTTAATTCCTTTTTCTCTTTGGAATATTTATGACATCACTTTTGATTATAGTATGAGGAAAGATTATGCAACTCATTTCTTTCCATGGTTAATTATTATGTTTATAAATTATGATTTATTTCCTTTTATGGCACACATTAACATGTACATTTTATTATGGTTTCACCCATATATAACTATAATTAATTGGGTAATTTTTTTGTCTCGTGAGACAATATTTATGGGTTAGGGAGTAAACCTAATCCACGATGAGACTTTGTCCACCATGTGATGTTGTCTTGGTAGTTAGCCTTGACTTATTCTTATTTCATGTTTTATGTTGTTGCTTATTTCTTATGTTTTCAAGATCTTATGATTTCATTCTCTTTATGTTATTATCCTCTGTGATTATTCATGAATCTTCTCTTTTATAGTATCATGCTATGTCATTTGACTCACATGTTATGCCTTGTTATCATGTTTATTCCCTTACTGGACTTTATAGAACACCCATTTATTTTATGTATTTACCTAGGTTATCCTATGTAGTTTTAGGATCTCAAAGGGATGTAGTATCTCATTGAGGAAAATAAAACAAAGATGTTTTTTTTAGTCACTTTTTGATGTATTGTGAATATATCCTTTCAAATACATTAGTCCTCATGATATTTGGGTTATTTTATTGGATGTTTACATTAAAATCATGTGATAATATGTGTAAAAGGATTAGGTTATTATAGAGAAGTGTCCTTATATCTTTGGGGATCAACCTTTTGCAACTTAGATTTCCGGGGGCAGAAATAAATATGGTGGGGATAATTATAGCATCCCGATATTGATTTTAGGTATAATCTTTTATTTGTTTCTTTCATTAATTTATCATTTTTTTGGTTTTTTATATTATTTGAGGTGTAGGGAGGTGAATCAATAGTTTATGGGGGAGTATACTTGAGCCTATATCTGTAAAAAACTATAGGAGTTCCGCTAACTAGCCAGTGAGATCTATTGTCCAATCAGTGGACTGACCATGAGACCTCCTAGCTACTGGAAGTCCACCAGCCAACTGATGACTAGCCACTGAATAGGCGATGGATATAGAATAATGCAGGCATTCTTCCTACAACTGATGGTACTGAGTGGATAGTCTATGGCACCACTGGGATCGAGAATTAAAAATGGGATAATTGTATTTTTTACCTAAAACCTTTGTTTTAATAATTCTTTTGTCTCCCTCAACCCCACTTTGGCATGTACAAACCTAGAAAAAATTATTTGATGTTTTTGGATCTCTCAACTCAAATACTTGGTGGATTAAAGTGTCAATCGGAGTTACAATCCTCTCTTGGCAAGTTTAACTCTATTTTTATCATGGTTCATCTTTTTCTTCATATTCCTCTTATGCAAAGGCTATGAAAACTATGGTAATTTTTTGGATCTGGGTTCCTAGTTGTGTTTTTATAGATTCATCATAGATTTTTGGGGTTTTTTTAGGATATACATCCCTCTTAGTGCACTTCTCAGGAATCATTGTGGTAAGTTATTCCTTTTGTTTCTTTTGTTCTAGAAAATGAAGATTTGGAGAATATTGATTGGGAATTCAAGGATGTAATGTCCCGGATTTTTCCATGTATTATTTTTAAATATTATATGGAATTAATTAGAGACTAGGCACTAATATGGTGTTCGATTCCATGGCCCGGTGTTCCTAAAATAAATGTTTTAAATATATTAAAATTTAAATATCATGTACAAGCGGTTTTCCTAAAAAAGTGAAATAACTTCTAAATGGGTTCATAGATAAGAAATTTGAGGTCATAATTGCATTCAAAAAAGATATTTTACCCTAGGCATGACCTAAAATTGGTCAGCATGGATCAAATGTGAAAATTTTGTCACGGGACATAATGAGGATAAAAATATTTTAATAAAAATATTTTTATTTGACGCAACAACATTTTCCTTTTAATAATCATTTTTCATGAAATTTAGGGTTATCACCATAACCCTATAATTCCTCTAAGATGTGGTGAGGAAGCCTCTCAACAAATGGTTATGACAGATCGAGTGGATCGTGGATTGTCGCGCCAAAAGAGTTGAAGGATATCATTAATTACAGCAATGTAACTGTTCTTCATCAACGATCGATCCAAAATCCAGGTAGAATGTTTGTTTTATGATTTTATATCTTGTACTTAATCTAGGATGAACATGGATCAATTCAAAAAACAAGAATTGATATGTGCGTCATCGGTAGTATTAAATTATATGGAATTTCTTTCTCTTAATTCTTTATTCTAACATGAACGAATCGAGTCCAACATGAACAAAGGTAGAGGTTCATTCCTCAGGGTGTTCTTTGTGTTTTTATCTCCCTCATTATTCATACTTTCACCATTGGACCTTCGTGGTCATGGATCGACTTTTTGGGTGGTTCTGAATGAGATCGGACCCTTAGAGTGGTGGAAAACCGATAGCAAGGGCCAGATCTATGTAGATAGAGTCCGGAAGAACCCAAATATGAAACCATTTTGAATTCCAGACAATGGAGGTGTCTCAGTGGTCTGTATAAGGGAACAATGACATGGGTATGGTGTGTAGGTTCTACAAGGTGAGGCGGTGTGCGACGGCATTGATCAGCGGCTGGAGGTGGCAGTGACTGGAGTCGTCAGCTAGTGTCACGGGTGGCGGAGTCGCAGGATGTAGCGGTGGTCCATATGGGATCCATGGGATATGAAGGAGGAAATCTATGTGGAATCCATGGGATGCAAAGGTAGCAGGATGGTGGGTTGAGAAAATGTAGGGTCGAAGCTGGTCGGTGGGGTGTGGCCAGGCGGGCTAGTGGGCTAGTGGGCTAGGCAGGCAGGAGTAGGCCGGAGCAGGACGGAGTGGGCCAGGCAGGCCGGAGTAGGCCAGAGTAGGACATAGAGGGATAGAGAAGGTTAGGCCAGAGCGGGTCAGGTTGAATGGACTGGTCCAGGCTGAACGGGTCAGACCCAGGTCGGTCCATGGCCCAGTAACCCCCCCTTATAAACCTTCAAACTCCTAGAACTTTCAAACGATGCATCTGTTTGACGAATTGTTTACAGTGTTGGGACCCTAACATTGATAAAATCTTTTTGAAATCAATTTTGGGTTTTAAATTAGACATATTTCAAGTGACATAGGTCGTTTACATGGGCAGTACCCGGGGTCAAGGGGTACAACGAGTGTGACTACTACTCACCATGCACCCTCCCTTTTCTACATGAATTGAATTCTATCATCCATTATATCTTAGATGAGTTTCTTCAAGGTACATTGCCTTTATTGATTTCTTGAAGTTTGGTCGGTATAATTTCCTACTCAGGAGAGTATGATCCCTTCAGTAGGACTTCCTAAATAGATTTTTTGGAATCCCCCGAGAGGCCCAATGCAGGATCTTCTATTCATCTTCATTCCCTAGGTAGATTATTTAGTATTGACGTGACCAACTTCACCAGGAATCGATCCTCTACTTAGTGGGTTAATCTAGATTGATTTTTTAGTATCACCCCATGTCCCTGGAAATGATCCTCATATGATGTATTGTATCTTTCTTTAGATCTTTCATTGTATCTCTATATCGTGATGGTTCCTGATGAACAATACTTCTCGGACGAACATCATCAATACTATCAGACTCAGTAGTGCATACTCTCGGATGATTGCTTCATGGAATCTTTGAGCTAGATCCCTAGTGGTGGTATGTAGTATGTAGAGACCTGGTTTTTTCCTTGTAAGACTTTGGAATATTTCTACATATAATTCCAGAGCTAGGTGCTGAGACAACGTGCAATTACAAGGCCCGGTGTACTCGGAATAAATTATACAAAAATATTAAGTGTTTTTGTACTATGCACATGATGGAAATGGTATATATCTTAAATGGTATCTCATATTATAAATATAAGTCCATAGTTGAATCCGGAACATGGTGTTTACCCTAGGAGGGGTATAACTTTTGTCGGTGTGGGGATTCTTTGAAAAGTGTCACGCAGGGGAAAAATGGTGATTAAAATAATTAAAATTAATTATTTTATCTCAAATTTAAAATCCAATAACTTTTGAATAGGGAATCTAATTGGAAATCCAAGACCATCGTTGAGTTCGGAATAGAGTTTTTTTCCTAGGTGCGATATAAAAAAGGGGCGAGGGAATTATGGATTTCGCGTCGAGTGGAGCTTCTATAAAGAGAATTTTAAGAGTTCAGGGTTATCCCTAATCCTCTATCTCTCCTATATTATCTCTCATCTCTCTATCTAACTATTCTTAGTTGTTCTTCTTTGTTCTTCATCATATTGAGAAGTGATCTCCACCGAAACTTTGACAGATCAAAGTAGGATCGCAGCACGTGCGTCATCAACGCCGAACGGTCGAATCGAGGTAGGATTCTTCCCTCATTTACCTCTGATTGGAGTTTTTATTTGATAATATGTCTTTTTTCATTTTAAATTCTCCATTGGCTCACAAATCATCAATGGCCACATGAACACGACCATAGATCCGTGTTAAATCCCATGTTTTATCCGAAATCCTCTTGTTCTTTGCAGATAATCAACACTTACTTTCAGGCGTACCTATCCACCATAGGATCATCGATCAGAGGATGAAATTTTAAAGGTTTCATCATAGGGAAAATAGATCCATTATCAGATCTAAAATCGGGCTTCAGGTGAAGTTGTGGTGGTCTGCATAAGGGACCACTGGAGCTAGGTCATCCAGCAACAGTGTGGCTGTTGTTCGAGGCGGTGCATATGGGCGATTTGGTGGCTGGCGAGCTGGGTGTGGAGAAGGCTGGCACTGGTGGCTTGGTGGGATGGAGAAACCGAGATGGCAGGGGGCTGATCAGGCTAGTGATTGGGCAGAGGTGTTGAGATAGACAGGCAGGCGACTGGGGGACTGAGACCTACACTTCGTGCATCTTGCCTTGATGCGGAGCAAGAAGGGGGGGCACCAGGTCGGTGGCCAGCGAGGTGGAGCGCCACTGAGGCGCGGGTGGTGTCAGTCCAAGTCGGTCTATTATGGGGCTACGGCTGGGCTACAGTCCAATGATACGGATCAGGATAGCCAGGGTGCGCTGGCCCAGGAGGTGGGGGTCCGACCAGTTTGGGCTGGACCGACCCAATTTTGGTCTGAAAAATATTTAAATGGTCGTATCACTTAAACGGAACATCCTTTTGACATGTCGTCTATGAACATGGGTCCCTCTCAATGAGACATACCTTTTTAGACCATTTTAGGACTTTGAATTCTTGGTCTCGGGGTTTGGGTACATGAGACGCTTAAATTTTAATAATAATAATTTAATTATTATTGTTTAGGGATCTTGCATCAGACCTATCTTATAAATGAGATGTCTGTTTGATGTATTGTCAGTGGAGGAATGACACTAGTCATCGTTAAAACTTTTCAATATTACATTTAGGCATTCAAACTATAGTTGAGGTGTGGGCCCCATGGGGTCTGGTTCGCACGTTTTGCGGTGAAATGAAACTTTTTCATCGGATATCCATTTTGGATGATCAAGTAGTCAAACTCATGTGTTTCTCTGAGAAGATCACAATGAAATGATCTATATAACTTGTTTCCGGACCAAGGTGTGGGCCCCATGGAACATCTTTCGAGCTCCATGCAGCGACTTGTGACTTTTCCATCAGATGTCCATCTATGGTGAATAAGTAGTCGATATTGTGTGTTTTTTCTCAAGGATCGCAACGGTGTGATATATTTGAACTTAGAGAGAATTTTTCATGATCTCATTAAATGTGGAAACATGAAAGGAATATCGGTGGAAGATCTTTTTTATGTGTTTGAAGAGAACCCACGACTTGGGTCAACCTCAACTCTTATGAGAGTGGAGAAAATGTGTGAAGAGATACGGCCAAATGTTCTTGAGCTGTTTGAGGAGGTGTGTTGGTGTAATTACATTTTTGTCCTTCCAGATCAATGAAGATCATATTGCGCTCATTGGCCTTTTGACTAGGTGTGTCAAGTACTATGGGAGTAAGACGGCGTGCCTAGGGGTACTAGTTCGCGGTCTAGTACCCGAGAATGGTTGGGTACATAGCCTGGTGACGAGGCAGGGCCACACGATGTGTGGGACCCACACACGTCATGTACCACTTTACAATTTATTTTATATCTCACATATCTTTCTTTTGGACATGGATTTTGGAATTCAAGTAGCCTATCTTGAGTGTTTTTCTACATGGGACACGATGGTGCCAACCATAGTGGCTTCTGAGATATGATGCAAGTTTTTTGGGTAATGACACTAATCTAAGGCAACACTCGATGATTGTAGTAGTGTTTTCCTAAGAGATACCATCCATCAGGGATGGCCAATGCTCTTCAATGCTTTTCTGATAGGTACCATCTAGCAGGGATGGCCAGAGCAGTTTTGGTCTTACCTCCAGCTGGGATGGGTAGTGGTCCCCGATGGTAGTTACGATTAAAACCCTCCAGCCAAGTTAGGGATGGTTCCGTGATGAGACTAGAGTAGAACCCTCCAAACAGGCTGGGGATGGGTCCTTGATGACACTAGAGTAGAACCCTCAAGTAGGGCTAGTGATGGGTCCTTGATGACACCAGAGTAGAACCCTCCAGTCAGGCTGGGGATGGGTCCTCAATGACACTAGAGTGGAACCCTCCAATCGGGCTAGGCATGGGTCCTCGACTTTGAGAAACAACCTCTTGATTGTGTAATAGTGATTGGGTGTGCTTTGATATAACTTTGGGCTCTCAATAAATAGGGGTTCTTTTCCCACCAAGACACGTCCTTATAATGCGACCTAAAACTATGTAGGTGAGATAAACCTACCCAAAGAGGATATTATCAAGGTGTGGTGATTGAGCCCCTTTGACTTTCAGTTCAGAGCAGATGTGTGGGATTTTAGGAATTGATGATTACTTCTAGAACTTTTGGCTACTCACTTTTCCTAGGCTGATCCTGTGATATGGATATCCCCTTACTCTCTCGTTTGGGTTTCTTTGACTGAGCATATATATATATATATCATGTTTCTAGTACCCACTCCTTGGGTTTTGGTTACTCTCCTTCTAGTAGATGCAAATACATGCGGGGTATGACACATTCTTTCCATTTCTAGATTCTTGTGGTTGGACAATTCTACTCTCATACTATAGGAAGCGAAGACTCAACAAGAAGTTCATCTTCTCATCATTTCAAAATTCGTGTGTTTGGATGAGCTTACTTCACTCCTTTGTTGGGTTTAGATGAACTCCTTTATTGTACTCTTTTACTGTACCTTTTTTATCTACTTCTCCCATATTCATTACCTATCTTACTTCTCCCTTGAGCCTTCAGGGCTTCCTACTGAGTATTTTTATACTCAACCCTGCTTGGGATTTTTCCTCACTTGGTGTGCCCTTGAAGATGATGGAAAGGTTGACCATGACTTCAGAGGAGCTTAGGGATATGGGGTGATTGGACCACATGTGTTGGTCATAACTTGATATTTAGGAGTGGGACTCCCCTAGTTGTTTTGCTTTTTCACCTATTTTCGGGTTGTGGTACTTTTCTAGTTGGGTGTGTATTTTTTCCATTTTTCCCTTTCAGTTTACTTTTATATATTTGTATTGTTTAGAGGTTGATGCATGTTTTTGGTTTATTTATAGTAGTGTTGTATATTTTTTTTCATTTCCCTCTCCACTTTTTCATTGAGTTGGTTGCATGTGTGTGTACAGGTACTTAGGCAAAGGCTTTCCTGAGTTTTTGTGCCTTCGGCGCTAGTCGCCACCCCCTGACCTATGGAGGTGGGCTTGGGGTAGTTACGGCTCAAGCCCCAGTATGGGTCGGGTTGTGAAAAAGTGTCATCAGAGGTGTTTCGACCCATGGTATGTTGTTCGGACATTTTCCTAAAAAGGTATTGGTTGGGTTTAGGGAAATAGTGTCAAATTTTCTTGAGAGCATCTCTCAGGCCAGGGAGTCTAGTGATAGTATGGGTGGCTAACGTATCCATTCACCAAGACCTTGATTACCCTATTTTTGACTCGAAACCCTGAGACACCTATTGTAGGGAACAATGGTACATGAATCATATAGGATTGAGTCTTTGAATGTCCTTCTTGATTCATATCCCTATCATTGTTGATATATATATATATATTCTCACCTAACCGCAGTACTCCTTGATAACATTTAGGATGCCTCTGCAATTATAGTCAGTCAGGATACTAGCTCTGGTTTGTGACGACAACCCTATAAACAATAAGGCCTCAGTTTAGGACCCATCATGCGAGCCCCTTTCTCCAAGTGGGAAGGTATAAGCACCTCCATATGTTGAGCATTAGACATCCCCAATAGATTGGGATGAGGATATGTGCATAATGATTTCACTTTGTGAGTTTCAGCGATAGAGACAACTGACATTCCATGGTGAGCCAAACCCTTAGGCAGTATAGGTTTGTCTAGAGTCAGTGTTCCACCTCTCCAAACTTTCATGGACACCAATAGATCAGATGGTGGTTTTAGAAGCTAACCTTTTCCACAGATTAGCTGGGTGTTAGTGGATTTTGGTTACTCAGATACATGATGATTCGGTGCTATGGTGGGATGACTTTCAGAAGCTGTTTTGTGAGGAGTTTTTCCCCCCCTTCTTTCACTTCATTCGACTTTAGGAGATCCTCTAGTTTTAGTAGGGAGGGATGATGGTTACTGAGTACGCGACTAGGTTCACATACCTTACACATTACTCTCTGGACATGATCTATAACAGCTACTTCCAAACACGAAAGTTCAAGTAGGGACTCCGTAGAGAGATCTGTGTTATTATAGTACCCTTGTGCACCCCCACCTATACCGGGGTACTGGATCAGGCACTGCTGATAGAGAATTTTCTATCAGAGAGATGCCATGCAGCTGGTTGTGGCAGTGAGAAAAACAGATATGTGATGTCTTCATCAGCTAGCAGACACCAAACAATAAGGTCTCTACATAGGAGATCTTCTCATGATCGGACTCAGGCACCAGGTCAGCTCATAGAGGATCGGTGTTATGCTTAGGACAGGTTAGGTCATATGGCATGAGACTACCCAACAAAAAGTGGTGAGAACACCAGGCAGGCAGTAGGTGGACCACCATGATAGAGACAGTGCCGTGATTGGGGCGGTCCCCAAAGAGGTGGTGCTAGCAGATGAGAAAGAGGATATGGAGGTGGGGGAAGACGTTATGAGGTCTTTCCACCACCACCATGTGGCCCATGTCAGGCTCAATAAGTTGACAGCTAGGTCCACAGATAGCCACAATCTTTGGATGTCTACGATCCTACAAATCATGAAATAATAAGAGGTATGCCTTGTGTATTTTCTAATTTTTTTAGTATATTTTGTTAGACACTATGTGAAATGTTATTTTATCCCTACACCTTGCTTGAGGTTTTACTAGGGTGACGTGGGGCATCGGTGTAACCCTGTTTCAGTGTTATTCGATGTAGCTTCCAATGCATGAGGAAGAGGGGTACTCCCCCCACCGAGAAGCCTTTTTATGATGCGATCAAAATTGTGAGGGTGAGTCAATGATTCCAAAAGAAGATAATATTGAGGTATGGTGGATGTATCCCTCTAACTTGTGTGTTCAAAGAGGAGTTTTACAATGGAATGTCAGAATAGGTCTTGGATTTTCTATTGGATTTTATCCTACTTGAAACTTTTTGATCGGGATATCGCTAGTGGGTGTGGTTGAGTCTCTGGTTTGGGGATTACTCTCCTTACAAGGGAAGTGAAGACATGTGGGGTATCCAATGCTCTTTTTGTGTCTATCTTCTTGCTTTTGTATGAGTTTACTCACCTACCATGTTCTTTGGTACCTTGTGTGCTCAATGTCAACCTTGATACAGCAGTTATCAAGTACAGGTCGAGGTGATGGAGACCCCATGAATAGAACTATACAACACACTATCTAGTTCTAAAAGTGGTAGTTTCTATCCTGAGAATTTGGTGACACTACTTTCTGGAAGAGCACTTTGTTGTTTGTGCAGACCACCAAAGTCTTAGGTACGTCTCCACTCAGAGAGACCTGAACCTGAGGCGGTGATGCTGGTTAAACATTTTACAGGACTATGACTTCGTGATAGTATATAATTGTAACATCCCAAGTAAATGAATAATAATTGAATTAAATATTAATTTTACTTGAAAAGGGATTCTATGTTCGATAGCGTACCCGATACGCAACAACGGGTTTCTTTGAAATCTTACGTTGCACACTAATAATATAATATTATTATTTTAAATGGTAGTTAACTCCTAGCCGTTTTATTGGTGCGAATGAACAAAACTAACTACAATATGATTATACATGATTATTAAATGTATTTACATTTATCCAATAAAAATTTATAGGCTTAAAATATGAATGAATCTAATTTTAAGCATAATTTACATTAAAAGGCCGATTTACCTCCTTTTAATGGAGAACCCTCTTTAAATATAGTTTTGGTAACTTTAATAAATTCTAATTGACCAAATAAAATCCTTCTTTAGAATGGGGACATCAAATTTTACTTTGGGTAATTTATTGTAATTTTTCCGATAAAGTTCATTTTTTAATGAATAGTGAAAATATTGTATTTTGATTCAAAACTACGTTTTAATATAATTTATTTATATGGTTATATTATCTTTTTAATTTGTTTTAAAGTTTAATTAGAATATATTTTTACCATTTAATCCAATTTTGTTCATTTTATTAATTTCACTTTGAAATTGGACATAAACAAGTATCAATCTTTTGATAGTTATTGTTTCTTAAAAACACGCTATTTGTTTTGATAACAGGAATTAATTTTAAAATTAATTAATTCCAATTCTATGTTTTTAATTTTTAAAAATATACATCATTTTTGAATTCGAAATATCAAATATATCTTAGGCTGAATTTTTGGTATTTTTCTGAAAAACTTCAATTTTTGATGAATAGTGAAACCACTTAGTAGTAGTTAAAAAAACTGACTTTTTTATTTAAATGAAATTTTACCACTTCTGTGAATTGAATTTAAAAAATCCGACATACATGGTTTTTATCAAGAAGTAAAATGAGATTTATTAAAATGAAAATAATTTTTGGTGAATAGTAACTTTTGACTTTTATTTACCGCGGTTAAAGGTAAATAGGGTAATTCAAGGTTAAAAGAATATTATAACAATTAAAAATTACCTTAACACTTTTCCAAACCTTATTGGTTGATTCATTTACGATCATGGGAATCTTTGGGTCGATTTTGGGACCCCATTGAGCCACTTGGGAGTGATAATGACAATTTAGATTAATTAATTAAAGTAAAGGAAAAAATGAAAAAAGAAAATATCTTTTAGTAAATTAATTTTTATAAGGGGTTATATAAATTATCTTTTCAACTATAAATATTCATTAGAAATATAAAAATATTTCCTACATAATGGTATTTTTTTATAATTTTTATACATCAAATAAATTAAATTATTTATGACACAATAATGATGCAGTATTTACCTCATTAATAAATGATTTAAATAAATAAGATTATAATGATTAAAATATTATCCAAAACATGTAAAATTCTGATTGGATGATTTTATTTCAAATATGAGTCATCTTATATTCGACCTTAATGATTTTTTGACCTTTAGAAACCGAATATCATTATATAATAAAATAATATTTTCACACTTTCCTAAAGAGTCCCTCCTCCCCCTTATAAAAGGAGACCATTTCTAACCAATTCCTCACACCTATAAAGCCTTTTGGCTCGTCCAAACTCTACCCAATTAATCTCCCTACATCCACCTCCTCCTCATAGAAGCCTTACCTTAGTCATAAGGCACTTCAAGAAGTCCTTTGGTTCAAACCAAAGGGAGTTTCCCAAATTAAAGGTAACGGTTTCTCTTAAATTGTTTTATTTTATTTTACTTCTCCAACCCCTAAACTCTTTTTATTCCCTTATTTTGTAACAACACCAGTATCATCAATATACTAGGATGTTTTTATGATAAGTATTCTAACTACACTTATACACACACCTCCATCTAATGGATGAAGAACATAATGTTTCTGTGGATGGAAAACTAACGCCTCACGAAACGATGATTGTTCGATTATCTCCTACCACCTCTCATGGTGGCCATTATGATGGAACTGTATTTATATATGATATATATATTGTTTATGTTTTCTTTATGATTCTTTATTTTCTATTTATATCATGCCTTTATGGTTTCCATTATGGGTAAACGTGATAATCTCATTAGAGGAAGTGCGGACAACCGCCCCCTCAAAGTGATAAGACTCTTTTTTACCATATGTGGTACGTATAAAGGATAGATTTAATTATATTATATATTATAAAATACTATAATTATAATACTACTATGTATAATTATTTTTTAATTCCATTAAATATGAAATAGAAATGGAAGTAGCGTTCATGCGTACGTACGGCTTACCGTCTCCATGAACGGTGCATTTCATTTCTTACCTCTAAATGTTATGTACTATTATAAATACATGTATATTATGGATATATATGATATATATGATATCCAAATAATTAATATCATTCTATATATAATGAACCTTTTACCGCATGAACAACATGTAATTATAAGAAGTCCATTTTTGACTCAAGTACCAAATATCGACAAAACGACCATTATTAACATAAATGACTATGTAATGTTTATAACATGGTAATAAGTGATATAAAAGGAATAATAAACTTGAAAAATGTTATTAATCAAGTATAAATTAACTTTAGTTTATTATTCAGGAGATTAAAGAACGATCGAGTCAAGTCAGACACGAGGTAAGGGATTTCTTATCTCACTTTTAATTCCGTGAGATTTCCATTGTTCACCACTTATTTATTGTAGGTGGTGTATTTTGTACTGACTTTTGATCTATATTATCATGATTATCATTATATTCATGGTAGTCTATGATTAATTTGGTGGTTATTAACTTTGGGTCATACAACTCGATTGATTACAACGTGGTAAGGGATTTCTTATCTCACTTTTAATTCTGTGAGATTTCCATTGTTCGCCACTTATTCATTGCATGTGGTGTATTTCGTACTACCATTTGATATATATTATCACGATTATAATTATATTCATAGTATTCTGTGATTCATTTGGTGGTTATTAACTTTTGGTCATACGACTCAGTTGATTACAACGTGGTAAAGGGTTTCATCTCACTTTTTATTCCCGTGAGATTCATGCTATATTTTCCACTATTTCATTTTATGTGGTGTATGTACTACCAATTATTGTACTCTTTTTGTAATATAATTTCATTTATGAGTATTTCCATATTCATTGTATGATACTTCTTTCATGTGGCGTATGTTTTGTAAGATACAAAATCGGTAAGGGAACCTTTCACCCTCCTCTTTTTTAAAAGACTTCTTTTTGTTATGTCTTTTAATTTACATCTTATTATGTTAGGATATGTTCTTCTATATCCTTATTGATTTAAACATTATGTCCAAGTGTTGAGGTACCCTTTTTATCTCATCAAATCGTTTTCTGAATTTTAAAGAGACGTCTTTAGGCTGTCAAATTTTTACAGGGGAACTTCTTAACCCAATTTCGATTCATTGGGTTCAACTTGTACTTATTGAATATGTCATCCTATGAATATGTGTGAATTACATATGATTGTTTTACACTTAATATCCACTTATATTTGGTATATTTATATTTTTCTCACATAATTATGAGATTGATTTATCCTTAATTTAAGGATACCATCTTTATAAGGGATTTCATCTCAATTTACATTTCCACTGAGACTTCATTGTTGTTATACACCAACTCACTCTTATATTGTGTATATACTATCCTTTGAAATATTATATCATTAATACCTTTATTCGCATGATATTATAAAGTTTGGATTAAAAGTTATTCCTCAATTATTTGTATTCAAGCGTCTCTCTTTTTGTTAAAAAACTCTTTAACTAAAATATCATTTTAAATGTTTTAAAGATTTATTCTTCTAAATATTTCACATTAATGTCCATGTTTTAAAAATGGGTTTTATTATTTATTTATATGGACATTAATATTTTCAAATGATAATTCATTTAAAATCTTCAAAGTGGTATGGGGCACTTTGATTCAAAAATCTCTTTTTAAATGGTTTATGAAAATGGATTGATTATTTCAATATCTTAAAATTACTTCTTGTGATTTAAAAAGAAATATTATTAGAGAAATTTTTACATTTTCAATATTTTATGTTTTATGATGGTACTTGGACATTTTACGGGTGGTTACGTGACAAACCATATGACGGGTGGTGTCGTGAAAATCAGGACGGGTGGTTACATTATAACCTCCAATGCATTGGGTATGGAAGTCGACTGTATGGCTATTCCATTTAGTGATATGTGTGGAAGTCGACCGTATGGTTATTCCAGTTAAGTATGTTTATGTCCCAAGTTACCTTTATATGTTATGTGTTCTTTATATGGGTTTTATGGTAATCTTTTGGTTACAAAAGGGTAAGTAATGATATTTTATTCAGTAAAGAGTATTTACTACTTCATAAAGGTGAAAAGTTATACTTATGATAATGTATTCATGGTTTACTTGTTGTTTTGAAAAACTAATAGTTTTTCTTCTTTGTGTATCCCTTACTGAGATTTTTATGCTCATCCCAAGTTTTTTAAATTTTTTTCATAGGATATAATGTGGAATAGGGTCAAGGATGGGATCAAGGAAAATTCATGTTTTCTTAAACATGGAACTAGACATGACTCTTTTTTTAGAGTTCATGTTTTGTAAAAAAAAATGGAAACTGTGTAGAAGTGTCTACTTTGTAATATTTTTAGATGTAATAGTTATGTCCTAATTCTCTAAAACTCTAAACCTGAAAATATCCTCAATGTGAATTATTCATTTAATTAAATATTAAGTAAGGTTTAAGGTCGGGTCCTTATAATAATCTGAGAAAGGATGATGTTGTAATAGACGAACTTAGAAAGAAGTCCCAGTCTCACCTAGTGTGGGAAGTTTTGGAGTAGTTCTCTTCCCTTTAGCTAGCCCTGGTGGAGCAGTAGGGTACAGTTTTCTTCAGTCGATGGTGTTAACTCCTTCGCTTCTTGAGCATGTAAGAGAGTCTCAATTGTGAGATATTGACTGTGAAATCTTTCATGACCAGATATCCTTGGGTGTTTTACGAGGTTTATATTCTAAAGGAGGGAATCACAAGACCCTGTTCCAAGGACAATAAGTGATTTTGTTTACTATGTGAGATGTAGAGGTTCGGTCGGGGAAGTAAACTTTCCCCCAAGTTTCTTCGGGTAGTTCAAGAAGTTGTAAAGATATGTAGAGGTTTCCTACCACCTTACCCTACCCCCAATAGCTAGAGTTGGTGTACGACGTCTCCCATGTGTTGTAGCTGAGGGGAAAATGTGCAAGTGTTCCTAAGAGTGGGAGAGCCATGTGTGAGATCGGTATCATGAGTTGTTTCCCTAGTTTTACTTTACAAGGATTAAAATCTTGAAGGAGGTAATGATGTAGAGACCCGGTTTCATTGTAAGACTTTGTAATATTTCTTCATATAATTTCATAGCTAGGAGTTGAGACGATGTGCAATTCCAAGTCCCGATGTGCCCAGAATAAATTATAAAAAAATATTAAGTGTTTTTATACTATAAATCTTATGGAAATAGTATATCTATAAAATGGTAGCTCGTATCAAAAATTTGAGTCCACGGTTGAGTCCAAAACATGGCGTTTACCCTAGGAGGGGTATAACTTCTATCAGCACAGGACTTCTATGAAAAATGCCACATAAGGGAAAAATGGTAATTAAAATAATTAAACTTAATTATTTTATATCAAATACCAAACCCAATAACTTTCAAATCGGGACTCGGATTGGAAATATGAGACCGTCGTTGAGTTTAGAATGGGTATTTTTGCCTAGGTGCGGCATAAAAAGAGGGGGCGTGGGAATTTCGGATTCTGCACCGAGTAGAGCTTCTATAAATATAAGTTTAAGAGTTCAGGGTTGGTCCAATCCTCTATATATCCTCTCTCCGCTCTATCTCTCTAATTGTTCTTCATTATTATTCATTGTTATTTTCCAGATCAAGGATCGATCTCCCTTGGAACTTCAACGGATCGAATCAGGATCACAGTAGGTGTGTCCGTCGTCAACGTAGAACAATTGAATCGAGGTAGGATTTTTCCCTTGTATACCTCATATTGGAGATTTTATTTGATAATCCGTCCTTTTTCATTTTAAATTCATCATTTTCTCACAAATTGTCGATGTCCAAACAAACTCGACCATCGATCTGTGTTAAATCCCATGTTTTATTTGAAATTCTCTCATTCTTCACGAATAATCTATGCTCACATTCGAGCGCACCTATCCACCATCATCTCATCGATTAGAGGCCATAATTTTGAAGGTTTTTTCATAGGGATCGTAGATCTGTTCTTGGATTTCAAATTGGGATTTTGGTGAAGTCGCAGTGGTTGGTGGAAGGGACCACCAGAGCTAGGCCGGCCAGTGGCGGCGCAGATGTTGTTTGAGGTGGTGCGGCTGGGCGAGCTGACGGCTAGCTGGGTGACGGTGGAACAGAGGAGGTATCGCGGCGGTACGACTCAATGGGGCGGTGAGGTCAATAGTCCAACGGCTGGCGAGCTGGGTGTGGAGGAGTCTGGCGTGAGCGGCAGGGCATGTGGCTTGGTGGGACAGCGAGGGACTAAGCGGGCCGACGACCAAGAGGAGGTGTCTAGAAGGATAGGTGGGTGACCCAGGGACCGAGACCCATGATTTTTAGGTCTTGCATTGACACGGAGCAGGAAGGGGGGGCACCAGGTCGGTGGCCAGAGAGGTGGAGCGCCACCGAGGCATGGGTGGAGGTAGGTTGGGCCAGGTCACGGTAGGTGGGCCAGGCTGTAGAAGAATAGGCTTTCTGGGGTAGGCCGGACGAGGTGGACCAGCCCAAGAGGTGTGTGACATCCCACCTTTTTATTACATAACTTTTCATTACATTTTACAAACAGAGGATCTTTAAAGTCTAGTGTCTTGGAAATCAGGGACATATAACATGAAAACAACGTAAAACATTCTTCTAATCTACTTGTAAGGATTAATAATATGTTCATCCTATGTAAAATTATTGCATCTCATATCCTAGAGACATACATCAAAGGAAAGGGTGAGTAGAAGGCCCAGTAAGGGTAAACAAGGGAATCAGTCGGCTTGTGTTATCAATAAGAACTTAAATAAAAACATAAGGACATGAGCAATGGAAGTATAGTCATATCATAATTAAAATAACTTGAAACATAACTTGAATATGTGTCTTCAACATTTAATTTATACATTCATGAACATATCACCAAGGTCCATCCCCAAGGTGTCAGAAAAATTACCAAGGTTATTCACCAAGGTATCGTGAAACTTGTCATCTCTAGAGATTAATTCTTTACCCAATGCATTGGAGCGCTATCAGGGTGCACCCTTAATATTTATTTATTTTCATGTGATACACATATATCATAATCAAACATTTCATAAATAACCCATAGATAATAAAAGAAATGGGTTTCATTTCAAAATTGTGACGTTTTAAAAGTGCTTAAAAATAATATCGTTTTGTCATTTATAACCCATGGAAAGGGAGTGAGGGTTACATGTATGTAAATTATAGAATAAAATATATCATTTTTTATAACTATGAACACCCATAGAAATTAAATAGGTATGGGTATTCACATATATAAAACAAGAGAATTTCTTGAGAGAAAGAGATAGAAATTTTGAGGAGAAATTTCTACAGCATAACGGCTATATAACTTAGTTTTAGAAAATAATAAAAAGAGTGGGGACAAGGGTATCCCATCCATAAATGAATAATTTTGAATTATAGGCATAGAATAAAAAGGAATAAGATCATGTTGAGGACATTTTAATGACACACCACATAAAAAGAAAACTTGAAAGGAAAGAGAAATCATGATTTCTTTTACGAAAAATTCGGCAGCCTAACGGCGTCACTTAAAAATTCAGAAAACAAATTTATGAGAGTGGAAAGTTTATATCAACAATTATACATGAAAAGGACAGTAATGATAACATATAATAACATACCCTCAACAAAAAGAGATGAAAACTATAAGACACAACATAAAGGAAGTCATGACTTAAAAGAGGAGGGTGAAAGGATCCCTTACTTGAAGAGTAACTTCGAAATCTTGAAGGTCGGGACCCTGGGAGGATTGAGGGAACCTTGGGAGGACTCATTGGGATTTAAGGAGACCAGAACTTCGTTTAGGATGATTTTGGAATGAAATGAATGAGGTAAATGGCTTGGTATTTATAGGAAAAGTGAGTGAATAAATTATTAATTTCCAAGGGACACCTCATCGGTGGTATTTTCAAAAACCATGGGCATGACCATGGTATTTTCTCATGGTATTGGCCACTTGGGACACCTCATAGAATATATCATTAATCATAAGTCGACCATAAATCTTACATCATTATTACATCATTTATGATGTCATTAAACACCCGAAACTCAAAAACTGCATTTTTACTATTCACCGATATTTCAACTGTTTCAGAAAAATCCCAAAAATTCACCCTAACCTAATATCGGTGCTCTAAAATCAAAAATGAAGTCCATTTTATGAAAATAATTTTCTAAATATTTTTAATTTAATTTTTAAATAAAATCATTATTTATTCCAAAAATACAACTTTAAAACTACAACTCATTTTGTAACACCTTAAAAAAAGTAATCAAGGTCCCATAAAAATATCATATACCCATAAGAAAATAAAGTAAAAATTTATGATTAAATTTTATCAAAATAAATTTCCATTTTAAATTATTAAATTAATTATAAAATTTTAAATAAAATATTTATGGCGTACAAAAATACCAAAACTTAAACTATGATATTTTTTTCACTTTTAAGATGTCTAAAATGTATTTATACATTCATGGGTGAAGTTTCTATTTTTTTTGGTCAAATTAGTATTCATTAATATTCATATGGGTATGTTACTATTCCTACTTTACTATTCACTAAAAACCAAGTTGATCTTATTAGAATATAAATTTCTCATTGATCACAACTTTAGGAGACCATTTTTTGAAAATCAATTCATACTATTAATTATTTAATTAATACAAAAAAAATTTAAAATATCCCTTTTTTCCTAAATTCATCAATAATAAACATCCTATATTTATCCGGACATTTGAAAAAAAATCAAAAAATTCACCATAAGAAGAAAAACAATTTTATTTATATCAAAGGATTACACAAAGCAGCTAAGGTCTCGTTACATATCCCCTTATAACACCAACATAGGACCTAATTGTAAGGTGTGATAAGGTGATAGAATCTTGGGGCGGCTCGGCCAACATTTCCCAAGTTGTGATTTCTATCAACTTAAACTTCTCCATTAGGCGATTCCGTTCAAGCTTCATACGCTGAAGTTCAGCTTGGGCTTGGTCCAAAGAAAAGCCCAATGATGCAACCTCCTTCCCAAGCTCCGACAAATGGGCTTCATATGGCTCGAGTCTACTGGATGAGGCCATTCAATCTTCTTTATGTATTAATTAACCAAGATAACCATATTTATAAAAACACAATGTTAACATTATAGTTTCCAATGGTCATATTGACCAACGGTCATATAACAGTTGAAACCCAACGGTCTCATTTTAATTATACTCACTTCGTTAATTAAAGAATATAGTTTTGTTGAGTATAAATTAAAATAAAACACAAAATTAGGAAACAAAAATTATTCAAAATTTTAGGTCGTTACATTCTTCCACCCTTAAGAAATTCCGTCCCTGAAATTTTAACTTGTACCCTCAAAAAAGAAAAGGTGTGGGTACTTCTTCCTCATAGACTCCTCTGGTTCCCATGTGGCTTCTTTACATTTGTGGTTTCTACATAAAACCTTATCAAGGTGGGTAGTCTTGTTACGTAGAACCTTGTCTCTACAATCTAAGATCTCCACCAGCTGCTCCTCATATGAGAGGTCATGTTCCAGTTGTACCACCTCTGGGTTTAGTACATGTGAAGGGTCAGGTATGTACTTCCTCAAGAGGGATACGTGGAAGACATCATGAACTTGTGCTAGATTTGGAGGAAGTGTCAGCTGATAGGCCACTGATCCTACATGATCAAGGATTTTATAGGGGCCAATATACCTAGGGTTGAGCTTCCCTTTCTTTCTAAACCTCATGACTCTCTTCCAAGGTGATATTCGAAGAAAGAACTTGTCACTGACATCAAACTCCAAGTCCCTTCGACGATTGTTGGCATAGCTCTTTTGCTGACTCTGAGCAGCCTTAATGTGATGTTAGATGGCATGGACTTTTTTTGTCATCTCTTGCACAAGATCAGGCCCAAGAAGATTTCTCTCACTAGCTTCATCCCAACAAGTAGGAGTTCTACATCGCTTCCCATATAGAGCTTCATAGAGTGCCATTTGAATGCCTGAGTGGAAGCTGTTTTTGTAAGAGAACTAAACTAAAGGGAGATTTTGATCCCATCCACCCTTAAATTCCATTGAGCACGTTCTCAACATTTCCTCGAGTGTTTGGATAGTCCTTTCAGATTGACCATCATTTTGGGGGTGATAGGCTGTACTGAAATTCAATTCAGTGCTCAGAGCATGTTGAAGACTTCTCTAGAATTTTGATGTGAACCTTGGATCATGATCAGATATAATAGAAAGTGGAACTCCATATAGCCTTACCACTTCCTTCACGTAAATCCTGGTAAGTTGATCAAGAGAGAAATCTTCCCGAATGGAGATAAAATGGGCATTCTTGGTGAGATAGTCCATAATAACCCATATCGCATTGTTTCCTTTGGAAGTTCTCAGAAGACCAATGACGAAGTCCATAGTGATATTTCCCCACTTCCATGCTGGTATGGGTAGTAGTTGCAATACCCCTTTAGTAATTTTTCTCTCTGCCTTCACTTGCTGACATATTAGGCACCTTGAAGTGTATTCAGCAATCTCTCTTTTCATATTATCCCACCAATAATGATCATGAATGTCCCTATACATTTTCATGCTACCAGGATGTATAGATAAAATAGATCTATGAGCTTCATCCATCATCTCCTTCTTTATTTCTGGAATAGATGGAACACATAGTCTTGTATGAATTTTTAGTACACCTTCTTGATCAGCATTCAACTCAGGAAACTTCCCATCCTTCACAGCCTTAAACTTATTCTATAACAAAGGATCTTCTTTCTGATCTTTCTTGATCTTCTCTAGTAGTGACGGTTGAGAAATCATTTGGGTTATGGTTGATGATGTCCCTTCCTTTATAATTCCCATGTCCAATTTTACTTGGACATTGATAAAAGTATCTCTTTGAATCCTCATCATGGAAAGAACGACTGGGTCTTTCCTACTTAATGCATCAACAACTTTTTTTGCTCTTCCGGGATGATAATGAATTGAACAATCATAGTCTTTAAGAAGCTCCAACCATCTCCTTTGTCTCATGTTCATTTACTTTTGTGTGAAAATATACTTCAAACTTTAATGGTCTGTGTATATATCATGTTTCTCCCCATAAAGATAGTGTCTCCATATCTTCAAAGCAAAAATGACCGAAGCCATCTCCAGATCATGTGTAGGATAGTTATTCTCATGATTCTTCAACTATCGAGATGCATAAGCAGTGACCTTGTCATTTTTCATGAGGACGCACCCAATCCCTTTCAGATATTCATCGCTAAAAATAACGAATCTTTCTCCACTTGAGGGCAGAGTTGACACAGGTGCAGTAACCAATCTCTTCTTCATCTCTTGGAAGCTTTCCTCACACTCCTTTGTCCAGATGAACTTGACCCCTTTTCGAGTTAACTTGGTTAATAGATTATAAAGTCAAGAAATTTTTTTCACAAACCTCCTATAATATCCTGCTAATCTAAGGAAACTTTGAATCTCAGTTATTGTTGTATGTTGAGGCCACTCCTCAACAAATTTTGTCTTTTCAAGGTCAATTGTTATTCCTTCATTGGTAACAATGTGCCCCAAGAAAGTGACTTGTTGTAACCAAAATTCACATTTACTGAACTTTCCAAAAAGCCTCTCCTTCCGTAGAGTTTTCAAAATAGCCCTTATATGATCTTCATGCTCCTCACGACTTTTGGAATATATCAAAATATCATCAATAAAAACTACTACAAAGTTATCAAGGTAGTCCTTAAAGACTCTATTCATAAAATCCATAAAAATAGTAGGTGCATTAGTCAGTCTGAAGGGCATAACATCAAAATCATAATGCTCGTATCTTGATCGGAAGGCAGTTTTTGGAATATCTTCATTACTCACCCTCAATTGATGATAACTAGATCGAAGATCAATCTTAGAGAAGAACTGAGCCCCACGAAGTTGGTCAAATAAGTCATCAATTCTTGGAAGAGGATATTTGTTCGTTATTGTGATCCCATTCAGTTCTCTATAATAAATGCATAGCCGCATCGATCCATCCTTCTTCTTTACAAATAGAACAGGTGCTCCCCAAGGAGACACACTCGGTTGGATAAACCCCTTCTCCAAAAGATCTTGGAGTTGTTTATTTAATTCCTCCAGATCCGCATTTTCCATCCTATACAGGGTCTTTGATATTGTATGAGATCCAGGTACGAGTTAAATAGAGAAATCTACCTCTCTTTCTGGGGGAGGTCCAGGTAACTCCTTAGAAAATACGTCAATGTATTCCTGGAAGATGGGTACATTTTCTATCCTCAAATTATCATTTACTTCTTCTTCTTCATCGATCAATTCCATAAATAATGATATAGGAGGTTCTTATAGACAAAGATAAGGTTTAGATATCTCTCCTTGGAAGATAACTGTAGGTTTTCCATTCAAGACTACTGAGATTTCCTTACTTCTATATTTGATCTTAGAATTATACTTTGAGAGCCAGTCCATCCCTATTATAATGTCGAATTCTATAATGGGAATGACTACTATATTTGCGATAAGATTGTGATCACCAAAGTAAATACTAGAGATTCTAAACACTGATGATTCTTGGATAATCCCACCAGGAGTCTTGACTGATAACTCTACTTTTAGCAATTCGGGGGTTGATTCTAAATTCTTTGCAAACTTTGTGGAAATAAAGTAATGAATTGAACTAGAATCAAACAAAGTACTTTCTATCTTTAAGAGAACAATAAGAGTACCTGCTACCACATCATTTAGAGATTCAACTTCAGCTTTCGTGATAGCAAAAGCATGACCTTGATCCCTTGGCCTTTTTTGAGGCTGGTGGTGGTTCCCCTCCACTGCCCTCAGATTTGTAAAGTGATTGGCAAAGTGACCAAGTTGTCTACACTTAAATCACTAGACATTAGGTAGGGCCTACACCATTTTCCCCTTATCATTATTGTTTGGAAGTTGAGGTTTCACCTCACTATGACAATTCCTCGCAATATGGCCATCTCTTCCACACTTGTAGCATTTCCCGCTCCCGAGAAGGCAGTTCCCCGAATGCTTCTTCCAAAATTTATTACACATGGGACGTTGCACTTTCTTGCCTCTTCTTCCTTGATCAAAGCTCCTCCCTAATCTTGGATCCATATATCTCTTTTTGTCGTTGGATTTATGAGACCACTACGTCTCACCAAACTCTATCTCGAATTTCATCACACTCCGCACAATCTCCTCGTAGCTATCATAGTCTCGGTTGGCTAGATTCTTCCGCAGATGAGGTCTCAGTCCACCGAAGAATTTATCAACCTTACCATTTGGATCCATGATAAAGCTAGAGGTATATCGTGAAATTTGGGTGAATTTCATCTCATATCTTCTGATAGATTCATTCTCCTTCTGCTTCAGCTCAAGAAACTCCTTCTCCATTATTGTTCTCATGGAACGAGGGAAATACTTACTGAAAAAGATCCCTATGAACACTTCTCACTTAATAGCTTCAACTTCCACTCTTTGCCTCATGTTTTTTATCAGTTCCCACCACTGATCAGCTTCTCCTTCTAAGCGATAGACAGCCAGGGTGACCTTCTCTTGCTCTAAACAGCGGAGCACAGAAAAGATCTTCTCGATGAAGCCGATCCACTGCTCAGCAATCAATGGGTCAGTCGATCCACTAAATGTTGTTGGTTGTTGACGCATAAAGGAATCAATATAATGGTGTTCCCTTAACGGTGAGATCGGTCTCTCAGCTTGATTCAATTTATTTCCCATAACTTGATTCAGTTGGTTCATCATTCGCATGAATGTTTCCATTACATCTTCCATTGGAGGGTCATTAGCTCATGGTGCATTGAGTTCACCATTTGCATGGTTCCTCCTATTACCCACCATTTTCTGAAAGAATAAATCTTTTGTGAGAAACTTATTTCATTTATGAATTTTTTAACTATAAATAATTTTATGTCTTAAAACTTCATGCTTAGACAATTACATTTCTATATAATTCCTTCATAATGATTCATAAAAAGCTTGCGATTAACCAAACATATCCCCCGAGGTGTTGTAACCAAGAGTGCAGCAAGGCCCGTTATTGTGCACCAGTTCCCATTCAATTCTAGCTCAAAGCAGTGTTTTCGGGTTTTACTCCTATGTACATCTGTGTCGGAGCAGCCTCTACCTGCTTGTATCCAGACAAGGATGTATTTGTTTGATAAACCACTTACTCAATACTCACCAAAATACCAGGAATTTTTCCTATATTTAAAAGTTTCTATAGGTTTATTCCTAAATTTTTCATAGCCTAATTCCCATAAATAAATAAACTATCCTTTGATACCAACTATGGCATCCTGCCTTTTTATTATATAACTTTTCATTACATTTTACAAACAGAGGATCTTTAAAGTCTAGTGTCTTGACAATTAGGGACATATAACATGAAAACAACATAAAAAATTATTCTAATACACTTTTAAGGCTTCATAATTTTTTCATCCTATGTACAATTACTTCATCTCATATCTTGGAGACATACATCAAAGGAAAGGGTGAGCAGAAGGCCCAGTAAGGGTAAATAAGGGAATCAGTTGGCTTGTGTTATCAATAAGAACTTAAATAAAAACATAAGGACATGAGAAATGGAATAATAGGCATATAATAATGAAAATAACTTGAAACATAACTTGAATATTTGGCTTCAACATTTCATTTAGACATTCATTAACATATCACCAAGGTCAATCCCCAAGGTGTTATAAAAATTACCAAGGTTATTCACCAAGGTATCGTGAAACTTGTCCTCTTTAGAGATTAATTATTTACCCAATGCATTGGAGAACTATTAGGTCACACCCTTAATATGTCTTTATTTTCATGTGATACACATAGATAATAATAAAACATTTCATAAATAACACATATATAATAAAATAAATGGGTTTCATTTCAAAATTGTGATGTTTTAAAAGTGCTTAAAAATAAGATCGTTTTGTCATTTATAACCCATGGAAAGGGAGTGAGGGTTGCATGTATGTCAATTCCAGAATCAAATATATCATTTTTTATAACTATTAACATCCATAGAAACTAAATAGGTATGGATATTCACATATATATAACAAGATAATTTCTTGAGAGAAAGAGAGAAAAATTTTGAGGCGGAATTTCTGCAGCATAACGGCTATATAACTTGGTTTTAGAAAATAATAAAAAGAGAGGGGACAAGGCACTAACATCCATAAATGGATCATTTTTAAATATAGGGACATAATAAAAAGAAATAAGATCATGGTGAGGACATTTTAATGACACACCACATGAAAAGAAAACTTGAAAGGAAAGAGAAAGCGCGATTTCTTTTACGAATAATTCGGCAGGCTAACGGCGTCACTTAAAAATTTAGAAAACAAATCGATGAGAATGGAAAGGGTATATCAACAATTATACATTAAAAGGATAGTAATGAGAAAATATAATAACATACCCTCAAAAAAAAGAGATGAAAACTATAAGACACAACATAAAGGAAGTCGTGACTTAAAAGAGGAGCGTGAAAGGATCCCTTACTTGAAGAGTAACTTCAAAAGCTTGAAGGTCGGGACCTTGGAAGGATTGAGGGAACCTTGGTAGGAATCCTTGGGAGGTAAGGAGACCATAAATTCATTGAGGATTATTTTGTAATGAAATGAATGAGGGAAATGGCTTGGTATTTATAGGAAAAGTGAGTGAATAAATTATTAATTTCCAAGGGACACCTCATCGGTGGTATTTGCAAAACCATGGGCTTGCCCATGGTATTGGAAACTTGGGACACCTAATAGAATATATCACTATTAATAATTAGACCAGAAATCTTACATAATTATTACATCATTAATGATGTCATTAAACACCCGAAACTCAAAACTGCATTTTTACTATTCACTGATAATTCAACTGTTTCAGAAAAAATCCCAAAAATTCACCCAAACCTAATATTGATGCTCTGAAATAAAAAATGAATTCAATTTTATGAAAATATTTTTCTAAATATTTTTAATTTAATTTTTAAATAAAATCATTATTTATTCCAAAAATACAACTTTAAAACTATATCTCATTTTGTAACACCATAAAAAATTAATCAAGGTCCCATAAAAATATATTATACCCATAAGACAATAAAGTAACAATTTATGATTAAATTTTGTGAAAATAAATTTCCATTTTAAATTATTAAATTAATTATAAAATTGTAAATAAAATATTTATGGCGTACAAAAATATCAAAACTTAAACTATGATCATTTTTTCACTTTTAAGATGTCTAAAATGTATTTATACATTCATGGGTGAAGTTTCCATTTTTTTGGTCAAATTACTATTCATTACTATTCATATGGGTATGTTACTATTCCTAATTTACTATTCACTAAAAACCAAGTTGATCTTATTATACTCTAAATTTCTCACTGATCTTAATGGTAGAAGACTAATTTTTGAAAATCATTTCACATTATTAATTATTTAATGAATACAAAAATATTTTAAAATACCCCTTTTTCCTAAATTCATCAATAATACACATCCTATATTTATCCGGACATTTGAAAAAAATCACAAACTTCACCATAAGAATAAAAACAATTTTATTTATATCAAAGGATTACACAAAGCAGCTAAGGTCTCGTTACATAGCCCCTTATAACACCAGCATAGGACCTAAGTGTAACGTGTGCTAAGGTGATAGAATCTTGGGGTGGCTTGGCCAACATTTCCCGAGTGGTGATTTTTATCAGCTTGAACTTCTCCCTTAGGTGATTCCATTCAAACTTCATATGTTGAAGTTCGGAATGGGCTTGGTCCAGAGCAAAGCCCAGTGATGCTACCTCCTTTCCAAGCTCTGACAGATGGGCTTCATATGGCTCGAGTCTACTAGATAAGGCCATTCAATCTTCTTTCTGTATTAATTAACCAAGATAACTGTATTTATAAAAACACATCATTAATATTATAGTTTCCAATGGTCATATTGACCAACGGTCATATTGACCAACGGTCATATAAAAGTTGAAACTCAACGGTCTCATTTTAATTATAATCACTTCTTTAATTAAATAATATAGTTTTGTTGATTATAAATTAAAATAATAGACAAAATTAGGAAACAAAAATTATTCAAAATTTTGGGTCGTTACAAGGTGGGGGTCCAACTAGTTTGGGCTGGACCAGCCTAATTTTGATCCGAAAATTCTTTAAATGGTCATATCTCTTAAATGGAACGTTCATTTAATGCACCGTCTACACCCATAGGTCCCCCTCAATGAGAAGGACCTTTTTAGACCAGTTCGGGACTTTGAAGTATTGGTCTTGGGGTTTAGGTGCACAAGATGCTTAAATTTTAATAATAATAATTTAATTATTATTGTGCGGGGATCTTTCATCGAACCTATCTTGTAAACAGGATGTTCGTTTGATGCATTGTTAGCAGTGGTATGACCCTAGTCTTCATGAGGACTTTTCAAGACTACTTTCAGGCATTCAAACTATAATTGAGGTGCAGGCCCCATGGGGGCCGATTCGCATGTTAAATGTAACTTTTTCACCGCATATTCATTTTGGATGATCAAGTAGTCAAAACCGTGTGTTTTTTCAAGAGGATCATAATGTTGTGATCTGTATAAATTGTTTTAGGACCAACGCATGGGCCCCATGGGATGTCTTTCGAGTGCCATGTGGTGACTTACGACTTTTCCATCGGATGTCCATCTGGGGTGAATGAGTAGTTGATCTTGCCTATTTTTTTGCAAGGATCATAACGGTGTGATCCATTTGAACTTACGGAGCCTTGTTTGTGATCTCATTAAATGTGGAAATATGAAAGGAATATTGGTGGAAGATCCTTTTGACATGTTTGAAGAGAACCCACAACTTGGTTCAACCTCGACTCTTGTGAGAGTGGAGAAGATGTGTGAAGAGATACAGTCAAATGTTCTTGAGCCATTTGAGGAGGTGTGCTAGTGTAATTATGCTTTTGTCCCTCCAGATCAACGACGTGCATTGTGCACTTGTTGGCCTTTTGATTAGGTGTTTCAAGTACTCTGGGAGTAAGTCATCATGCCTAGGGGTACTAGTTCATAGTCTAATACCTAATAATGGTTAGGTACATGGCCATGAGATGAGTTGGGGCAACACAACTCATGGGCCCCACACACACTGTGTACCACTTTATGATTTCTTCTATGTCTCGCATATCTTTATTTTGGACTCAGATTATGGCATGTGAGTAACATATCCTGAGTTTTTTTCTGTGTGGGATGTGATGGGGTCCACCGTAGTGGATTCTGAGATACGATGCGAGATGTTCTGGGAATGAAACCTATTTTGGGCGATACCCGATGATTGTAGTAGTTTTTTACTGAGAGATACCATCCAATAGGGATGGATAGTTATCCTCGATTCTTTTCTGAGGTACCATCCAAAAGGGATGGCCATAGAAATTTTGGGCTTACCTCCAACTGGGCTGGGAAGTGGTCCCCGGTGGCAGTTCTAAGTAGAACCCTCCAACCGAGTTGGGTATGGGTCCTTGATGAGACTAGAGTAGAACCCTCAAGCTGGTCTGGGGATGGGTCCTCGATGAAACTAGAGTATAACCCTCCATTCGGGCTTGGGATGGGTCATCAACGACACTAGAGTAGAACCCTCCAGCCGGGCTGGGGATGGGTCCTCGATGAAACTAGAGTAGAACCCTCTAGCCAGGCTAGGGATGGGTCCTTGATGACACTGGTGTGGAACCCTACAGACAGGCTGGGCATGGGTCCTCGACTTTGAGACATGATCTCTCGACTATGTGATAGTAACGAGGCATGCATTGACGTACCTTTGGGATCTCAAGAAATAGGGGCGCTTTTCCCACCAAGACGCATCTTTGTGATGCGACCTAAAACCGTGCAGGCAAGACATACCCACCCAAAGCGGATAGTATCAAGGTGTAGTGATTGAGCCCCTTTGACTTGCAGTTCAGAGCAGACATGTGGAATGCTAGGCATTGATGGTTACTTTTGGGACTTTTGGCTACTCACTTTTATTAGGCTGGTCTTGTGAGATAGATATCCCCTTACTCTCTCATTTGGGTTTCTTTGACTGAACATATATATATCTTGTTTTCAGTACCCACTCCTTGGGTTTTTTTTACTCTCCTTCCAGGGGAGGAAAATATACAGGGGGTATGCAGCATGATTTCCATGTCTAGCTTCTCATGGATGGATGAATCTACTCTCCTACTATAGGTAGATTAGACTCGATGATAAGTTCATATTCTCACTGTTTCTAGCTCCTTGTGTTTGGACACTCTTACTTCACTCCTTTGTTGGGTTGAGCTACACTCCTTTACTTTACTCTTTTACTGTATCTTGTTCTATCTACTGCTCCCCTCTTCAGTACCCCTCTTACTTCTCCCTTGAGCCTTTGGGGATTCCTACTGAGTATTTTTATACTCACCCCTACTTGGGATTTGACCACACTTGGTGTGCCCTTATAGATGAGGGATAGATTGATCATAAATTTAGATGATCTTAGGGATATAAGGTGTTTGGACCGTGTGCAGTGGTTGTAACTTGGGATTCAGGATCGGGACTCCCCCTACTATTTTTCTTTTTCATTTTTTTCCAGGTTATGGAACTTTTCTGGTTGAGTGTGTATTTTTTCCCTTTTTCCCTTTCATTTTACTTTTTTGTATTTTTACTATTTAGTGGTAAATTCATGTTTGTGGTTTATTTATATCAGTTTTGTATCTTTTTTTTCTTTTACCACTGCACTTTTTCATTGATTTGGTTGTGTGTTTGTGTGTTTATAGGTACTTATGAAAGGGCCTCTCTGAGCTTTTGTGCCTTTGGTGGTATTCACAACCCCCTAGCCTATGGAGGTAGGCTTGGGGTAGTTACAGCTTGAGCCCTGGTATGGGTTGGGTCATGAAAAAGTGGTATCAGAGTTGGTTCTACCCTTGGGATGTTGATTTAATGTTTCCCTAAAAAGTTATTGGTTGGATTTAGGGAAACAGTGTCGAAGTGTCTCGATAGTGGCTCTCAGTCTAGGGAGTCTAGTAATGGTATGAGCGATCAACATATCCATTCACAAGGACCCTAATTACCCTCTTGTTGACTTGAAACCCTAAAATACCTATTTTAGGGAACAATGGTACATGCATCATATAGGATTGAGTGTTTTACTATCCTTATTGAGTCAACTCTCCATCATTATTGATGTGTGTGTGTGTGTGTGAGTGTGTGTTCACCTAACTTCAGTAATCCTTGATAACATTCAGGATGTCTCTGCAATAATATCCAACCATAATACTAGCTTCAATTTGTGATGATGACCCTATAATCAATGAGACCTCATTTCAGGACCCATCATGTGAGCCTTTTTCTCCTAGTGAGAAAGTAGCAGCACCTCCACCTATTGAGAAGCAGATAGCCCTAACAGAGTGGGATGAGGATGTGCACAGGCTGAGTGCACTTCGTGAGTTCCAGTGATAGAGACCACTAACGTTCTTCGGCGATCCTGACCCTCAGGCAGCAAAGGTTTGGCTAGAGTCAGTGGTCTACCTCTTCAGACTTTCACAGACACCAATAGATCAAATGGTGGTTTTGGCAGCCAGCTTTTTCCATGGTGCAGCTGGGCATTGGTGGAGTTTGGTTACTCAGATACACGATGAGTCGGTGCTATCATGGGATGACTTTCAACAGTTGTTTCATGAGGAGTTCTACCCCTCCTGTTTGTGCTTCGTTCGACTTCAGAAGCTTCTCTAGTTTCATAAGGGAGGGATGACAATGAATGAGTATGTGACTAGGTTCACAAAACTTACACGCTACTCTATGTACATGATTTATAATAGCTACTTATGAGCAGAAAAGTTTGATCAAGGACTCCACAGAGAGATATGTGCTATTATAGTACCCTTGTACATCCCCACTTATGCTTGAGTACTAGAGTAGGTGCTGCTAACAGAAAATTTTCTGTCAGAGATATGTCATGTAGTTGGTTGTGGCAGTGAGCGCAATAGAGGTGAGACATCTTCAGTAGCTAGAAAACATCAAAATACAAGGTTTTGATGTAGGATAACTTCTCATGATCATAATCGGGCACCGAGTCAGCTCGGAGAGGGCTGGTGTTATGATTTTAATGTGATAGATCACATGGCATGAGACTACCTGACCAGATGTGGTGAGAACACCAGGCAGGTAGCGGGTGGACCACCATGATAGAGACAGCGCCGTGATCGGGGTGGTCCCCAAAGAGGTGGTGCTAGCAAAGGAGCTGGAGGATATAGAGGTGGGGGATGATGTTATGATGTCTTTCCACCACCACCAGGCGGCCAATGTTAGGCTTAGGAAGCTGGAAGCTGGGTCCATGGATAGCCGTAATCTTTGGATGTCTACGATCCTACAAATAATGAGACAATAAGAGGTACACCTTATGTATTTTCTAATTTTTTCATTAGAACTTATTATAAACTATGTGAAATTCTCTTTTATCCCTACTCTTTGGTTGAGGTTTTACCAGGGTGATGTGGGGTGTCGGTGTAACCCTATATCGGTGTTGTTAGACGTAGCTTTGAATGCATAAGGAAGAGGGGTACTTACCCACTGAGATGTGTTTTTTTATGCGAGAAAAAATATGAGGGTGATACGGTGCTTCCCAAAGCAGATAATATCGAGGTGTGGTGGATGGATACCTATAACTTGTACATTCAGAGTATATTTGTGTGGTGGAGTGTCAGAATGGGTCTTGGATTTTCCAGTGGAGTTTATCCTAATTGACACTTTTTACTTGGGACATCGCTAGTGGGTGTGGTTGAGTGTCTGGTTTGGGGATTACTCTCCTCCCAAGGGAAGTGAAGACACATGGGGTATGCCACTTACTTTCTATGTCTAGCTTCTTGCGGTTGGATGAGTTTACTCGTCTTCCCTATTCATTGGTACCTTGTGTGCTTAATGTCAACCTTGATACAGTAGTTATCAAGTACAGGTTGAGGTTATGGAGACCCCATGAATAGAACTACGCGACTCACTATCTCGTGATAAAAGTGGTAGTCTCTATCCTGAGAATGTGGTGATGCTAACTTCTAGGAGGGCACTTTGTGGTTTGTGCAGACCACCAAAGTCTCAAGCACGTCTCCACCCAGAGAGACATGAACCTGATTCAGTGATTCTATTTGAACTTCCAGTAGGACTATGACTTCGTGGTAATCTATAATCTAATAAAGGGTGATTTTATAGAATATGACCTTAGCAAGAAATCCCATGATTGCCTAGTGTGGGAAGTTTTTGAGTAGTTAGCTTCCCTGTAGCTGGCCCTGGTGGAGGAGGAGGGTGTAGTTTTCTTCAGTCAATGGTGTTGACTCCTTCACTTCTTGAGCGTGTAAGAGAGTCTCGGTTGTGATAAATCAACTATGAAATATTATGTGACCAGATATACTTGGGTGTTTTACCAGGTTGATATTCTGAAGGAGGGAATCATGAGACCCTATTATAGGGACAAGTGGTGATTATGTTCGTGATGTGAGATGTAGAGGTTTGACTGGGGAAGTAAACTTTCCCCCGAATTTCTTCAGGTCGTTCGAGACCCTGAAAATAGATGGTGAGGCTGGCTACCACCCTACCCTACCCCCAATAATTGGAGTAGATGTACGGTGTCTCCCACATGTCGTAGTTGAAGGAAAAATGTGCAGGTGTTCCTAGGAGTGGGAGATCTAAGTGTGAGCTCAGTATCCTGAGTTGTTTCCCTAGTTTTTTTTTGGGACGAAAAGCTTGAAGGATGGAATGATGTAGAGACCTGGTTTTTTCATTATAAGACTTTGGAATATTTCTACATATAATTCCAGATCTAAGGGCTAAGACGATGTGAAATTCCAAGGCCCGATGTGCCTGGAATAAATTATACAAAAATATTAAGTTTTTTTGTACTATGGACATGAAGGAAACAAGATATCTCTTAAATAGTAGATCGGATCAGAAATCCAAGGCCATGGTTGAGTCTAGAACATGGCGTTTACCTTAGGTGGGGTATAACTTCTATCGGTGCAGGACTTCTGTGAAAAAAACCACATAGGGGGAAAATGGTAATTAAAATAATTAAACTTAATTATTTTATCTTGAATTCCAAACCCAATAAATTTCAAACAAGGACTCGGATTGGAAATATGAGACCTTCATTGAGTTTGGAATGGGGTGTTTTTTCCTAGGTGTGGCATAAAAAGAGGGGGCGTGGGAATTTCAGATTCTGTGCCAAGCGAAGCTTCTATAAATAGAAGTTTAAGAGTTCAATGTTGGACCTAATCCTCTCTCTTTCCTCTCTCCTATCTCTCTCTAACCATTTTTCATTTTTCTTCACCGAATTGAGGAGTGATCTTCACCAGAACTTCGATAGATCGAAGCAGGATTGCAGCAGGAGCATCGTCAATGTCGAACAGTCGAATCTAGGAAAGATTCTTCTCTTGTTTACCCGTGATTGGAGTTTTTATTTGATAATCCATCCATTATCATTTTAAATTCGTCATTGGATCACAAATTGTCGATGGCCGCTTGAACATGGCCATCGATTCGTGTTCAATCCCATGTTTTATTTGAAATCCGCTCGTTCTTCACGGATAATCGATGCTCACTTTCGGGAGCACCTATCCACCATCGGATCATCGATCATTGGCTGAAGTTTTGAAGGTTTTGTCATAGGGATCGTAGATCTGTTCTTGGATATGAAATTGGGCTTTCAGTAAAGTTGTGATGGTCTGCAAAAGGGACCACCAGAGCGAGGTCGGACAGCAATGGTGCGACTGTTGTCTGAGGTGGTGCAGTTGGGTGAGCCAACGGTTGTCTAGGTGATGGTGGATCAAAGGAGTTATCACGGTAGTGTGGCTCAATGGGGTGGTGAGGTCAGTAGGTCAGTGGTTGGTGATCTGGGTGCGGAGGAGGCCTTCGGGGGTGGTTGGGCGTGCGGCTCGGTGGGACGACGAGACCGGAACGATGAGACCAGGACAGCGAGACTGAAACGGTGAGACTGGGATGGAGAGACCGAGATGGTATGGGGGATGATCAGGTCGGTGACCAAGTGTAGGTTTCAAGGAGGACAGGCGGGTGACTGGGGGACTGAGACCCAAACTTCGTGGGTCTTGCCTTGATGCGGAGCAGGAAGGGGGGCACCAGGTCGGTGGCTGGCGAGGTAGAGAACCACCGAGGCATGGGTGGTGGCAGGCCAGGCCACAGAAGAATGAGTCAGCTGGGGCAAGCCAGTCGGGGTGGGCCAGCCCAGGAGGTGGGGGTCCAGCCAGTTTGGGCTGGACCGACCTAATTTTGGTCCGAAAAATCTTTAAATGGTTGTATCTCTTAAACGGTGCATTAGTTTGACGCACCATATATATCCATAGCTCCCTCTCAATGAGACGGAACTTTTTAGACTAGTTCAAGACTTTTAAGTCTTGTTCTTGTGGTTTAGGTGCACAAGATGCTTAAATTTTAATAATAATAATTTAATTATTATTGTTTGGGGATCTTGCATCGAACCTATATTATAAACGGGATATCCATTTGATGCACCATCAACAGCGATGTGACCCTAGTCTTCATGTATACTTTTCAAGACTACTTCCTATAATTCAAACTATAGTCGATTTGTGGGCCCCACGGGGGCCGGTTTACACGTTTTGTGGTGAAATGTAACTTTTTCACCAGATATCTGTTTTGGATGATCAAGTAGTCAAAACCATGTGTTTTTATAAGAGGATCATAATGTTTTTATCCATATAACTTGTTTTGGTACTAATGTGTGGGGCCCACAGGACGTCTTTTAAGTGGCATGCGGTGACTTATGACTTTTCCATTGGATGTCCATCAGGGGTGAATAATTAGTCGATCTTGCGTGTTTTTCTTCAAGGATCGCAATGGTGTGATCCATTTGAACTTATGGAGCCTTGTTAATTATCTCATTAAATGTGGAAACCTAAAAGGAATATCGGTGGAAGATCCTTTTGACGTGTTTGAATATAACCCAAGGCTTGAGTCAACCTCGACACTTGTGAGAGTGGAGAAGATGTGTGAATAGATGCGGTCAAATGTTCTTGATCCATTTGAGGAGGTGTGCCAGCATAATTATGTTTTTGGCCCTCCGGATCAACGACGAGGTTCATGCGCTCATCGACCTTTTGACTAGGTGTTTCAAGTACTCTGGGAGTAGGCCAACACGCTTAGGGGTACTAGTTCATATTCTAGTACCCGAGAATGGTTAGGTACATGGACAGGTGATGAGGCGGGGCCAAATGACGTGTGGGCCCCACACACACCATGTATTGCTTGATGATTTCTTCTATCTCTCTCATCTCTTTCTTTTGGAATCAGATTATAGCATGTGAGTAGCATATCCTAAGTGTGTTTCTACATGGGATGCAATGGTGCCCACCATAGTAGCTTCTAAGATACGATGCGAGATGTTCTGGGAATGACACCTATCCAGGGTGACACCTGATGACTGTAGCAGTGTTTTCCTAAGAGATATCATCTATCAGGGATGTCCAGTACTCCTTGATGATTTTCCAAGAGGTACCATCCAACAGGGATGGCCAGAGTAATTTTGGTCTTACCTCTAGCTGGGTTGGGTAGTGGTCCTTGATGGTAGTTCCGAGTAGAACCCTCCACCCAAGCTGGGGATGGGTCCTCAATGAGACTATAGTAGGACCCTCCATCCATGCTAGGGATGGGTCCTCTATGACACTAGAGTGGAACCCTGCACCCGAGCTGGGGATGGGTCCTCGATGACACTAGAGTAGAACCCTCCAGTTGGGCTGGGGATGGGTCCTCGATGACACTAGAGTGGAACCCTCTAGATGGACTGTGCATGGGTCCTCGGCTTTGATACATGACCTCTCAACTGTGCGATAGTGACAAGGTGTGATTTGACATACCTTTGGGATCTCAAGAAATAGGGGTGCTTTTCCCACCAAGACACATCCTTGTGATGTGACCTAAAATCATGCAGGCGAGACAGACCCGCCCAAAGAAGATAGTATCAAGGTGCGGTGATTGAAACCCTTTGACTTGCAGTTCAAAACAAATGTGTGGGGTTCTAGACATCGATGGTTACTTATGGACCTTTTGGCTACTCGCTTTTCATGGGATGATCTTTTTAAATGGAGATCCACTTACTCTCTCATTTGGGTTTCTTTGACTAAGCATATATATATCCTATTTCTAGTACCCACTCCTTGGGTTTTGGTTACTCTTCTTCTAGGAGAGGTGAAGATGAACAGGTTATGCCACGTGTTTTCCATGTCTAGCTTCTCAAGGATGGACGAGTCTACTCTCCTACTATAGGTAGTGAAGACTAGATGATAAGTTTATCTTCTCAACATTTCTAGCTCCTTATATTTGGACGAGCTTACTTCTCTCCCTTGTCACGTTGAGATGCACTCCTTTATTATACTCTTTTACTGTACTATTTTATTGTACCTTGTTCTATCTATTTCTCCCCTCTTTAGTACCTATCTTGCTACTCCCTTGATCCTTCTAGGCTTCCTACTATGTATTTTTATACTCACCCCTGCTTGGGATTTTCCCGCACTTGGTGTGCCCTTGCGGAAGATGAATAGGTTGATTGTGAATTCAGAGGAGCTTAGGTATACGGGGTGCTTGGACTGCTTACAGTGGTTGTAACTTGGGATTTAGGAGTGAGACTCACCCAATTATTTTTATTTTTCACCTGTTGCTAAGTTGTGGAACTTTTTTGGTTGAGTTTTTATTTTTCCCCTTTTTACCTTTCATTTTACTTTTCTGTATTTGTATTGTTTAGTGGTCGACACATATTTGTGGTTTATTTATAGAAGTGTTATATATTTTTTTTATTTTCCATCAGCACTTTTCCATTGATTTTTCTGTGTGTGTGTGTGTACAGGTACTTAGGAAAAGGTCTCCCCAAGTTTTTGTGCCTTTGGAGCTAGTCACCACCCCCTGGCCTATAGAGTCGGGATTGGGGTAGTTACAGCTCGAGCCCTAGTACGGGTTGGGTCATGACAAAGTAGTTGTGACTTATCTCCCAACTACGTGTCTTGGTTTAGGTAAATCTATATATTATTATTATATGATGTAGACATATAATTGTGTACATATAATTGTATCTTTCCTTTGATTATTTTTTTTTGGTTTTGGGGTATCCTACTAAGTATTGTTATACTCACCCCTATACGGGATTTTCCTGCACTTGTCCAATCTTGTGCAGAAGAACGATCTTTTGACGGAGTCTAGGGTGGACCAGGACTGAACAAAGCCTTATGAGATCATATAGGATAAGGTGTTCCTACGACTTCAGATAGTATCATCGGTACCTTGCCTTCAGGTTGGATCAGGTAGGGTTTTCTGCAGATGAGTTTCAGGAACTTTTTTTCAAACTCTTTTTAATCGGCTTGTATTCTAGCCCTGTTTTCTTTCTAGTACTTTCACTATTGTACACTAATTGTGGGATATAGTGGTTTTTATTAAATTTTTACTTAGTATTTTTACATTTTAACATTTTTGTATTGGAGATGTGTGTGTGCGTACATGTACTTAAGACTAATGCCTCCCATTTGTGGGATATGCCTACTCGGTGCTAGTCACTAGCCCCTGGCCTATTGGAGGTGGGATTGGGGTAGTCATGGCATGGGCCCCACTGGGATGGGTCATGGCATAGTGGTATTAGAGGGGTTCAATTATACTTCAGGATCAGGAGTCTGTGAGATTGGTTTGGGACAATAGTGTTAAGTGTTTTCAGTTCGGCTTTTAGGCAAGGGACTCCAGTGTTGTTGCGGCGGCTAACGTACCCATACACTAGGACTCTGATAACCTACTTCTTGACTCGATTCATGAGAATATTGGTTGTATGGAAGAAATGGTACATGCATCATATAGGAATGGGTTGTGGTTTCCTTTTCCTTCTTGAGTCAGCTATCCAAATATACTCATTGATCGTGGTGTGTCTTGTTTTCTTGTAGGATGCCTCCACAATGCATACCGTCTAGGATTCAACAGCTCGATCATAAGGATAACTCCCCCCCCCCCCAATTATTAGGCTTAAGTATAAGTTCCATTTTCCCAAATTTTACCTTCAGGTGGTGCACCAACTATACCACCACCTGTGGAGTAGCGTGTGGTACCCACAGTACCAGCAGATGAGGAACGCAGGATGAGCGCGCTTTATGAGTTTCAGAGACAAAGACCCCCCAGGTTTTGAGGTGAGACTGACCCTCGGGTGGCTAAGGAATGGCTTAAGGTGGTGATTCAATTTTTCCATCTAGTCAAGACACCATCGGATCAGATGGTGATCCTGACAGCGAGCCTTCTATAGGGATCTGTAGGGAAATGGTGGAGTTTGTCTATCCAGACTCACGATGAGGAGACTCTCTCAGGGACAGAGTTTGAGAACCTATTTAGAGATGATTTTTCACCAGTTATGCTAATATTTGTGCATGTACAATAGCTTCTTCATCTCCAACATGGCAGTATGACAGTAGCTGATTATTCATCAAGGTTCACCAACCTTTCCAGGTACTCGATAGATATGGATAGGTATTAGTACTTCCAAGATTAGACCTTTGAGTGAGGTCTACGTAGAGACATATGATCCAGTATTATCCCTCTGAGAATTCCTACTTATACCAGGGTTCTTGAATGGGCTTTGGTGGTCGAGAGATTCTTGGTTGAGTAGAGAAAACCGGTGACAGTCAGCAATGGACAGGCATGTGCAGAGACCTCAGTGGTAGGTAGCTGATGTCAGCCTTAGGGATATGGATGTGGGAGACGTTTCAGGATGAGGTCCCAAGATATAGGGTCTAAAATTCATGTTTTATAGGGTGGATCCATTAATCCTAGGTAGAGGCATTGTTTGTCATGTGACGACAGAGGACATCTCGCTTGAGATTTTCCAACCCATCGTGCTGCTGATAAGGAGACAGTGGATGGACCACCAAGGAAGAGGTAGAGGTAGGATATAGTAGATATATATGGTAGTGGACATGGTAGAGGAACTGGGAGAGTAGCAGGAGGTGGTCTATTTTTCGACTTGTTACAACCACCACCCCCGAGTGGTCCACGCCAAGCTCAGGGAGCTGGACGCCAGGAGCGGGGACAGCTGCATGTGGTCAAGGCATATGACCCAGGGGATCCAAGGATGATTCAAGGTATGATCTATTCATTTTATACTCTAGATATCATACTGATAGACACAGGTTTTAGTCATTCCTTCCTCTCCACATATCTTGTTCAAGACCTTGAGATTTTGGTAAAACCATTGACTTAACCCTTACGCTTGGAGACACCTACTAGAGGAGACTCAGTGATCGACAGTGTGACCTTACCCTTGGAGGTGATAGTTTTTGTTAGAACCTATTGGTGGTAGCATCAAGGCCTTATGACATCATTCTTGGTATGGATTGGTTATCTTCAGTCTATGCCCAGATTGATTGTTTTAGGCAAAGGGTGTGGTGTGTTTGTAGTGATAAGATGAGTTTTTCCTTTATCGGTAAAAAGAAAACCCAGGAAGCATATGATGGAATCATTCATAGGAGTTCATAGCTTATCACTCACCAATTGGCTATCCTGACCCTCGGGGTAGCAGATGTCATGAGCTTCTAGTTTTTGGAATTGGTGGCAGAGTACGAGGACATCTTTCCAGATGATGTTCTAGGATTGCCTTCGTGATGGGAGATAGATTTATACATCGATATACACCCTGGTACGACACTGATATCATCACCATCATATTAGATGGCTCTCATAGAGCTTCGTAGGTTGAGGGTGTAGTTATAGGATTTGAAGAGGAAGGGCTTCATGAGACCCAATGTTTCACCCTGAGTGGCCTCAGTTTTTTTTGCTAAAAAGGCAGACAGGATATTGAGGTTGTGTGTGGATTACCAGCACTTAAACTAGGTAATAGTGAAGAACAAGTATCCACTACCAATTATCGATGACCTCTTAGATTATTTGAGAGGGGAATGATGGTTATTGAAGGTTGACCTCAGATCAGGATATCACCAACTACGAGTATGGGATGAGGATATACCAAAGATGGATTTCATATATCGATATAGTCATTATGATTACTTGGTGATGCCCTTCAGCGTGAAGAAAACCCTATCAGTTTTCATGGGACTCATGAATTAGATCTTCCAACCATACCTAGACCGGTTCTTGGTGGTCTTCATCAACGATATCCTTGTGTACTTAGCGTCTGAGGAGGATAACGCAAGACACTTAAGGATGGTTCAGGGTATACTCTGAGAGCACAAAATTTATGGGAAACTCTAAAACTACTAATTTTGGATTCAAGAAGTCCACTTTCTGGGACATGTTATCTCATCAGATGGAGTGGCAGTGGACCCGGCCAAGGTCGAGGCAGTGTTAACGTGGAAACCACCTTGAAGCATGATGGAGGTGTGAATCTTCCTTGTGTTGGCAGGCTATTACTAGAGATTCATCCCTAATTTCTCTAGGATATCATCACTGATGATAGCTTTGACCCGAAAGGGGCATCCTTTCGTGTGGACGGAGAAGTGTTAGCAGGATTTTCAATAGTTGAGGCAGGGTTTGATGAGTGCCTCGATCTTGAGATTATCGGAGGAGGGTGTCGAGTATGTAGTGTTTTGCAATGCATAAAGAACCAAGCTTGGTTTTTTTATGATGCAGAGGAAAATGATGATTGACTATGGTTCACACTAGTTTAGACCACATGAGAATAACTACGCAACCCATGATCTTTATTTGGAAGTGGTAGTCTTCACATTGAAGATGTGGCGACACTACCTGATGGGTGAGCGGTTTATCATCTAATCTGATTACAAGAGTCTCAAGTATATCTTCTACCATAAGGATCTGAACTTGAGATAGAGGCAGTGGATAGAGTTCCTCCGGGATTATGACTTTAAGATCTTCTATACTCTTAGGAAGGGGAACATGGTGGTGGATTCTCTCAAAAGAATATCAATTTCATAGTTGTTAGATGAGGTGTTGGAGTAGTTGGCCTCATTGTAGTTATCCTTTATGAATGGATATGGGGGAGCTTACCTCTAGTTTATGGTTGTTACCCCTATACTATTACAATTATTTAGGGATGCATAGCTTGAGGATACTGAATGCGAGAATCTATATGCTCAGGTATCAGCAACACATGTTGTTGATGGATATTCGAAAGGTGGGGATCATATCTTTCTTTTTCAGAGGGCGCATAGTTGTACCAATGGAATTGTGAGAGGAGGTTTTGAGGGATTTACACACATCCCCTTTGGCGGTACATACAGGTGTGGAAAATATGTACCAGGACCTCTGGTGTCAGTTTTGGTGGCTCGGAATGAAGAAGGGAGTTTCAGAGTTCATTTCTCTATGCCTCACTTGTTAGCAAGTGAAGGATGAGCACCAGGTTCTAGCGGGTTTAGCCCAACCCCTTGAGGTTCTGAAATGTAAGTGGGATGGGATATCTATAGACTTTATGATGGGTTTACCATGTACGTCCAGGGAACAAAATTCCATCTGGGTGATCATTGACCGACTCTCCAAGTCGGCCCACTTCCTAACCATCCTGGAGAAGAGTTTAGTAGAGATCTTGGGATGCCTCTGCATGCAGGAGATAGTTTGGATTCATTGAGTTCCATAGATGATTGTTTCATATCTTGATGCTCATTTCACACCCTTATTGTGGAAAGGATTATAGGAGGCATTAGGGACTCAGTTACGCTTGAGCATGGTGTTTCACCCCTAGATGGATGGCCAGATAGAGAGGATAATTCAAGTTCTAGATGATATGTTACGAGCTTTCATGTTGAACTTTGGTCATAATTGGGAGGACCACCTACCACTAGTGGAGTTTGCATAAAACAACAGATAAAACTCCACCATTTGTATGGAACCGTTTGAGGCTTTGTACGGGAGACCCTGCAGGTCACCACTTTGCTGGACTGACCTAGGAGAGTTAGCACTCATGGGCCCGAAGTTGGTGCAAGATACTATTGAGAAGGTTCAGATCATCCAGGAGTAGATTAATACTACACAGAGCTGGAAGAATTCATATGTTGAAAGGATATGAAGGCCTTTGGAGTTTGAGGAAGGAAACTATGTGTTCCTTCAAGTCTCACCTTAGTGCGGGTTGTGGAGGTTTGGCCAGGGTGGAAAGCAATCTCCGAGGTTTATTAGCCCTTTCCAAATTTAGCATAGAGTTGGTGAGGTGGCATACCTCTTGGATCAAGTACCATAGTTTCATTGGGCACATGACTTCTTCCACATGTCGCATCTAAGGAGGCATGTGCATGACTCATTGCATGTCATAGACTAAGGTGAGATAGACATTGAGGATGGAGAGACTTTTGTTGACTACTTGGTGGAGATCGAGGATCGACAGGTGAGGATCCTTTATGGGAGAGAGATTCCCTTGGTGTGTGTCTAGTGGCAACACAAGAATCTCTAGGAGAGCACATGGGAGTAGGAGGCTCATATTCATGCACAGTACCCACGTCTTTTTGCATAGCCTTTTGTTTTGTCTTTTTAGAGACGTAAAGCCCAAAGTTGGGGAGAATTTAATGTCCTGAATTTTTTCATGCATTATTTTTAAATATTATATGAAATTAATTCAAGACCAGGTGCTGATATGACATGTTATTCCATATCCCTATGTTCCTGGAATAAATGTTTGAAATATATTAAACTTTAAATAGCACGCATAAGCGATTTTCCTGAAAAAGTGTAATAACTTCTAAAAGGGTAACCAGATTGGAAATTTAAGGGAATCGTTTCATTCAGAGCATCAATTTTATACTAGGTGTGACCTAATGTTGGTCAGTGTGAGTCAACTGTGAAAAACAATTCACGGGACATAATGGGGATAAAAATATTTTTATTCGACATAGCGACATTTTCATTTTAATAATACTTTTTCAGTAAATTCATAGTTATCACTATAAACCTTGAATTCCCCTAAGATGTGGTGAGGAACCCTCTTGAAAAACTAAAATTATGGATTGAGCGGATTATGGATCATTGAGCTAATGGAGTTGAAGGATCTCGTCAATGACGGCAACGCAACCATTCTTCATTAACAATCGATCAAAACTCCAGGAAGGACATTTGTTTTATGATTTTATATCCCATTATTAATCTAGGATGAATGTGAATCAATTCAAAAAACAAGAATTGATATGTGCATCATCGTTAAGATTAAATTATATAGAATTGATTTCTCTTCACTCTTTATTCTAATGTGAACGAATCGAGGCCAACATGAACAGAGGCCTAGGTTTGTTCCTCAGGGTGTTCTTTGTGTTTTTATATCCCTTGTTCTTTACGCTTTTATCATTGGACCCCCATGTTCATGTCTTGAATTTTTGGTTGGTTCTGAATGTGATCGAACCCTTTGAGTGGTTGCAAACTGACAGCAGGGGGAAAATATGTGTAGATCAGTCCCAAGGAACCAAGATCTACAACTGTTTTGAATTATGGAAACTGGAGGTGGATCAGTGGTCTGCAGAAGGGGACACAGGTGCGGGTCTAGTGTGGAAGTGTGATGAGGTGAGGTGGCGATGGTGCAGTGGTTGTAGGCGGCGTTCAGTGGTGTGGATTGGCAGTAGGAGGCGGTGGCGGCGGTTGGTGTTGTGGGCAGCAGAACCTTGGGACATGACAGTGGGCCATGTGGTAGCCATAGAACTTGGAGGTGGTGGACTGTGTGGAAGCCGCAGGACACGGAGGTAGCAGGCCAGTAGGCCCGGCGGATGTGGAGGGCTGGAGCAGGCCAGCAAGGTGTGACCATGTGGGTCAGTAGGCTAGACAGGCCGGAGCAGGCCAGAGCAAGATAGCAGGCCGGAGTGGGCCAGAGCGGGTCGTTCTAGAGCAGGCCAGGTCAGGTAGATTAGGCCGGGCTGAACAGGTTTGACTCGAGTCGGTCCATGTCCTAGTAACCCCCCCCCCCCTTATAAACCTTTGAACCCCTATAAATTTCAAACGGTGTGTCTTTTTTATGAACTATCTATGGATTTGGGACCCTAACGTTGAGAGAATACTTTTGAGACCAATGGTGGGTTTAAAATCAAACATATTTCCAATGACATGGTCCATTTACACAGGTAGTACATGGGGTTAAGGAGCACTATGGGTGTGACTAATACTCACTGTTCACCCTCCCTTTTCTACATGAATTGAATTCTCTCATCCACCGTATCTTGGATGAGGCTCATTAGGGTATGTTCCCTTTATTTATTCCCTAAAGGTTGTTTGGTATCGTTTCCTACTCATAGGAGTATGATCCCTTCAGTAGGGATTCTTGGATAGAGTTGTTGGAATCCCCTGAGAGGCCCGATGCAGGATCCTCTATTCATCTCTGTGGCCTAGGTAGAGTCTTTGGTATTAACGTGACCGACTTCACTGGGCGTTGATCCTCTACTTATCAAGTTAATCCAGATGGATTTATTGGTATCACCCCATGGACCTAGCTGTGATCATCATCTGATGTACCATATCTCTCTTCAGATCTTTTAGCATATCTCTCTCTCATGACAGTTCCCGATGAATAGTACTTCTTAGACAGACATTATCAATGTTATCAGACTCAGGAGTGTGTACTCTCAGATGAGTGCTTAGTGGAATCTTCGAGTTGGATCCCTAGTGGTGGTATACAGTAGTTGTGACTTATCTCTCGATTGTGTGTATTGGTTTTGGGTATATATGGATATTCTTATTATATGTTGTAGACATATACTTGTATAGAGCTGACTATATATCTCCTTTTTGTATTACTTTGCAGTTTCTGGGTTTCCTACTGAGTATTGTTATACTCACCCCTGTATGGTCTTTGCCTGCATATGACAACCCTGCTTTTTATTACAACTTAAACATGCTTTATTACATAAAACTTCACTTGATACAACAAAGAAGATCGAGAGGTTTAGTGTCTTTGGGGCTTAGGATCATTACATAAAAACTTTAAACTTGAAATACAACATCCTTATTGAAAACTTCCTTTACATGACCACTACATTCCTTCGTACTTATCATTGCATGGGATAACCTGAGGACATGCATAAGAAAAGGGTGAGCTATAAAGCCCAGTAAGGGAGTACACAATGAATAACATGAGGAGTACAATACATGTTAGGCAATAGTCATATCAATAGATCATAAGAGAGACATGAACATAAAGGCATGATAAAGCATGATAATCATAACATGGAAATGTGGCAACAACACTTAACATTGAATTAGCATGAGCCAAGGCTCATTGCACATGGAGCATGAGTAAACCCTCATTGCACTTGAAGCACGAGTAAACCCTCGTTGCACTTGAATTAGCATGATTCAACACTCATTGCACATGACGTATCATGATACTATACTTTACCCAATGCATTGGAGCGCTATAAAGGGCGCACCCTTCTTAAACATTTCATTTCATGCATAAGTGTGCCACATGGATCATAAAACATGGATTCATAAAACATAATCATTTCTTCCACGATAAAGGAATGTGGAATTCATACATGAAACTTTACAATCAATATGTATATGTGCATAAAGGTGAATACCCTTGATGGAGAAATGGGCATGGTATTCACTACACAAAAACATTGGCTTAGAAAATCGGTGCGATTTCGGCAGCGTAACGGCGTGACATAAGAATTCATAAAAAATGTTGATGAGAGAGAAAGGGGTTCCTAATCATATTTACATGTAATGGACAGTAAGGAGATCATATATATACATGTCCCAACAATAGAAATGGAATTTAGATTCATGATACAAAAGTATTGCTTGAATGTAAAAGAAGAGAGAGAAGTTCCTTTCGGAATTTCGGCATAGTAACGGGTGCACATAGGAGGCATTTAATGAGAGAGAAAGGGTTCTCCCATCATTCAAACAATAAGAGGGCAGTATGGGGGAGGTGCGAAACCATACCCCAACATTCATAATTGAAATAAAAAGGGAAATACAACTTAAAGAAAATTGACAAAAAATGAGAAAGGAAGAAAAAACCCTTACTTGGAAGTGTGCTTCCAAAGGCTAGAGAGAGGCTTGAGAGAGGCTTCTTGGGAGCTTGGGGCACCTTGAGAGGATTCTAGAGAGAGTAGGGCAGAGGTTGGACGAACTTAAAGGGCTTTGGGTGAGGAGGAAGTGGGAGCTTGGGTGGGTTTATATAGGAAAGGTGAGAGAATTCTTTATTATTTAGGTTTGGGACCCCTTATATTAAAATAATCCAAACCACAAACCATCTCATGGTATTTGCCCATGGTTTCTGGAAAAGGAAAGAGGAAAACAATATTTTACAAGTCCAAGGTCCGAACTTATTAAAAAATTAGGGTTGCTTATGTGGAGGTGAGTCACACTCCCATGGAAATTAATTTAAAAAGGCAAAGTGTTGAATAAGTCTTGAGGGCTCCATTAATGCTTTGAAAAGTGAGTCAAACAAACCCAAAACCTCATTATTTTAATGATAAAACACATATTGGCCGAACATAAGGATTATGGTATTTTATTACATCACCATTGGGTCATTATGATGTCATAAAACACATTATATATTTAAATGGTATTTAATTTTTACCCAAAAATTTGACTGTCTCAGAAAATTATGAAAAATTCACCGTTGGATAATTTCGACGTCCTGATTCCAAAAATAATATTTATTTTATCTAAATAATTTTCTAAATATGTGAATTTTAACTTTTAAAATAAAAACCGACATTTATAAAAAATTCACGGGTTTTGACAGAAATGGCTTTCAAACCTTAATAAAAATTTTAATTGCATTCATAAAATTATAAGATCATTTATATTTAATAAAAATTAATTTAATATTAATAATAATATTTTATTAAAATATTATTTAATTCAAAAATCCTTTAATTTAATAAAATATAATTCTTAATTAAATAATAACTAAAAACACCATTTGTACTTTAAAAACTAATTACAATGTATCAAAAATGACTAGAAATTATTTTCATTATTATATAAAAAAATAATGTACATGAACATGGTGCTACTTATTTGTTACATAACCCCTTAAAATAGCCGCATAAGACCTAAGGGTAAGGTGTGCGATGGTGACAGACTCTTGGGGTTGCTCGGATAACATTGCTCGAGTGGTAATCTCTATCAACTTCCATTTTTCCCGTAGACGATCACGTTCGAGCTTGACTTGATGAAGCTCAGCTTGGGCTTGGTCAAGGGCAAAGCCCAAAGATGCCACCTCCTTTCCGAGCTCCGACAAATGGGCTTCGTAAGGGGCAATTCTACTGGATGAGGCCATCGCTTCCTTTGTCTGAGTAGAAAATTGGTTCGTTAAAGCCTTATATTTAAACTACCCAGATGATCACTGTTCAACGGCTAAAAAAGTAACGGTCACAAATCTTAACGTTAAACTAAAGAAGTTGACATCTTATAAAAACATTTTTTTTTTCATAAAGAAACATTTAACTGGATCAAGAGGGATTTTCCATTAATGAAATTTTGGGTCGTTACAACATTCCCCCCTTAAGAAATTTCGCCCTCGAAATTTTCCTTTTCCCACACTAAAACAAATGTGGGTAACTTAGCTTCATCATATCCTCCGACTCCCAAGTTGCTTCTTCAAACTTGTGGTTTCTCCACAACACCTTGACGAGGGGCATTGTCTTATTTCGTAGAACTTTTTCTCTACGATCCAAGATCTTCACTGGTTGCTCCTCATAAGAAAGATCGTATTCTAATTGTACCACCTTAGAAGAGAGTACATGTGAAGGGTCTGGTATGTACTTCCTTAAGAGGGATACATGGAAGACATCATGCACCTTGGCCATAGTAGGTGGAAGTGCTAGTCGATAGGCCACAGCCCCAACACGATCAAGAATCTCGAAGGGGCCGATGTACCTTGGACTTAACTTCCCTTTCTTTCCAAACCTCATGACCTTCTTCCACGGAGATATGCGTAAAAACACCATGTCTCCGACTTTAAACTCAAGGTCTCGTCGACGATTATCTGCATAACTCTTCTGTCGACTTTGGGCTGCCTTGATATACTGCTGAATGGTTTTCACCTTCTCCACCATTTCTTCGACCATTTCTGGTCCAAGCAGCTTACGTTCACCGACCTCATCCCAACATGTCGGTGTTCTACACCTTTTCCCATACAGGGCTTCATATGGTGCCATTTGTATGCTCGAGTGGAAACTATTATTATAAGAGAACTCAACTAGAGGAAGATGTTGATCCCATCCTCCTTTAAAGTCCATTGAGCATGCTCTCAACATATCCTCAAGTGTTTGGATAGTCCGCTCGGATTGGCCATCAGTTTGAGGATGATAGGCTGTACTGAAGTTCAGTTCAGTATTCAGAGCATGTTGAAGACTCTTCCAAAACTTAGAGGTAAATCTTGGATCTCGGTCAGACACAAAAGATAGTGGTACTCCATGCAACCGTACCACTTCCCTGATATATATCCGTGCCAGTTGATCCAAAGAGAAATCCTCTCGAATAGAAATGAAGTGTGCAATCTTTTTAAGATGATCCACAATAACCCAGATTGCATTGTTGCTTTTGGATGTCCTTGGAAGTCCAGTGACGAAGTCCATGGTGATGTTCTCCCATTTCCATTCTGGTATGGGCAATGGTTGCATCATCCCCTTAGACTTTTGCCTCTCTGCCTTCACTTGCTGACACACCAGGCACTTTGATGTATATCCGGCGATCTCCTTCTTCATATTATCCCACCAAAAGTTTTCTCGGAGATCTCGATACATCTTTGTGCTCCCTGGGTGAATAGAGAAATTTGAACTATGTGCATCATCCAAAAGTTCCTTCTTCAGCTCCAAACTTGATGGGACACATAGTCTTTTCCCAAACCGCACAATTCCTTCTTCATTAACATTAAACTCTGAGGATTTTCCCTTTTTGATAGCTTCCACTTTTTCTTGGATTCTCGCATCATCCTTTTGAGCATCCTTTAACCTTTCCAAAAGATATGGTTGAGCAATCATTTGTGAAAGGATTGATGATGTTCCCTTCTTTATGATTCCCACGTCTATCTTCATCAAGTCTAAGAAGATTGGATCCTTCTCAATTCTCATCATTGATAGAATTGCTGGATCCTTTCTACTTAGGGCATCCGCCACCTTGTTCGCCTTCCCAGGGTGGTAATGTATTGAACAGTCATAATCCTTTATGAGCTCTATCCATCTTCTCTGGCGCATATTAAGCTCTTTCTGTGTGAATATATATTTAAGACTCTTGTGGTCAGTATATATCTCACATTTCTCTCCATAGAGATAATGCCGCCAGATTTTCAAGGCAAAGATTACCGCCGCCAACTCCAGATCATGCGTTGGATAGTTTCTCTCATGGATTTTCAACTGTCTTGAGGCATAGGATATCACTTTATTATTCTGCATCAGCACACATCCTAAGCCCTTCTTCGAAGCATCACTGAATACCACAAAAAGCTCCCCACTTGTGGGTAAAGTGAGCACAGGTGCAGTGATAAGCCTCCTTTTCAACTCCTTGAAGCTTTCTTCGCATTCATCACTCCAAGAAAACTTTACTCCCTTTCGAGTTAGCTTGGTAAGAGGGTTGGACAATCGTGAGAAGTTTCTCACAAATCGTCGATAATATCCAGCTAACCCCAAGAAGCTACGGATATCAGTTACCGATGTTGGCCTCGGCCATCCCTCAATTGCATCTGTTTTGGAGGGGTCCACAGATATCCCATTGCTTGTGATGATATGACCCAAGAATGAGACCTCCTTCAACCAGAACTCACACTTGTTGTACTTTTCATAGAGCTTCTCCTTGCGCAAAGTCTCCAGTACAGTTCTTAAATGCTCCTCATGGTCCTCCTTGGTTTTGGAGTATATTAGAATATCATCTATAAATACTACCAAAAATTTGTCTAGGTAATCTCTAAAGACTCTATTCATCAAGTCCATGAATATTGCTGGAGCATTGGTGAGTCCAAAAGGCATTACTATGAATTCATAGTGCCCTTACCTTGTACGAAAAGCAGTCTTGGGGATATCTTCCTTCTTCACCCTTACTTGATAATATCCCGACCGCAAGTTGACCTTGGAGAAGTATTGTGCTCCACGCAGCTGATCAAACAAGTCATCGATTCTTGGGAGAGGATACTTGTTCTTTATCGTGATTTTGTTAAGTTCACGATAATCGATGCAAAGCCGCGTTGACCCATCCTTCTTCTTGACGAAGAGGACTGGTGCACCCCATGGTGATGCACTTGGGCGTATAAACCCTTTATCCAGATTCTCCTGTAGTTGTTTCTTCAGCTCTTCAAGCTCAACAACAGCCATTCTATATGGAGTCTTGGATATTGGTAGCACCCTAGGTATAAGTTCAATTGAGAACTCAACATCTCTTCTTGGAGGAAGACCAGGAAGTTCCTCGGGAAATACTTCAGCGAATTCCCTCACAATAGGCATTTCTTCAAGGGTGGTTTCTTCCTTGGACTCAATCATCTGAGCCAGATATGCGTGCTCATAAGGCAGTAATATCCATGCTTGAGATGATGGAGCTAAAGGAGATTCATCTTCCTCCTGACACTTGTAAAGAATCGGGGGTCGATTCTCCATATGGAGTGTGATTTCCCTCTCCCGACAATTTATGTTGGCTCTATATAAGGAAAGCCAATCCATGCCAAGAATTGCATCAAATTCCACCAAAGGGAGTATGACGAGGTTCGCCAGGAAATTCAATCCACAGATTATAATAGGGGAGGACTTATACTCATGGGATGCAATGATTGCCCCATTTTCCGTACTCACCGACATCTTTACTTCCATGGTTTGTGGTGGTGCAGGGATTGTTCTACTAAACTTTTGAGATATAAAAGAATGCGTAGAACCTGAATCAAAAAGTACTTTCGCTATTCTTGAATGAATAACTAGCGTACCTATCACCACTTCGTTGTCGGGGTTCACTTCGGCAGAAGTGATGGCAAAAGCTCTTCCTTGCTGTCTTGGAGGTTGTTGATTGCCTCCGATAACCCTTGGATTAGGGCACTGATTCGCAAAATGACCCGGTTCTTTGCATTTGAAGCATTGAACAATGCGTTGAGGTTCGAACGGAGCGTTCCTCCCCTCCGTCGCAGCCGCGGGTCCTTCTTGCTGACAGTTAACAGCTAGGTGCCCTTCTCTTCCACACTTGAAGCATTTTCTTGTCCCCCTAAGGCAATTTCCAGGGTTCTTTTTTCCACACTTTTGGCAAGTGGGGTGTTGGAATTTCTTAGCGCTGTTGGATTTATCCATCGAACCACCAGCATTGAAGTCCACCTTCCGCTTCTTGTCCCCATGATACCCCTGTGATTCTCCGATCTCCATTTCAACCTTGAGGGCACATCGGACAATTTCCTCATAGCTGTCGAAGTCACGGATCGCTAATGCTTTCCGCAATCTAGGCTTCAGCCCACCAAAGAAGCGGTCAACCTTGCATTTGGGGGTAACGAAAAAGCCGGAAGCGTATCGTGCAAGCCTTGTGAAGTTTTCCTCGTACGCTCCCACAGATTCCTCATCTTTCTTCTTGAGGGAAAGGAAGTCCCTTTCCATCTTAAGACTGAGGGTGCGTGGAAAATATTTATCGAAAAACATCTTCCGGAATACCTTCCATTCCAAAGCCTCGATCTCCTCCTCAGGCTTCGTATTTTTGATCAACGTCCACCATTGATCAGCTCCACCCTCCATACGATAAGCCGCCAGGAGAACCTTCTCTTTTTCAGAGCATTGGAGGATGGAGAATATCTTTTCAATGGAGTTGATCCATTGTTCAGCAATCGTGGGATCGGATGATCCACTAAAAGTAGGAGGCCTTTGTCTCATAAAGCTTTCAATAGCGACTTGTTCTTTCTTAGGGGGGGTTGAACGTTCCTCTTGACCAGTGTTTCTATTCAAAACTTGAGTTAGCTGAGAGAGAAGCGTGTCAAAGTTCGCTATTCCCGCTCCCATTGGATTGGGCATCTCATAAGTACAATCATCACACTGATCTTCACAACGGTTGTTAGCCCGAGTTCTCCTATTACCGGCCATTGGCTGGAATAAAAGGAAAGTTAGGGGTAACACATAAAGGGTAATCCAAAGACAAAAGTTGATGACTTATAAATAAACTTTAATCTCTTCAACTCATGAGTCTATAGGATTCAATCCAGGCTTTTCATGATCTTCCTTCTAACATATATCCTTAGGGGCATTTTTCCCTTAATAAGGGTTCATACTAAGATTGTGAATTTATCAAAACATATCCCCCGGGAGTGTCATAACCAAGAGTGCAGCAAGGCCCGTTGTCGTGCACCAGTTCCCGTTCGAGTCTAGCTCAAAGAGGTGTTTTCGGGTTTTACCCCTAGGATACATTTGTGCCAGAGCCGCCTCTACCTGCTCGTATCCAGACAGGGATGTACTTGTTTGATAAACTACTTACTTAGTATTTACCAAAACTTAGGGATGTTTTTATTATGATTAGTCTTGTATCTAAGGCTTTACTAGGGTTTCCTAATCCCAAAAATAACTAAACCTATCCTCTGATACCAACTATGGCAACCCTGCTTTTTATTACAACTTAAACATGCTTTATTACATAAAACTTCACTTGATACAACAAAGAAGATCGAGAGGTTTAGTGTCTTTGGGGCTTAGGATCATTACATAAAAACTTTAAACTTGAAATACAACATCATTATTGAAAACTTCCTTTACATGACCACTACATTCCTTCGTACTTAGCATTGCATGGGATAACCTGAGGACATGCATAAGAAAAGGGTGAGCTATAAAGCCCAGTAAGGGAGTACACAATGAATAACATGAGGAGTACAATACATGTTAGGCAATAGTCATATCAATAGAGCATAAGAGATACATGAACATAAAGGCATGATAAAGCATGATAATCATAACATGGAAATGTGGCAACAACACTTAACATTGAATTAGCATGAGCCAAGGCTCATTGCACATGGAGCATGAGTAAACCCTCATTGCACTTGAAGCACGAGTAAACCCTCATTGCACTTGAATTAGAATGAGTCAACACTCATTGCACATGACGTATCATGATACTATACTTTACCCAATGCATTGGAGCGCTATAAAGGGCGCACCCTTCTTAAACATTTCATTTCATGCATAAGTGTGCCACATGGATCATAAAACATGGATTCATAAAACATAATCATTTCTTCCATGATAAAGGAATGTGGAATTCATACATGAAACTTTACAATCAATATGTATATGTGCATAAAGGTGAATACCCTTGATGGATAAATGGGCATGGTATTCACTACACAAAAACATTGGCTTAGAAAATCGGTGCGATTTCGGCAGCGTAACGGCGTGACATAAGAATTCATAAAAAATGTTGATGAGAGAGAAAGGGGTTACTCATCATATTTACATGTAATGGACAGTAAGGAGATCATATATATACATGTCCCAACAATAGAAATGGAATTTAGATTCATGATACAAAAGTATTGCTTGAATGTAAAAGAAGAGAGAGAAGTTCCTTTCGGAATTTCGGCAAAGTAACGGGTGTACATAGGAGGCATTTAATGAGAAAGAAAGGGTTCTCCCATCATTCAAACAATAAGAGGGCAGTATGGGGGAGGTGAGAAACCATACCCCAACATTCATAATTGAAATAAAAAGTGAAATACAACTTAAAGAAAATTGACAAAAAATGAGAAAGGAAGAAAAAACCCTTACTTGGAAGTGTGCTTCCAAAGGCTATAGAGAGGCTTGAGAGAGGCTTCTTGGGAGCTTGGGGCACCTTGAGAGGATTCTAGAGAGAGTAGGGCAGAGGTTGGACGAACTTAAAGGGCTTTGGGTGAGGAGGAAGTGGGAGCTTGGGTGGGTTTATATAGGAAAGGTGAGAGAATTCTTTATTATTTAGGTTTGGGACCCCTTATATTAAAATAATCCAAACCACAAACCATCCCATGGTATTTGCCCATGTTTTCTGGAAAAGGAAAGAGGAAAACAATATTTTACAAGTCCAAGGTCCGAAATTATTAAAAAATTAGGGTTGCTTATGTGGAGGTGAGTCACACTCCCATGGAAATTAATTTAAAAAGGCAAAGTGTTGAATAAGTCTTGAGGGCTCCATTAATGCTTTGAAAAGTGAGTCAAACAAACCCAAAACCTCATTATTTTAATGATAAAACACATATTGGCAGAACATAAGGATTATGGTATTTTATTACATCACCATTGGGTCATTATGATGTCATAAAACACATTATATATTTAAATGGTATTTAATTTTTACCCAAAAATTTGACTGTCTCAGAAAATTATGAAAAATTCACCGTTGGATAATTTCGACGTCCTGATTCAAAAAATAATATTTATTTTATCTAAATAATTTTCTAAATATGTGAATTTTCACTTTTAAAATAAAAACCGACATTTATAAAAAATTCACGGGTTTTGACAGAAATGGCTTTCAAACCTTAATAAAAAATTTAATTGCATTCATAAAATTATAAGATCATTTATATTTAATAAAAATTAATTTAATATTAATAATAATATTTTATTAAAATATTATTTAATTCAAAAATCCTTTAATTTAATAAAATATAATTCTTAATTAAATAATAACTAAAAACACCATTTGTACTTTAAAAACTAATTACAATGTATCAAAAATGACTAGAAATTATTTTCATTATTATATACAAAAATAATGTACATGAACATGGTGCTACTTATTTGTTACATAACCCCTTAAAATAGCCGCATAAGACCTAAGGGTAAGGTGTGCGATGGTGACAGACTCTTGGGGTTGCTCGGATAACATTGCTCGAGTGGTAATCTCTATCAACTTCCATTTTTCCCGTAGACGATCACGTTTGAGCTTGACTTGATGAAGCTCAGCTTGGGCTTGGTCAAGGGCAAAGCCCAAAGACGCCACCTCCTTTCTGAGCTCCGACAAATGGGCTTCGTAAGGGGAAATTCTACTGGATGAGGCCATCACTTCCTTTGTCTGAGTAGAAAATTGGTTCGTTAAAGCCTTATATTTAAACTACCCAGATGATCACTGTTCAACGGCTAAAAAAGTAACGGTCACAAATCTTAACGTTAAACTAAAGAAGTTGACATCTTATAAAAACATTTTTTCATAAAGAAACATTTAACTGGATCAAGAGGGATTTTCCATTAATGAAATTTTGGCTCATTACACTGCACGCGTCGTGTCTTGTGCTAAGCAACCTTTTAACAAAGTCTAGGGTGGACTAGGACTAGACAGAGCCTTGTGAGATCAAATAGGACAAGGTGTTCCTACAGCTTCAGAAATTAGCCCTAGTACCTTACCTTCATGTTGGATCAGGTAGGGTTTTATGCGGATGAGTTTTAGGAACTTTTTTTCAGAATATTTTTGGTGGGCTTGTATTCTGGCCCTATTTTATTTCTATTACTTTCATTGTTGTACTCTGGTTTTGGGATATAGTGGTTTTCATGCATGGTTTACTTAGTGTTTTTACATTTTAGCATTTTTGGATTGGATGTTTGTGTGTGTGTGGATAGGTACTTAAGGCTAATGCCTCCCATTTATGGGATGTGCCTACTCAGTTCTAGTCACCATCCCCTGGCCTATTGAAGGTGGTCTAGGGGTATTCATGGCATGGACCCCACACTAGGATGGGTCATGACAATTTAGGGTTCTTCATCGATTCTTAGATCCCTTAGTTCATCTTGGCTTGTGGTTTCCATGCGGGGGTTAAAATTCTAAGTGTTTTGAGGTGGATGGTTTCGTAATAAGCTTTTGCCTTATAAACTATTCATGTTTTCTCATTTTAAGTAGGTTTTCTAAATTTTTTGAATGGAATTATTTATGGATTTATCTTGAAAAATGGATTGAAAATGGTTTCAAATGCATGATTTGTAAAATACAGTTATTTCATGGAATTATTAAAAAATTAATCTTCATAATGAGATGTGTTGATGATTATTTTTCAAAGTATGTGGAATTTTGATGGAAATTATTTTCAATGAATGTTTTGTTTTTATGAAAATTAATTTTCAATCATGTTATATCTTGATGAAAAATGATTTTCAAAGCATGGTATGTGAAACTGAATGGGGTCAAGGTGTAAGAGATGAATGTTGATTACTTTGAAATGATTGGCCTTAGTATAGGCAGAGAACATGAGAACCCGGGGTTTTTATGAGGGGGATTAAATTGGGAAAAACATATTATGCATGGTATGTTTTACTTAACAAGGATATACAATCACAACTCTAACTAAACTATGGATTCCATGACACTATTTAGGGGTTCACTTATTGGGGTGTTCTTTCGTCCCTTTATGTTTGTGGGCCTAGGGACTTGTGGTGTGCACTAGTCATGACTATTTGCTGATATTGTGTAAGGATCCTAGCTTAACTCGGGCCTATTGTATCCTGGAATCAATTTCCATGTTGCTACTCTTATGAAATGGTTGTTTGTTTATGCTTGGATTTTTGAAATATTTGGAATACCTTGTAGCATTTGAATTCTTTGGAAAAGGAAAAATAATTTTATAAAATGTTCTTTGAAAGTTGGTTTATTTAGAAAGGCTTTGTGAACTTTTTAAAAGGGGTGAATTCCCATGTTTTTTATATAAATCATGAAAATGTATTTCATGCCTTTGTTTTTATTAAATGATATTAAATGTTTTATCTTACAAATATTGCATATGGAACACTTTGTGGGATCTTGATGGGTTTATTTTCTTACACCCTATACATACCCTCAGGTGTGTGTAGACCCTATTTTATCTGGAGTGGGTAATGGAAAAGTGACTCATGGAGCCATCATGTATTCATGATAGTGGGGTGTGGGAGTATGGTGGTGACATGGTTCATAAGGAGATGGGTTAACTGTCATTTAAGTACTTGGGTTTATCTATTTTGGTTTGTTGTGTATTTTTCCTTATACATGTTTATTCTTCCTTTGTTGTCTCTATCATGGCATGTCAACACTATTTTATATATATTATTTTCTTGTCTCCCTTGGAGTTATATTTGTCGGAAAAACCATTATCAATGGTATTTCTTGATGCCCAAGAACTTGTTGCCAACCTGTGGTGATCAAGAACACCCTTCGGGTATTACCAAAGGTTGTAGGATCAAAAATGTAAAATGAGATGCTCAAATACAAGATGGGGGTGAATTGTATACTTTAAAAATTCCTTTAGAACCTTTAAATTTGATATAAAACTTTCTTAAGAAATTTTTATTAACCTTAAGGAAATATGTTTCTTAAGGTTAGCTTTTAACTTTAAGAAAACATATTTTAACAAAGTTAAAAAAAATTCACAAACCCTCTTAAAGAAATATTTTCTTAAACTTTACAATCTTAAGATAAAAACTTAAGAAAGATTTTCTTAAAAGAAAGATTCTACCTTAGACTTTATAGAATATTTAATATAATCAAAGTAACGGAATTAGAAAGTATAAGAAAGTTATACTTTCTAACTTTAACAAAGTTAAAAATTGCAGCGGAATAAAAACAACTTGAAATATAAAATAAGTAACAATAAGATTCCTTTAACCCAAAGAGAAGGGTATCCAACAACCTTGGATAAAGGTTCATTGATTTATACTTTCAAGAAATTATTTCTTACTCAAACCCAAGTAAGCCCTCAATCTGAAGATCAGTATCTGCCTTGCTATCCCCACAAGCCCTCAATTTAGAAGGAAATTGGAACCTCTGTCTTCCAAATCCGGAAGCCCACAATTAGCACAATCGGAGTCTGCACAAAGCAAGTCTGACCAATTTGTTCACGCCTGAACAAGTTTTTCTCGACATCCACATGAAGCACTGAGAGTTGTAAGATCCTCTCTCTCTAGAAACCATTTCACAAACTTTGATCGCTTTTCCATTCATTGTTTATTGTTGAAGTTCACTCAGTTACTTTTCTCGTTCAAATGAACTTTTATTTATAGGTAAAACTTCCCAACAGTTGACTCCACTCCAACGGTCATATTTTCCTTAAATTTTGGAGGGACCTGGAAACATTTCAAACAGACAACGGTTAGCTTGTAACAAATTGTATGACATTATTTCATGTATAAGAAACGATGTTAAGTTAAGGTAAATGTTAAGTATAAGAAAACTTAGAATCCGATAATATTGGAATGATACATTAAGAAATTCTAACAATATCAAGAAAATGGATTCTTAAGAAAATGAAAATCTGATTAAGAAAAATAGTATCACTATTTTTGGGTACCTGTATCATAAAAACAGTATGACATTTGTATCAAAATCGATATCGTAAAATAGCATGACATTTGTATTGAAATCGGTATTATAAAACAGCATGACATTTGAACCAGAATTAGTATTATAAAACAGCATGACATTTGTACTGGAATTAGTTTTATAAAACATCATGACATTTTTATCAGAATCAGTATTATAAAACAGCATGACATTTGCACTGGAATCGGTATTATAAAACAGAAATTCAAATCTGTAGGTAAACGTAATGATAGATTCATAAGTATAACAGAGTGACAATTCTGTAAGTATAATGGAATGAGATTTTTGTAAGTAAATGTGATAATAATTCTGTAAGTAAAACAGAATTAAAAAACTATAAGTAAAACATAATGAAAAATTTGGAACTTAAGAAAAATTGTTTGTTATTTTTGAAACATAAAACCATAAGGAATGGAGAAGTCATAAGATAACCTAAATGACTCAACACAGGTTAGCTCGGGTGTCTGATTCAGGAATGATCTGGGTCAAGCTGTGATGCACCATTTATTTTTTTTCTCTTAACTGACTTTGTTTCTCCTTCAACTGTTCTTCCAATGGGTGATCATTGATTAATATGGTTTGTATTACATCGAATGTTTATTCTTCCTCAGCTTGATGTCATGGGGTCTTGTGATTTGAAAGTTGATTGTGAACACTATCATAACTGAATTCTTTTTCCCATACATTAGTGTGTAACAAAGGTTTCACATGTTATTTCCATTGATTTTTTTCCTCAGTTTCAATTGTAAATAGAGATTGTTCAATAATATATTATTTGGACATGATAAAATTTATGACATGCTCAATGAGTTTGTCAATTTCTTTGAATTGTGAATATAGTCAATGATACATTATTGAAGAATGGTCATGCTATAATGCTTATCACAGCTTGAGGGAGGGAATAAAGAGAGGAAATAAAGAAAACAAACATAACATAAAGAAATAAAAAACAAGAAATATATACAAGTGTGTAAGAACATTAAATGATCAACTTGATCCCAGGAAATGACACTGATAAAGCGTGATTGTCGTAGGCCTCAAAAAAAACACAAATTTTTAAACTCCTAGAATTAAGATATGGATCTTACAAAATTAGTCTCATGAATACCCTATTAATACACTCATTGTTCTATTGCAAACTTCAATTTGATAGCTCTTAGAGCCCAAACGAGTGCCTAAATCAAAAGTTATGGTTGTTTTAAGTTCAAGTCTTATTTTCAACTTCTTTTAGGATCTTATTTAATTAATTGACTTTTTATTTCTTAATTTTTTTTAAATATGCATTACTCAATATCAATTAGCGGGGCACTCTGATAATATTACTATTAACTAGACTTGAGATCTTGGATCGTGTACTCAACCTATGGGCCACTGAGCCTTCATCCCATCAATGTAGAGCGGTTTGACTATACTAGAGTAGCCTTTGGATGATGGATCAGAGTGGTATCAATCACCAAGTGGAACTAGCTAGACACAGACATGGTGGGACAAGGTAGATATGCCACTGAGTTTAGGCCATGTACAACTCTGTGCGATTTGGGGACACACTGACCACATCATTAGGTGGTGATCTAGGTGAAAACACTGAAGAATCATTTTAGAGGGGTTGTTTTAGTGCATTTGGGTCAAATTTGTAAGGTTTTGGTATCCCAAGACCTTCAATTCGTGTATTATACATATCCAGTCCATGTAAGGGTTCCCTCTCAATCTAATTATAAAGTGTTTTTATCCAAAAATAAGATATATGAAATTGGTGGTATAAATGATAATTCATAATTAGTTAAATTTTTTATCAATAAAATTTTTTTGATAATAAATAATTACTTAATTTAACATAATTTGTGGTGGTTTTTACAAAAAATCTCTAAAAAATAAAAAAAAAATCAAGTATTTAGCAGCAGTTCAAAAAACTGGTGATAAATTACATTTGTTTTGTAGCATCAAGATATATTTTATTGGTTGAATTTGAAAAAAAAAGTTTTAATGTAATATATCAAATAAAAGTAGAAATAACATATTAATGTATAAAAAAAATAAGTGTTACAAACATAATTCATAGTTGTAAATTATTTTATTGTGGATGCTTAGAGATGACACTGACTAAAGTACTAATGAAACTATGGGTACCCAAATCATAACCCATTTAGTTTTTAAATACTTAAACTTGTTTATATGTTATTTTTTAAAATCCATTATCCTAACCCTATCATATTATATTTTAAAACAATTTTAACTATCATAATCCATTTAAATATTTGTATATAGTTTTAAAATTTTAAAAAATATTTATAAATATCAAATTAAAAAAATATAAATATATTTTATATTTTTTTATAATTTAAAATTAAACATGTAATGAATTAATAATAATAAATTTGATTTAATTAAAATTTATAATTAATTTATAAATGTAATATGAATTGAATTCAAAATAAATAAATATATTTTATAATTTTACAATCATTTAAAATAATATATTCAATAAATTAATACTAATTAATTGAATCGAGTTGAAGTTGAAGATATAATAAGATTACTACATGAAAATATTTTCAATATTAATAGGTGTTTGAATTTAATATTATAATCTTATAAAAACCAGACTAATCATTTAATTAACCATAATTAAATGGTTGGCTACCAAATAACGATTATGGGTCACCACCCTCAAAAATTATAGTCTCATATTCAGGTCTCAACCTAAACCTCATATTGGTCATTGGATGACTGCCAAATGTCTAATAACTTCTTTGTCCCTTCTATTAGTCACGAGGTTTGAAAATTAAATCGGGCATTCAGTTGAAATTCAAAAAAAATATCAGTCGAAGACCTCAGCGAAACTCTCAGAAAATCTCTCGGTGAACCCTTCGGATCTTCCGTGAATTTGTTGGTGAACGCATTGGAAGATTGGTCGATGACGTATCAGTGAACCCCTTAGCCAATCCCTTAGTGAAACCCTCAGTGAAACCCTCATCCAATGTATTGGAGAACCCCTCTTCTATGAATCTATTGGCCAATGTATAAGTGAACCCCTCAGCCAACCCCTCAGTGAACCCCTTGGCGAAACCCTCAGCCAACCTTTTGGTGAACCCCTCAGTGAATCTCTTATAAAAACTTAGTTTTCTACCAATAATAAAGGAATATGGTAGGTTGTTTATGTGATTTCTATTTGTTTTCATATTTTTTATTTATTAGAGTGACCGAGATACAGTCATATTTGGTTGTTTGTTTGTAAATATTTTGGAGATAGGGAGATATATGGATTAATATTATGTCAATTTGTATTTGTTTGTGTGGGTTATTAGAACAATATAAATGCAATGATTTGTTTTCTTTCTTCTAGGATGTTTAAATAACAATTTTCAGTTGAAGTTTACTTTATTTTCCACTAATTGCAAGAATGGAAAATTTTAGTGGAAATTCCAATTGATTTTCACTATGAAATTCTAATGGGAATTTACACTATCATATAATTGATTTATAGTCTGAATTTTAGTTTCCATTTTTTAGCGTGAATTCCCACTAGAAATTTCCATTTTATTGGTAATTTTCCATTAGTATTTAACACTGATTTTATCGAATTTATTTGAAGAACTGGTAGTTTGTATTTGGATTTTCCAATTAGTTGGAATTGATAAATTTTTAAGGGATTGTTTTCCTTTTTGAATATTATAACAAGTAGAAATTTTTGGGTGACATTTCTAGAGTAATTTTTCATTGGGAATTTTTAATTTTATTTGTTTTCCTTTGGGAATGTTTCTTACTATCTATTTTGAGTTTCCTCCAGGAATTTCCAGTGGGAATTTTCACTGCGAATTTCCTATTGGTATTTTCACTACAAATTTAAATTGAAATTTCCTCTAGAAATTTTGATTTCATAGAATAGACATGATTTATAAATACCAATTAATTCAAAGTTTAAATTTCAACTATAAATTTTCATTTCCAATTAGTGGTTGAATACAATTTCAAATTTCCTTTGATAGTTTCCACTGTGGATTTCCAATGGAAAACTTATATAGGTATTTCTGTTGGGAATTTTTATTCACTAATAATTGATATTGATAATTTGAAGTGGGAATTATGACTGGGGATTTATAGTTGTAATTTCCCACTATAAATTATATAGTGTTTATTCCAAGTGGAAATTTGAGTGGAAATTCCCAACATAATTTTCCAGTGGAATTTCTTAGTAAAATTCATTTATAAATTTCAATTATTAAACATTTATTTTCAATAAATTTAAACTTTCCTTTTATAATTACCATTGTAAATTATCAGTGGAAAGTTTAACTAGAAATTCCTAGTGGAAAATTTTAGTGTAAGGTCTTAATCCCCACTATAAATTCATGGTGAAATTCAATTACATTTTCTAACTATTGAACAATTTATAATTGAACCAGTTGTAATTTTCCAGCAACAATTCTTAGTGATTCGGTGTTGAATTCCCAATGGAAATTCCCAATGTAAATTAAAAATCCCAATGTAATTTTCCTATGGAATTCAATTATAATTTGAAACTATGGAACAATTTATAGAATGAGTTTAAATTGTACACCGAGAATTCCCACTGTTGTCATGGAAATTCCCATTTAAAAATTCCAGTGGAAATTATGAGTGTAAGGTCTTAGTGTAATCCCCAATGGAAATTCACAATGAAATTAAATTAAATTTTTAACTACTTAACAATTTATAATTGAATTAGTTGTAATTTTCCAGTGATAATTCCCAGTGAAAATTCAGGAATGAATTCCCAGTGGAAATTCCCACTGTAAATTACCATTGGAAAGTCTGAATCCCAATATAAATTCTCTATAGAATGCAATAATAATTTTCAAATACAGAATAGATGAGTTGAAATTGTACGCTGAGAATTCCTACTATTTCCATGAGGAATTGTACTAGAAATTTCCAGTGGTATTTCCATTGAGAATTAACAATAGGATTTACATTGGGAATTTTCTCTATGAATTCTTGATTTAAATTTATAACTACATAAAAAATTATAACCAATTTAAAATTTACATTGGGAATTTCTAATTAGAATTTCCGCTGGGATTTTCACAGGGCCTTTTCGTTGTAAAATTTCAACTAAATTATAATTTCAAATTAGATAACTTATTTTTTCAACCAATTGAAAAATTCTAGTGGGAATTTTCAGTAGGATTTCCAATAGAAATTTTCACTGGGAATTTCTAGTGGTATTTTCCAAAATTAATTTTTATTGGTCAATTTATTTAAAAGTGTTTATTCAAAGTCATTTAGAATTTCGGTAGTTAGAATTTTCACTGGGAGTTTTTTATTTTCACTTCTTTTCCTTATATTAACATTCAAATATCCTTAATGCTAATTTTTTAGGGATATTGTTTTTTTATGATAGAAGAAGCCTCTACATCAGCTGCTAGACTGTACAAGTCTTCGGTGACTGAGTTTTGAAAAATATTCAATGAGATTATGCCTAATAATACTAAGAATCACAACAAATTTATTCAAAGGATGTCATTTTGGCAGTTGTTTAAAGTGTTTCTTGATAACATATTGCTATTCAATTATTGTAAAAAAGTCTATGGATATATTTTATTTTTACTAAAGAGGTACAATGTCGATTTAAAAATGTTTAACATAGCTGGTAGGATGATTTAACAGTTTTTGACATCTGCCATATATTTGGAATTAAGGATGGTGACTTACATTTATCAACTACCTATACATTACAGCCAAATAGTTCAACACTTTTGAGGATTAGTTTTGCCCATGTTGGATGGATATTATCATAGGGTGTGTTATGGAGAGCCATTATTGAAACTATTGAAGCTAGTGAAGAGCAAGATTTCTATGATATGACATGTTTTCTTTGTTTTTTTGCATGCATGAAATTATTTTTCCCCACATACGGTTCTTATGTGGTTTGGAACTTCGTGAAATATTTTGAAGATATATCCAAATTGAAGATCTATTCTTGGTCTCATGATATTTATGGCCAGCTTATTACATCTATTAAAAAAATAAAACCACTCCTTTAAAATTTTTCAGTTCTATTGTCGGTTTATTGGTAAGTTCTTAAAATTTATTTAACTGATTAATTTTGCTAAGTTGGTTGATAAATTACTAGGAATATTAATTTTTACAGTATTGGTATGTTGATAAGTCTAGGAATATTTCACCAAAAAGAGAGGGTGCACCATTATTTGTTCGGTGGAGTTTGCAAGATGTTGTTGCTTCTCTACAAGAAACTATCAAGGTACTGATAGTATAATATATTTTTGAAAATACTTTATTTTCAAATTAATTTATAACATCTAAAATTATGTTTCCACTATTCATTTTAGACTCCCACCACACCAAGACAAAGCTATAGGCAACAATCAAGGCCTTATGAGGCTAAACAACTTGTTCAGCGGGTTGTTGATGAAAAAAACTTCATTTAGTATGAAAGAACAAGTGAAGATTGTTTCAAATGAGTAGAATGTGGGATTGTACATGGAGAATTTCAAACTTAATAAAAATTTCAAGAGACTTGAATCCCAATTAAAAATGAATAATAGACAGATTATGCTTTTTAGAGAAAGGCTGAAGATCAAAGAGAAGGAAGATATGAAAATAGTTTATGGTGAGGAGAAAGGAAGTGTTTTAGAGGATGTTAGGATTGAAGAAATTAAAATTGAAAAGAATACAAATTCATACACTATTATCAAGGGTATCACACTGGAAATTCATATATATGAGATGAAGGAAACAAGTAATATAGAGGTAAATAAGGAGGATGAAGATGTCAATGAAGAATTGAGTAAGGAAGAACCAAAATGTGTTATACAGTCTAGTGCAGCCTATTCTACCTCAAAGATACATACGTCATTGATTAGAGGTGCAAAGAGTGGGGTAGGGAAACCAAAGCATCAGTCTCCTTATATATATACAGAGGTGACTATGAAGAATAGGATGACAATGTCCCAGAAGCTATCCCAACTAATTCCTAGGTGGGTGAGGCAGTAGAATATAGTGACAACACATGATACAAGGTTGATTCAAATGTTCCTTGATGTTGATGGGGAGATGTAATGTTACTGAATTTATGTAGTTAGAATATATTTTAATATATTTTACTATGTAATGAAATACAAATGACCTTCCATGACAACAATGCGACATTTCTGTGATAGTATGTGTAATGCCCCGGCCCTAAAAGTTCAGAGTCGGTGTATTATTTTATTACATCGATATGATTACAAGGAATCAAATCCTGAAGGACCGATCAGTTTAGCAGTCCTGGAAATTTATATTACATACATGATACCTATAATACATTGGTAAATAGAAAATAAAACATGATACATAATAAAATGAAATAAATTTCATCCTTGAAATCTTATTCAAAGATTTCTTCTTCATAACCTAGGGAAAAGAAATATAATAAGGGTGAGCTCAAATGCTTAGTAAGGGTAAGTAAATCAGAAAAAAAAAATGCCAATTGATGAGAATAATCAACATGGAAAGGTAAATAACTGATAACATGTGCTATTTAAATAACTAAATAAGGCATAATCAATATGGAAAGGTAAGAAACTAAAACACATGTCATTTAATTAATAAACTAAGAATAGAATGCATCCATAGATATGTTAAAGAAAAAATATCATGAATAAATAACAAGTGAGTATAAATGAGGTAAATGCTTAATTATTAGACATAATATTTCTTAGGTACATGGTACCTTTACCATCAAGACCTTTCATAAGATGGTTTATCATATTGGGTAAAAATACATCTAATTTGGAACTGATTCGTCTAATGAGACTATCAATGTATCGAGGAGCTATCTATAACCGGGCCCCACTCATGTCGTACCTATCCAAAACATTCCTCATATATAGAATAATCAATTTAATTCATGAAAAATGTTCCTTCTCAAATATTTGTATCGAATAAAATATAAAAATTTATCAATAATTCCCCAGTTGATTGAATAACTGTCAAAGTGAACATTGTATGTAAAATGGTATACAGTTTAGGCAATAATAATATCCATTGTATGAGAATATAGATATTTAAGACAAATGTAATGTACCATAAAAATGATCATAAAGAAGGTGATTGTTTCAAGAGAAACTTAACAATCACAAAAGAAAGTGATATTACAAAGGTAATCATTAAACACATTCTTAAGGAAAATAATATTTAAACATTTGAAAGTGTCTCATACCACTTTGAAGCATTTGAATCACAATACCCATAAAGGAATAACATTGAATGAAAGTTTTGAATACCATAAATATAAAATGATTCATGATATAATATATCAAAATGGGTAGTAGATACACCACACAAAATAAGTAAGTGGTGAATATGACATTTATCTCACAGATGTAAAAAGTGAGATAAAAATCTCTTACCTTGCATTTCCTTTTTTTTAACATCCTTTAAACTCATGTATAAGGGTTTTAAATATGTTAATAAATTATAAAAGATACATATTTATTTTTATAATATCATATATTATCTTCATATAATATCTCATTACCCATTTGATAACAATCATTCATTATTTTCACTATTTTGAGTGTTAATTGCCTAGTTTTCCAGTATGTCTTGATTTGTTATTTGTTATTCCTATTACATAGATAATTATTTCATCATCTACAGAATGTAAAAAAATAATGTATATATCATATATATTCATTATATATGTATTTATAATAATCAATAATATTTGGAGATATGAAATGAAATGCACCGTTCATGGATATTGTAGATCGTACATACGCATGAACGCTACTTCCATTTCTTTATAATATTTAAAAGAATGAAAAGTAAATTATACATATGTATATTATAATTATATTATCATATTAATATCATATATTTCATATAAATTGATTAAAAATATCCTTAATACATTCCATGTATAGCGTGAATGAATCACATCACTTTGATGAGGCGGTAGTCCACACATCCACAAATGAAGTTATCATATTTACACAAAATGGAAAATATAAAGGTATGTTTTATAAAAGAATTAAAGAAGAATAAATACATAATAAATATCATATATATCATATATTAATAGTGTGTCCATCATAATTCCCAACCATTAAAGGTTGTAAGGGAAAAACGAATAGCATCATTTTGTGAGGCGCTAGTTTGTCGTGCACAAACGGTAAGTTCGTTACTCATTTGATGGAAGTGTGTGTAGATTTAGTTCAAAACCATAACATAAAAACATATCAATATATTTAGTATTCTATTTTTATTATATAATCTTGTAATAATAATATTTTAGGGGGGTTATAATGAAAATAATACAAAAGATCTTGAGGAAGGATGTTACCTCTTCTTTGAGTAACTCCTTTTGGTTTGCACCAAAGGGCTTCCTTGGATGGATTCCTTCCCAAATTTATGCTTATAGGATGAGTTTATATATGTTTTTAGATTATTTTAGTAGATTTTTTGTGATACAAAGGTCTTGAGATGTGTGAATAAGTGGGAGAGGTGAGTACCTTTTTATAGTGGAGGAGGAGTGGCATTCCTGTAAATTTTGGAAAAGGAATTTCCACCCACATTTTTCCCTTGTCAAGTAGTTATAATAATGGAAATAATTATATAAAATAAATAATAGTGTAGAAATATGTCCATAAAGTGGATTTTGGACAAGTTTTTAGGTCATTTTGTCCCTTAAGTTTAAGGTTTAGTCTCTTCTTAAGCTAATTTTCTTCTTAATCGCTGTAATTAATTTTAATCACTTTCACTAATATTTTTGATCAAAAACTAATTTAAAATTATTAGAAATTATAAATAATGAATATTACAAATATTTAATCCACTTTTTAAAATTACAATCACATAATTGATAGAAATTAATTTAAAATTAATCTCATGGACGAGACAACAATGTGGGTTTTAAAGTAAAAACATTCAAAAGTTTGATAAGTTTTTATATCCAATTTCAAAGTGAAATTTATTATAATGAAATAAATTGGATAAATAGATTTAAAATTTATCTAATTAATATTTAAAACTAATAAAAAATTTAATTTAAACTTATAAATAAATTAGATGAAAAAAAAATTGAACTAAAATTCAATATTTTTCACTATTCATGAAAAAATGAAACTTCACATAAAAATACAAAAAACTAACCCTAACATAATTTTGAGATTTAACTTTCAAAAATGAAGTTTATTTTGTGACATTAAATTCATAAGAGTTTAAAAATTCATATTTAAATTAGGCGCACCATTAAAAGGTGGTAAAATTGTCTTTATAAAAATATAGGTTTTTATGCATAATATTGGGTTTGTTTTTATCTTGTGATTATCAAATATATTGGATGAATAACAAAAATATTTTATTGAATATATAATATATAGATTAAATTAATATCACTCTCTAATTTTAATTAATTTATTTTATTAGGAAAAAATTATTTTTTGAGCATAAAAATTGTTTTTTATAAAAAGAATCCCTTTATATTCAATTGGTTATTATAATCATTTCTAAATAATTTGTAACCAATGAATTAAACCATATATTTTTATAAGTTATTTAATAATATTAATAACCATAAATTTAATGACTAGGTTTTATGTTGTTATATTAAATAATAATATCTTAATAATATATTATTGTTCAGTAAAACTCAGTCTTGTGTGTAAAGCAAACTACCAAACAAAGTCATTCTTGTGTGTGATGCAAGATAACTCAGTGTTGTGTGCATTACAAGATATATAAAATGTTTATTTAAAATATTAAATATATCCTAAAGTCTTAAGATGTTATATTCTTTTCTATGCTTGTTGTTTCATGGCATACACGGTATTAAATACAACATTCTTACTTTAGAATTTCAGGGTGTTACATTCTCCCCACCTTAATTAAATTTCATCCTCACAATTTAAACTTGATCTCAGTAATTGAGGGTTTGATATTTTAAGAAACTATTGTTTAAAAATCCACATTGTAAAAGGATTTGAGCTGAGTGATGCAAAGGAATGTAAACAACCTCTCTTCAGAAAGCTCGAGGATGGAGGTTTCTTGGTCAATGCAGACCCGGAAGCTCTTATTCAAAGGGAACAGCTGTGAAAATTCTCTATTCTTGGACGAATCTCATACAATACAGGAGATCATCCCTGGTCTCTGCTTGAACTAAATAACCAGATTGCACATTGTTGGGGCTTTTCTAAATGGAAGATGGTTCCTATAGGTAAAGGATATTATCACATCCTTTTCAGCACACAAGCCGAGCTTGATCAGGTATGGAAACTTGGTAATTTGCACCTTAAGCCAAGCTTTCTTAGGATTTCGGATTGGTATGCTGATTTTAACCCTTTTACTCACAAAAATTCTATGGCACATATTTGGGTTAGAATTCATGGACTTAATTGGTTTTATTGGCATCCAAAGATATTGAATGATATAGCTTCCTGCTTAGGTTCCCCTATCAAAATAGACCATAGAACTTTGAGTGGTGACCTTGGTTTATATGATAGATTAATGGTTGAGGTCAACTTAGCCAGTAATTTACCATCTACTATTGGTTTCAACACACCCACTAATAGATTTGAACTCACCATTGAGTATGAAAAGAAACCTCCCTTCTGTGATGTGTGCAAAATGATTGGACATGATTTTTCTACATGCAGGGTGGTTAGGAAACAAATGAACCCTCCAATTAACAGTGATTGTAAAGAGGTTAATTATGGCAAAAAAGAAAAAAATAAAACTGATAAGGTTGAGCACTCTAAAAAAAAGTAGGACATTTGGGTTAAAAAGATCAATGATCCTTCTTCCCTGGAAGGAAAATCTTGGGGTGTCTTAGTTGATGAAGAAGCCTCGCATAAGAATGAAAATACTGCCTTGGGCTTAGAGGCCATAGTGGCTGGGGAAGTTGGAAATAGCATTTATAATAATCCCCCCACTGTCCCCAACATATCTTTTACTGCTTCTACTTCTGGAACTTTAATTTTACATGAAAATGTTAGTAAGGACTTGGAGATCTTACCTCCTTCGGCTCAGGAAGGCACTACTGATGTTTCCTTCAAAGAACATGGTGAAAAGGGGAAAATCCCAGACTCATCCTGTTACTGTTTCTGCTAATATAGAAGTTCCCAAGCCTTTGGCTGACCTTCATGAGGTTACATAGTTGAATTTTCATGCTGTAAAATTCATTCCTTTAGCTACTGGTAAAACTGATTTACCTATCTCTTTAACTTCTACACATGCTGTTCATAACTTATCTCTCCCTATTACTAATGTTTCTATTTCTGTTCCTAAATCTGCTCAAGATTCTTCTTCCTCTCTGGTTAGTAGGGTGGTTTCTAACTTCCCTATTGACAAACAGAAATCTACACCTATTATCAATCCCACTTCTGATCCTCAGAATCATGTGGGTTTAAGTACTGTTTTGTTTGAAAACATTACTAAATCTTTATCATATTCTGATTCTATCTTGGTTGGGGCTATGACACATTCCTTTTCTGAACAATCTTCTGCTCTTGTAGCTGTCTCCATGGCCAGTCCTTCTACCACTCCTGATATGGCTACTCCAGATAATGTTGCTCTAGATGTGACACAGTCTCTAAATGATCAGTTAACTGTTCATGGAACTATGGGAGAGCACCCACTGGACAGGTCTGATATCATGGATCCTTCGGTCTCTATCCTAAATCCCAATTCTAATCCAAAAGCAGATGACTTGCAAAACTCTGAAAATCAGGAGACCAAACAAAACCCTTCATCCTCCCCAATGGTCACGAGATCTCAAGGGAAGAAAGGTGCTGGGAAGTCAAAAAATAAAAAGGGTTCTAACCCAAAACTCAATTAGTAATGAATTTACTATATTGGAACTGTTAAGGTGTGGCTAATCAAGACACCTCCATCACTCTTAGGAGGTTCTTAAATACTCACAAACCTCTTCTTTTTTCTATTTCCGAACCTAAAGTCACTTTCAAAATGAACTTCTTGAGATTTGGTTCTCTAAATTACAATTTCCTAGGCTCTTGCAAAAGAGATTCTCACTCTGATTCTATGTGGATTTTTTCCATACCTCTTTAAAAAATGTCAATATTTTTAGAATCTCTGATCAGCATCTTACCTGTGATTTTTCGTGGAACGATCGCCATACTTTTTGTACTTTGGTTTATGCCAAGAATAGATATCAAGATAGAAGAGACTTATGGAATGATCTTCTTGATTTGGATAAATGCATTAAATCTCCTTGGGTGGTCATGGGTGACTTCAATGCCATCCTCATCCCCTGTGAAAAAATTAGACACTCTCACCTTTCTATATCCTCTAGGGAATTCAGAGCTGCTATTGAAGACTGTAATCTTTTTGAAATCACACTTTCTGGTGCTAAATTTACTTGGTACCGAAACCACCTTAATAAAAAGGTTGCTAGTAATCTTGATAGGGCCTTTGTCAATATGAAGGCTCTTGATAGCTGGGATAATATTTCTAGTGTTACTCTCCCTAGGCTCAACTCTGACCATTATCCTATTCTAGTTAGCCTTCTTATAAATGAAAAGAAATCGGTCCTTCCTTTTAAATTTAATAATGCTTGGTCTTAGAATCTTAACTGTGTTGCATTCATTCATAACATCTGGAATTCTATGAAACATCAACAAGACTCTTTTTCCTGTATACACAAATTGAAAACTCTCAAACAGGCCCTCAAAGGTTGGTGAAAATCTTCAAATTCTCAAATTGATCTGGATATCTCCTTACTTGAGAAAGAGCTTAGTTGTTTCCAAACTCAAAACACCAACTCTGACTTCAACTTGGATCCTAAATTGGAAGTGAATATCTCTGTCAAACTTAACTCCTTTCTTACTTTCAAAGATAACATTCGCAAACATATTTTCAGGACCAAATGGCTTACTGATGGAGATCGTAATACCAAAATCTACAATTGCCTTCAAAGAATTAGAAAGACTAATCGTCCTCTTTCCAAACTTACTAATAATGGAGTGATCATTTACTCTGAAGAGGCCATCACAGATCATGTTACCTCGTACTATCATAACATTTTTAATGGTCCTGGTCTAAACACTGATCTTAAATATGATATTATTCCTCAAATGGTGGATGAAAGGGACAATGAATTGCTTCTGAGCACTCCTCTTGATCATGAAATTAAAGACACTGTCTTTGGCCTCAATCCTGATAGTGCTCCTGGTCCGGATGGGTTTAACAATGGTTTTTTCCAAAATCATTGGGACATAATCCACAAGGACGTTTGTAACCTTGTTAAGAGCTTTTTCACTCGTGGATTCCTCCCGCATGGAATCAATGCTAAATTCATAACCTTAATACCTAAGGTTGAGAATGCTTTTGAGATCCATCAATTCAGACTGATTGCTCTTATTAACACGATTTTTAAAATCATAACCAAAATCATTGCAAATAGAATTGCTCCGATTTGAAATAGAATTGTTTCTTGGAATCAGTTTGGATTTATTAAAGGAAGATCCATTCAAGATTGTATTTGTCTTTCCTCTGAATGCTTTAACAGTTTAAATAAAAATAATAGAGGGGGATGTGTGGCTATCAAACTGGATATCAAAAAATCTTTTGACACCATTGATTGGAATTTCATCTTTAAAGTTCTAAAAAGATTTGGATTTCAATATATTTTCATTGGAAGAATTAGGAACTTATTTCATTCAGCTTATATCTCTATTCTTATTAATGGCACTCCGAGAGGGTTTTTTAATTGTTCTAAAGGTGTTAGACAGGGTGACCCTCTTTCTGCTATTCTTTTTGTGATTTCTGAGGATTATCTTAGTAGACTCCTCAGTAATTTGGTTGATCAAAGTAATATTAAACCTATACAGGTTGCTAGAAATCTTAATTCCCCCACCCACTTTCTTTATGCTGATGACATTATCCTGTTTCTAAAAGGGGATCAAAAGAATATTCATATTTTTAAGAAAGCCATTGCTCATTATGAGGAGGTCTCTGGTCAAGTGATCTCTTAGAATAAATCCTTCATTTTCTTTGGTAATAATTTTCCTGTTAGAAGGAAAACTAGTATTACCACTTTTTTGGGAATTAAAGAGGGCCTTTTTCCTTTCACTTATTTGGGAGTCCCAATTTTTTGGGGGAGACCCAAAGATAGCTACTTTGCTAATGTTATTGATCAGATTATAAACCAACTTTCCAGTTGTAAAGGGAAATATCTCTCTATGGCTGGGAGAATTTTCTTGGTCAAGTTAGTCATTGTATCTAAAATGGTCTACTCCCTCATGATTTATAAATGGCATGTTGTCATTTTCAATAAAATTAATACTTATATTAAAATTTTCATTTGGACTGGAAGTATTCTTGAAAGGAATCTTGTCACTATACCTTGGAATTCTTGTTGTAGACCTCTTGATAAAGGTGGGATTGGCATAAAAAATCTAAAGATTTTCAATGATGCTCTCCAGGCCCGTCTCACTTGGCATATTTTTAATCCCTCTTCCAATGCTACTAAATTTTTGTACCACGGATTTCTTTCTAAGATCTTAAAAGGGAATCTCACTTTCATTAACTCTTCCATCTGGCCATCTATTAGGGAATCTTATCATAAGATCATAGAGAAATCTAGATGGATGGTTAGTGCTAATTATTCAATTAACTTTTGGTGTGGCAAATGGTATGATAACACCTTGATAACATTGTTACCTACTAGTCACATTCTTGAGGACACTGATCAATCTATAAAAGATGTTCTTCAATTTCATCGTCATGATATCCCTAATAATATTATGCAAATCATAGATAATCATTCCTTTTCTCCTGATGGTGACTTCCTGGTCTGAGAACCTACCCCAAATGGCATTCTTGACTCTAAAATCTTTTATAAGCAGAATTTTTCTCACATTGATTCAAATTATATATGGGTGAGCCAGTTTAACAAACCCTGGATTAAACCCTCCAGGCTCACTCTCATTTGGTGTATTGCCCATAATAGATTGCCTACAGATACTGTTCTTCAAGTTTTTGGCATCCAGCTTTGTTCTAAATGTCACCTTTGTAACCAACACAAGGAGGATGCAGATCATCTCTTCCTGTCTTGTGCGACAGCCTCTGCCTTATGGAATTTTTTTTTTTGATTTATTCAACTTTAGATGGTCTTTTACTGATCTTATTTCTGTGTTTCTTAAAAACTGCACTAGATCTGAACTTTCTTTGCAGATCAACAACATCTTGCTGGCGGCAGTGGCTGAACTCATCCACAAGATCTGGTACGTTAGAAATGACCTTATTCATAATAATCACACTTTTAGTCTCAATGCAGGAAAATCTCGAATTCTTGTCGCGATCCAGGAAGCTGCATTTATTCAAAAAGAATGCTACAACAACTCGGTTGGGGACTTTGAGATCCTTCACCGCCTCCGAGTTCCTGGCATTTTCCCAAAGCCCAAACGCACCTTCGAGGTTTTCTGGCAGGCACCAATGCCGGTATGGATCAAAGTCAATGTTGATGGTACTTCCAAAGGGAATCCAGGCCCTTCCAGTTGCGGTGCTATTTTTAGAGATTCTGCTGGTCAATGTCAGGGCTGTTTCTACGTTGGATGTGGTCACTCGTCATCGCTGGAGGCAGAACTATTGGGTGTCATCTATGCTGTTGACTTTTCTCTTCAAAGAGGTTGGAGGAAGTTATGGATTGAGAGTGACTTAACCACCATCATTCATGCCATCTGGAAGGCAACATTCATCTGGCCTAGAAGCATACTACTCGTTGGATGAACTGTCTTAACTCGCTTAATGGGATTGATTTTATAGCTACCCATACTTACCGTGAAGAAAATTTCGTTGCTGATGCTCTTGCCAACAAAGGAGTTCACCAGCGCATAACTTGGCTGGAATCCCTGCCTGCTGATTTATTTGAGCTTTTTTATAGAGATTGTAAAAAAAATCCCCTATTTCAGACTCTTGTAACTTTTTTTGTTTTTAATAATAATTTGTGCTTTGGTCTTTGATCAAATCATTACCTTAAAAAATAGACATGGAAGAAAAATATAACTATCATATTCTAATGGAGAGTGAAAAAGAACATGTTTAGATGAAAGTTTTTTACCACAAAACCATAAACCATAGTTGTGAATAAAGGTAATTGATATCATAAAAATGATGATAATAGGACAACATTTTTATTTCAAGACCATTTTTTCCTAGAGTTGATAAATTCTCTCACACTCTTATAATATAAGAAAATATATGTTTCTATAAACATAATATTTTCCTTTGATTATGCCTTGAACTATTTATACTTAATCTCTTAGCACAAGATGCTTCATATAGTGAAGTAATACATTAATCTCTAAAGCCTCATTCAAAGATCAACTTAAACCATTTCATAAATGGTCAACTTTTCCAAATATTTATGATCCAACACTTTTAGAAAGAAGGTCATTGAATTTCAAAAATAAACTTATCATTAGCCTTAAATCAACATGAAGTGGCTCTTTAATCATCACATAACGAATATTTGAACACCTTCATCATGTATTCTCTTGAAATATGGTAATAACTTGAATTACCATAAAAATTTATTGGAAACATGCATTATTCCTTATTACTTAAGTATGAAAAATGTTAGTGGATATATTCCTTAAATCAAAAAGTGTTGTAAACTTCATCAATGATGGCATAAACCACTTTTTCAACAAACCATTAATCAGTTCCAAGGTATTCGGTACTATCCAAATTACTTTATCTAAATCATTCATCACTTTATTACAACATCATTATCTCAATATTAAGAACATATTAAGGGTTATCTTTCTCTTAACCATGTATTTTCCAAAAAGTTTAATTTTTTACTAAATCACTTTTCTTGGTATCATTCAACATGTGATCTCAAATCCTTAATGAAATAGTATTGTAGTACAATACTTACATGTTTCATAACTATTATAACTATTACATCGTTGATAAAATACTAAGATAACATAATTATTGAATCCAAATACAAGCCCATTAATCATTACACTTCAGTTGTATTAATAACATAAGCTTGACTTTGATCCCTTAGCTTCTTCAAAGTTATATTCTCTTGATGCTTTGGGAATTCCTGTGTGTATTGCTCCTTGTAGTTATAACACTGAATAGTAACCATTTTATTATTCCCTTTGAATTCTTTTCCCAGTGACCCTTTTCTCTGCACATATAACAAACTCTCATTCATTTCAGGTATTTCCCAAGGTGATTCTTTACATAGTTCTCACATGATGTAAATTTCTTCATCATCTTCATTGATGCATTCTATTTCTCTTAGTGTTCATATGGACTATTCTACTCTTAATTTCCTTTGAATGCATAGGATCTAGAGAATTCTTTCTCTATTTTGATAGCACATAAAATTATTTCTTTGTATGATGAAAAATTCCGAGAAACCAGTATCCTTCGGAGATTTGGATTAAGACCTTCAAATAAGTGGTGAATCTTGAAATCTATGTTGCATATATAATTCATAGTATATCTGGATAACCTTGTAAAGGTATCTTCATAATCTGAAACACTTTCTTCTCCCTTTTTATTTAAGTTAAGAAAATTTCTCTTCGTCTCAATTTTTTTATCACGAGGGAAGTATTTATCGAAGAATGTCTCCTTAAAATTTCTTTATTCCATGAGTTCTATTTCCTATTCCTCCCTAGTATTTTAGGTCAATGGCTACCATTGATCAGCACCGGCATTGAGAAAATAAACTACAAGTATAACCTTTTCCTTTTCACCGCATCTAAATTTCACAAATATCTTCTCCAAAGACTTAATCCATTAATCAAATACAATTGGATTAGTAGTCCCACTAAACGATGGGGGATTCTGTTGCATAAAGAAATATATCATAGGAGATTCTCTTTGTGGAATAGGTTACTCCATTCGAGAAAGGTTATTTTTCATAACCTAATTAATTTTCCCTAAAATATCCATAATTTTATCCATTCCAATGCCAGCTATATTGGTTTCCTCAGTAGGGTAATCTCTATATTTTCTATGAGTATTGATACCTTTTTTCTTTCTAGGTGTCATTTCTAAACAATTTCATACATTGGATTATCTCATAAAACTATAAAATATAATTCCAAATATGTTATAGAACATAACATAAATTTATGAATTATAAATCTTAGAATCATAAACTTTGGTTTCTTTGGGGACATCTTTACTTTTAAATCATTTATAGTGGTTTGTAAAGAAAATTTGAATTATCCTAAGAGTATCCCCTGAGAGTGTCAAACTAGGTGCACAGTAAGGTCTGTTTCCATGTACCAGGTTATACTCGATTCAATCCCAACACACCTTGTCAGAGTTATTTCCCCTAGGTATATTTGTGTTAGAACTGTGTCTACTTGTAGTATCCATATAGAGATGTATTTCTAGGAAGACCAACATAATCACTATCTTACCAAAATTCTAGGATGTTCTTCTATACTTATCCTCAAGGTCTATCTTAGGGTTATATCCTCTAATATAAGTTTTATAAATCTAATTTCTAAGATTTCTACTAAACTTCCTATGATACCAGCTGCAACGCCCCAAACCCAGAAGCCCAGATTCGGTGTATTATTTTATTACATTGACATGATTACAAGGAATCAAATCCTGAAGGACCGATTAATTTAGAAATCTTGGAAAGCAAGATTGCATACATGATACCCATAATACATTCTAAAATAGAAAATAAAACATGATACATAATAAAATAAAATAAAATACATCCTTGAAATCTTATTCAAAGATTTCTTCTTCATAACTTGGGGAAAGGAAACATAATAAGGGTGAGCTCAAATGATTAGTAAAGGTAAGTAAAGCGAAATAAAATATGAATTAATGATAATAATAAATATGGAAAGGTAAATAACTAATAACACATTTAATTCAAATAAATAAATAATGTATAATCAATATTTCAAGGTAAGAAACTAAAACACATGTTATTTAATCAATAAACTGGGAGAATAATGCATCCATTGATATGCCAAAGAAAAAATCTCATGGATAAATAACAAATAAGTAAAAATGAGTGAAATGATTAATTATTGGATGTTATGTTTCCTAGGTACATGGTACCTTTACCATCAAGACCTTTCATAAGATAGTTTAGAATATTAGGTAAAAAACAATCTAATTTGGCTGACTGATTCATCTCATGAGACTACCGATGCATCGAGGAACTAAAGTTCTAAGGATCGAATAACAACTAAGAGGGGGGGTTGAATCAGTTGTTTAACTTTGTATAAGTTTCAAAACTTTAAGAAACTTAACCCTTGAAACTTGTTAAGATTTATTTCCTTAAAAACCTTTATCAAGAAACTCAAGCATACAAGAAAGGTAAAGAAATAAAGTCACACGAGATATATAAGGTTTGAACTCAATAAGATAACCTACATCCTTGCCATAGCCACTCCCGTGGGTCTATGGAAATCCACTGTAATAAATAAGTGAATACAACTTGTGCCAACTCCAGTTAGACACCTTCTATCTCTCGATAGGAAAGATTATACTGACTCCCATCAGTTTACAATGTTTTCTTAAAGAACAAATGAGCCAAACACAATAATAAGAACATTTTTGAAGCTGCTCCACAGATGCTCACTCCAAATCTTCAATCCGGTTTTCTTGAATCTGATTTTCTAAAACCAATATACTCATCAGGGTAATAATGGTTTTGATTTCCTTCTGCTAAAAACTCAAGAAAACTTATTCAAGATAGATTTCATCTTCTTAGCAAGGTAAGATGATTCTGATTCTCTTCTTCTCAAACACTCAAAAAAAATTCTTCAAGATGGTAGGAAATTTTCACTTTGAATTCTCCAGTGCTCTGCCTTTTCCATGTGTGTAAAGTTGCAAATGATCGAATGATCTGAGCACATATTTATAGGAAACTCAGAAAACAAAGGTGGGAATCTTGAAAATGTTTCCCACTTCTTCAAATCTCAAAAACTTCACAAATATCTTGCATTTAATCTTCAATCTTTGACTTATTCGAATCTCCTTAAATTTCTATGAGATTTATGAAAAGTTGAAATTCAAGTTTTCCTTCTTGAACTATTCATATCTTTCTCAGAATGATAAAGTTGGATCTTGGTTCTAATTTTATCAGAAATATGCTCAGAAATCAGGTTCCAAATTGTGCAGAAATTAGGTTCTGAATTATGGAGAAATCGGGTTCCGAATTATTAAGAAATGAGGTTCTGAATTATGCAAAAATCAGGTTCTGAATTGTTCAGAAATAAAGTTCTGAATTACTCAGAAATCAGGTTGCAAATTGTGCAGAAATCAGGTTCCGAATTACGTAGAAATCAGGTTCCAAATTGTTCAGAAATTAGGTTCTAAATTACTTAGAAATCAGGTTCTGAATTGTTCAGAAATTAGGTTCTGAATTTCTCAGAAATCAGGTTTTGAATTGTTCATAAATCAGGTTCTGAATTACTCAAAAATCAAGATTTTGAATTGTGCAAAAATCCGGTTCCAAATTATGTAGAAATCAGGTTCCGAATTTTTCAGAAATCAGTTTCTAAATTACTCATAAATTAGGTTCCTAATTGTGAAGAAATCAGGTTTCGAAAACAGGTTCTGGTTTTCTGAGGAATCAGGTTCCGAAAATAGGTTATGATTTTCTCAGGAATCAGGTTCTGAAAATAGGTTCTAGTTTTCAGGTTCAGAAAAACCGGTTCCAAATTTTTCTCAGAATTTTTCTTAGTGAAAAATGTCAAACCTATTCACCATTTCTTCAACATATTTTATTATGAAACTTTTCATGAATTGAGAGAACTTTAAGATCAGAAAATCATCGTCTGATTTGGTTAAGAAATTTTGAGACACTTTCTTAACTTCTCACTTCTTATTCTTCAACAACATCCTCTTTAAGAAAAACTTCAGCAACCAGCAACTTCAACTTTATATAACTCAAAAAAAATATTTAAAAAAAATATTAGTTGTCAACAAATACAAAACTTTGTCAAAACAAAACACCACAAAGGTTCTTCAATATCCCCCTTTGGATTTGTTGGAAACCCTTGTTAACAAATTTTCACCTCTAAAAAATTTCACATATCAAGTTCTTTAACTTTACCAAAACATAGCATTTCTCAAAAATATAGTGTCCTGACACCACACTACTAGATAAAGTAATTTTTTTGAAGGATTTCCATCCCTCGATGACAAGAAAATTTTTCGGCCATGTAAGGATAAACTTCACCTTACTCAAACTCCCCTCAGCTTTAATCTTTCTCTTTCTCACTTTTCTTTTCCTCTCTCATTTTTCTTTCACTCTCTTCCATTATATGATAATCTTCAGATTTATAAAATAAATCCAAGTAAACATTGTTACTTACTCTCCCCCTTTGTTAACATAATCCAAAGCACAGTGGGGGAACTTCCTTATGAGTTTTAGGAAGTTACGGGAGGAGGATGAACATGGATTTGCAGCCTCAATTCAACAAACCTTTCCTTTGATATTGATTTTGTAAAAATATCAGAAATACAATACTTTATTGAAATATATTCCATCAAGACTTCTCCAGCAACATCTTTATCTTTTAAAAAGTGATACTTTATATCAATGTGTTTTGATCTTGAATGTTGAACAGGATTCTTAGAAAGATCAATGGCACTTTGATTATCACAAAGTATCTTCAAAGGTTTAGAAACTTGAACTTTAGAATCTTCCAACTCAACCTTCATCTGCATAATTTGAGTAAAATCCTAAGTAATTGCAACATATTCATATTCAGTTGTGCTTAAAGTTACTGAACTTTGTTTCTTACTGTTCCAACTCACACAACATTCCCCTAAGAAAAATGTTCCTCCTATTATTGATTTTCTATCATGACAATCACCAGCCCAATCAGCATCAGTATAACCATGAAACTTCATCTCATTGTTTCTCTTGTATAAAAACCCATGTGAAATTGTTCCTTTAACATATCTCAGAATCCTCTTAGCTGCCAACATGTGTGATTCTTTTGGATTACATTGATACCGGGAACATAGAGTCACAGCATAAGCAATATCAGGCCTTGAAGATGTAAGATAAAGAAGACTTCCTGTCAGCTTTCGAAAGTCTTTCTAATTCACACTTTTCCCTGTTTCATCTTTTCTCAACTTTGTGCTCACTGAGATAGGAGGTGAAACTTCCTTTGATTCTTCCATCCCAAACTTCTTTAACAATTCCTTGGCATACTTTTCTTGGGATAATAAAATGTAGTTTTCTTGTTGTTGAACTTGTAATCCAAAGAAGAAAGTTAATTCTCCCAACATTGACATTTCAAAAATTTTCTTTATCTCTTCAAAAAACTCTTCATAAACCTTTTATTTATCTCTAGAAAAAACTATATCATCCACATAAACAATTACAATTAAAGTTCCAAAGTCAACATCTTTAACATACATGTTGTTGTCAACCTTTCCTTTAGAAAAGTTCATCTTTCTCAAAGAATTGCCAAGCTTCCAATACCATGATCGTGGAGTATGTTTCATTCCATACAAGGATTTATTCAATTTTCAAACTTTATTTTCATCATCATTAAGTAAAACCTCACAAGGTTGTTCAATGTAAACTCCTTCATCAATTTCACCATTTAAGAAAGATGATTTTAAATCCATCTGATAAACCTTGTAATTCCGATGAGTAGCCTCTGAAATAAACATTAGAATAGTTTATAACCTTGTAATAGGGGAAAAGGTGTCATCAAAATCCACACCTTCCACCTATGCATATCCTTTACACACAAGCCTTGCTTTGTTTCGTGTAACTTTTCCATGCTCATTCAATTTATTTCTGTAAACCCACTTGGTTCTGATAACATTTTTATTTGATGGACTTGGAACAAGTTCTCATGTTTCATTCTTCTCAATTTGATCCATTTCTTCATTCATATAATCCACCCATTATTTATGTTTAATAGCTTCTGAAACTAATTCTAGTTCAACTTTTGAGATAAGTGAAGTCTGATTTTCTAATCTCAACTTCCTTCTTGTTTGAACTGGAGCCTTATGATTCCCAATAATATTTTAAGATTCAACATGCTTTTGTAAGGTATGAAAACTTATATTTCCTTTCCTATTATCACTTTTTTCCCCCTGTGGCTCATCTAAGTTACTTTCACTTTTGTGAGGATTCTCTGATTTATCTTCCTCAGTATTCTTAACAAATTTTGTGAAGGAACTTGGATTTTCAATTACCTTCACATCATATGAGTCTCCCAACTTCTATAAACCTTTGTTCCAGCAATTGTAACTTCTTCCATTTGGTGAATAACCTGTAAATATTCCTTCTTCATCTTTCTCATCAAACTTTCCTAAGTCCAGATTTTTGATTTTGAGCAAGAGTGGACTTCCAAAAACTTTGAAGTATTTCAATGAAGGTTTTTTTTTATACCAAATATCATAAGGAGTCATGTTGGATTCTGATCTCAACAAGCATATATTTTGAACATGTATAGCAGTACTAACAGCTTCTCTCCAAAAGAATTTTGAAATTTTGTATTCTGATAACATACTTCTTCCCATTTCCACCAGGCTTCTATTCTTCCTTTCTGCTACTCCATTTTGTTGTGGAGTATAAGGAGCACTATACTGATGTTTGATACCATGATTCCTTAGATAAGTTTAAAAATAATTGCTTGTGAATTTGGTACCATTGTCTATTCTCAACTTCTTTATGGAAACCCCCAATTCTTTCTCAACATCTTTTCTGAAGAATTTAAACATTTCAATAGCCTCTGACTTAAGCTTCATGAACATGATGTTTGTCATCCGAGTGAAATCATCAATAAAAGTGATAAAGTATAAATATAATTTTGTTGATTGATGTCTCATCGACCAACACAAATCAGAATGAATAAGCTCAAGTGGTTTGTTAGATTGAATCCAAACTCTTTTATGACTTTTGTTAGTCATCTTTCCTTTCTAGAAAGTAATACAAACATCTTCATCTCTTCTTTTCAGTTCTGGAAAATTCCAAACTGCATCAACTTTAGAAAGCTTACTCATGTTCTTCTACCCAAGGTGGACAAGTCTTTAGTGACACAACTTGTTTTCATCTTCAACACTCAAATAACAAGAGTTATTGGATTCTCCAATTTGAAAGAGATTCTCACAGGTTCTTTCTCCTTTTGTAATCACTTTTCCATTTTTCACACTTTTGATGATACAAGAATCCTTTCTAAAGATAACTTCTTTTCCATCATCACAAAGTTTAATTACACTAAGTAAGTTATGTTTTATCCTATCAATAAGCAAGACTTCCTTAGATTTCAGTTTCTCTGCTTTAATCTCTGTCGTTCTGATTCCCTTAATTTTAAGGAACTGTCATTACCAAAAGTAACTGCTCCTCCATCATGACTTTCAACATGTTCCAAGATTTTTATATCACTTTTCATGTGTGAAGAACAACCACTATCAAAAATCTATGGTTTTTTCCTCTTACTTGCTTTTAAAGTTGTCTCAACAACAAAAGTTATCTCATCAACCTTCTTATTTTCAGCTTTCTTTTCTTTCTAATCATAAGAAACTTGTTCTGGAAGGAGTGTCATACATATTTTGGCATGATGACCAGATTGATCACATCTTCTACAAACTTTTTCCAAAAATTCAAATTGATTCTTTGTTATAATGTTTATGACATCTTGAGAATTCACCTTTTCAACTTTCTGTGAGTATGGAAAGTTACTCATTCTTCTTTCACTATTAATTCCACTTTGCTCAAACCTTATTCCGAGTAGAGATAAATTGTGATAACAATTATAAGATCTATGCCCATATATTCTGCAGCACCAGCAATATCCCTCAAATATTGATTTTCTATTAAAGAAGGATCTTTATTTATAGAAACTTTGTTGAGGTTGATAACTTCTTTCAGCTCTAGAAAACTCAAGATGTAGGCCATCTCTTCTTTTGAGTGAGTTTTTTACTTTTGTAGGATTGACATCTTTCTCAGAACCTTTCTCTACCCAAGCATTAATAATAATTTTTCCATAACCTAAAATTTTAGATGAATTAGATAAAACATTATTTTTGATTGGAGAAGATTTCACCCAATTCTCATGGTAGGCCTTCTCAACAATCTTGGAAGTCTCAACTTTTGCTTTTGTGGCTTTGTTAAAGTTTTAATTCATCTTCCTTAGGGTATTTTTGGACTCAATAACTTTTGATTGAAACTTATTGACCTCTTCTTCTTTAGTTTCCAAATTCTTGCTCAGATCTTCAATCATCTATCCTTGTTTAGTGACTCTAAGTTTGTAACTTAAAATTTCTTGAATGTATTCATCTTCCTTATTGGTGAAATCTTTACTTCCATCGTGAAATTATCCATGCTTCTTCTTCATCACACAAATTTATTTCTTGATAGATTTGTTTTTCTCAAGACATTCAAGAAGTTCAGATCTTAGCTGATATTCTCTGTAAGATTCTTCATCACCTTCTTCACTCTCTGAGGAAACATTTGTTTTCTTAACTTTTGAAATAAAGGTTCTGAATATTTCTTTACTTTCATCTTCTGAGGAATCATTGTCAGATGATTCTGATTCAACCTTCTTGCTCAACATACTTATTTTCTTTCTAGAAAACTTCTTCTTGAATTTTTTAGAAGTCTTCTCTTCTTTTTCATTCTTGTTATAATTCTTCCATCGAGGATCCTCATCAAAAGCATCTTGATATTCTCCAACTTTCTTCTTAGGTCAATTCGTAGCAAAGTGTTTGATTCTACCACACTCAAAACATTTGAGGTGAAGTTTCCCTTCATACTTTCCTCTTCCTCTTCGATAGTTCTTGGATATGATAGACATGATTTTTTCATTCAACTATTCATTTTCCTTATCATAGGACTCAAAAGGATCATCTTCATCATCATCTTGGATTTTCATCTTTCTCACAGCTTCAAAATCCATTTCATCTTTCATATTCTTCTTAAATATTGGAGATTTACTTATTTCATAAGCAATAAGAAAGTTATGCAGTTCATCAAGAGATAAATCATCCTTATCTTCTAAAGCTGAAATTTTAGAATCAAACCTATCTAGAAAGTTTCTCATAAGTTTCTTCACAATTATTGAGTCTTCCAAAACATCTCCAAACCCCCTAATGTTGAAAACAATTTCATTCACTCTGGTGAAGTATTCAACAATTGTTTCTTCATCTCTTATTCTGATATCTTTATACTTGCTATGCCAGATATGTAGCTTAGCTTCCTTAACTTTAGTATTCCTTTTAAAAACACTCTCAAGCTTGTCCCACATACTTTTGGTAGATTTAAGACCCATCACCTTTTGATAAACATTATTTGATAAGGATATAAGGATTACATTTATTGCCTTTCCATAAACTTCTATATTCTTTTTATCAATAGCTTTCATGGGGGCATCTTTCTCAATAGGGGGAAAACCAATAGTGGCAGCATCAACAACTTCCTAGACAAGAGATAGGAGATAAGGAATCATCCTATTTTTTTCATCCATAATAGTTCTTCCCATAAAATATAGTAACTCTTGTACTATTGATAGAATTAATATTGTCCATGATAAGGATTTAACAAGGGAACTTGCCTCTTATACCACTTGAAGTTCCAAGGATCGAATAACAACTAAGAAGGGGGGGTTGAATCAGTTGTTTAAATTTTTATAGGTTTCAAAACTTTAAGAAACTTAACCCTTACAACTTGTTAAGATTTATTTCCTTATCCACCTTTATCAAGAAACTCAATAATGCAAGAAAGGTAAATCAAGAATGGAACACAAGATATACAAGGTTTGGCCTCAATAAGAGAACCTACATACTTGTCATAGCCACTCCCGTGGGTCTATGGAAATCCACTATAATAAAGAAGTGAATACAACTTATGCCAACTCCCACTAGACACCTTAGATCTCCTAATAGGAAAGATTATACTAACTCCCATAATTTTACATTGTTTTCTTAAAGAAAAAATGATCCAAATATAAGAATAAGAACTTTGTTGAAGTTGCTCCACAAATGCTCACTCCGAATCTTCAGTCCGGTTTTCTTGAATCTGATTTTTTGAAATCAGTCTTCTCAGTAAGGTAATAATGGTTCTGATTTCCTTCTGATAAAAAATCAAGAAAACTTCTTCAAGATAGATCGGATCTTCTTAGCAAGGTAAGATGATTCTGATTCTCTTCTTCTCAAACACTCAAAAAAACTTCTTCAATATGGTAAGAACTTTTCACTTTGAATTCTCCAGCACTCTGCCTTTTCCGTGAGTGTAAAGTTTCACATGAGCAAATGATATGAGCACATATTTATAGGTAACTCAGAAAACAAAGGCGGGAATCTTGAAAATGTTTCTCGCTTCCTCAAATCTCAAAAACTCCACAAATCTATCGCATTTAATCTTCAATCTTTGACTTCTTGGAATCTCCTTAAATTTCTCTAAGATTTACACATAGTTGAAATTTAGGTTTTCCTTCTTGAACTCTTCATATCTATCTCAGAATGATAAAGTTGGATCTTGGTTCTGATTTTCTTAGAAACATGCTTAGAAATCAGGTTCTGAATTGTGTAGAAATCAGGTTCCGAATTATACAGAAATCAGGTTCCGAATTGTTCAGAAATTAGGTTTTGAATTATGCATAAATTAGGATCCTAATTGTTCAAAAATCAGGTTCTAAATTACTCAGAAATCAGGTTCCGAATTGTGTAGAAATCGGGATCTGAATTATGTAGAAATCAGGTTCTGAATTATGCAGAAATCAGGTTCCGAATTGTTCAAAAATCAGGTTCCGAATTACTCATAAATCAGGTTCTGAATTGTTCAGAAATCAGGTTCTGAATTGATCGGAAATCAGGTTCCGAATTGTTTAGAAATCAGGTTCATAATTACTCAGAAATCAGGTTCCGAATTTTGCAGAAATCAGGTTCCGAGTTACTCAGAAATCAGGTTCCAAATTGTGCAGAAATAAGGTTCCGAAAACAGGTTTTGGTTTTCTCAGGAATCAGGTTCTGAAAACAAGTTCTAGTTTTCTTAGGAATCAGGTTCTGAAAATAGGTTCTGATTTTCAGGTTTTGAAAAACAAGTTCTGAATTTTTCTCAGAATTTTGCTTAGTGAAAAATGTCAAACCTATTCACCATTTATTCAATAACTTTTATCATGAAACTTTTCATGATTTTTGAGAACTTTAAGATCAACAAATCATCATCATATTTGGTTAAGAAAGTTTGAGACACTTTCTTAACTTCTGACTTCTTATTCTTCAACAAAATCCTCTTTAAGAAAAACTCCAGCAACCAGCAACTTCAACTTTCTATAACTCAAAACAAATCTTCAAAAATAAGATTATTTGTCAAAAAATACAAAACTTTGTCAAAACAAAACACCCCAAAGGTTATTCAATCTCCCCCTTTGGATTTGTTGGCAACCCTTGTTAACAAATTATCACCTCTAAAAAATTTCACATATCAAGTTCTTGAACTTTACCAAAACACAGCCTTCGTCAAAAAAGATAGTGTCCTAATATCACTTTACTAGATAAAGTAATGTTTTTGAAGGATTTTCATCCCTCGATGACAAGAAAATTTTGCGGCCATGTAAGGATAAACTTCACCTTACTCAAAATCTCCCTCAACTTTTATCTTTCTCTTTCTCACTTTTCTTTTCCTCTCTCATTTTTCTTTCACTCTCTTCCATTATATGATAACCACAGCTTTATATTTATAAAATAAATCCAAGTAAACATTGTTACTTACTCTCCCCCTTTGTTAACATAATCCAAAGCACAGTCTGGGAACTTCCTTATGAGTTTTAGGAAGTTACAGGAGGAGGATGAACATAGAGTTGCAACCTTAGTTCAACAAACCTTTCCTTAGACATTGCTTTTGTAAAAATATCAAAAATATGATACTTTGTTGAAATATATTCCATCAATACTTCTCCAGCAGCATCTTTCTATTTTAAAAAGTGATACTTTATATCAATGTGTTTTGATCTTGAATGTTGAATAGGATTCTTTGAAATATCAATGGCACTTTTATTATCACAAAGTATCTTCAAAGGTTTAGAAACTCGTACTTTGAAATCTTCCAGTTGAACCTTCATTCACATCATTTTAGTACAATCCTAAGCAGCTACAACATATTCAAATTCATCTGTGCTTAAAGTTACTTAACTTTGTTTCTTACTATGCCCACTCACATAGCATTCCCCTAAGAAAAATGTTTCTCCTAGTGTTGATTTTTTATCATGACAATCATCAGCCCAATCAGCATCAGTATAACCATGAAACTTCATCTCATTATTTCTCTTGTATAACAACCCATATGAAGTTGTTCCTTTAACATATCTCAGAATCCTATTAGCTGCCAACATGTGTGATTCTTTTGGATTACATTGATACCGGGAACATAGAGTCACAGCATAAGCAATATCAGGCCTTGAAGCTATAAGATAAAGAAGAATTCCTGTCAGCTTTCGAAAGTCTTTTTGATTCACACTTTTCCATGTTTCATCTTTGCTCAACTTTGTGCTCACTAAGATAGGAGTTGAAAACTTCTTTGATTCTTCCATCCCAAACTTATTTAACAATTCCTTGCCATACTTTTCTTGGGATAAGAAAATGTATTTTTCTTGTTTTTGAACTTATAATCCAAGGAAGAAAGTTAATTCTCCCAACATTGACATTTCAAAAAAATTCTTCATCTCTTTAGAAAACTCTTTACAAACCTTTTCTTTATCTCTAGAAAAAATTATATCATCCACATAAACAATTACAATTAAAGTTCCAGAGTCAACATCTTTAACATCCATGTTGCTATCAACATTTCCTTTAGAAAAGTTCATCTTTATCAAAGAATTGTCAAGCTTTGAATACCATGCTCGTGGAGCTTGTTTCAGCCCATATAAGGATTTCTTAAATTTGAAAACTTTATTTCCATCATCATTAAGTAAAAACCCACAAGTTTTTTCAATGTAAACTTCTTCCTCAATTTCACCATTTAAGAAAGCTGATTTTACATCCATCTAATAAACCTTGTAATTCCGATGAGCAGCCACTGCAAGAAACATTCTAATAGTTTCTAACCTTGAAATAGGGGAAAAGGTCTCATCAAAATCCGCACCTTCCACCTATGGATATCCTTTACACACAATCCTTGCTTTGTTTCTTGTAACTTCTCCATGCTCATTCAATTTATTTCTATAAACCCACTTGGTTCCGATAACATTTTTATTTGATGTCCTTGGAACAAGTTCTCATGTTTCATTCTTCTCAATTTGATCCAGTTATTCATTCATAGAATCCACCCATTATTTATGTTGAATAGCTTATGAAACTGATTCTGGTTCAACTTTTGAGATAAGTGAAGTCTGATTTTCAAATCTCAACTTCCTTCTTGTTTGAACTGGAGCCTTCTAATTCCCAATAATATTTTCAGATTCAACATGTTTTTGTAAGGTAGTAAAACTTATATTTCCTTTCCCAGCATCACTTTCTTCCCCATGTGGATCATCTAAGTCACTTTCACTTTTGTGAGGATTCTCTGATTTATCTTCCTCGGTATTCTTAACAGATTTTGTGAAGGAACTTGGATTTTCAATTACCTTCATATCATATGTGTCCACCAACTTCTGTAAACATTTGTTCTAGCATTTAGAACTTCTTCTATTTGTTGAATAACCCATAAATATTCCTTCTTCACCTTTCTCATCAAACTTTCCTAAGTCTGGATTTTTTATTTTGAGCAAGCATGGACTTCCAAAAACTTTGAAGTATTTCAATGAAGGTTTTTTGTTATACCACATATCATAAGAAGTCATGTTGGTTTACGGTATCAAAAAGCATATATTTTGAACATGTACAGCAGTACTAACATATTCTATCCAAAATAATTTTGAAATTTTGTATTCTGATAACATACTTCTTCCCATTTCCACCAGGCTTCTATTCTTCCTTTCTACTACTCCATTTTGTTGTGGAGTATAAGGAACACTATACTGATGTTTGATACCATTCTTCCTTAGATAAGTTTCAGAATAATTTCTTGTGAATTCGGTACCATTGTCTATTCTCGACTTCTTTATGGAAACCCCCAATTCTTTCTCAACATCTTTTCTGAAGAATTTAAACATTTCAATAGCCTCTGACTTAAGCTTCATGAACATGATGTTTGTCATCCGAGTGAAATCATCAGTAAAATTGATAGAGTATAAATCTCCTTTTGTTGATTGATGTCTCATTGACCCACACAAATCATAATGAATAAGCTCAAGTTGTTTGTTAGATTGAATCCAAACTCTTTTATGACTTTTGTTAGTCATCTTTCCTTTCTAGAAAGTAATACAAACATCTTCATCTCTTCTTTTTAGTTTTGGAAAATTCCGAACTGTATCAAATTTAGAAAGCTTACTCGTGTTCTTCTACCCAAGGTGGCCAAGTCTTCAGTCCCACAACTTTTTTTCATCTTCAGCACTCAAATAACAAGAGTTATTGGATTCTCCAATTTGAAAGAGATTTCCACTGGTTCTTTCTTCTTTTGTAATCACTTTTCTATTTTTCACATTTTGATGATACAATAATCCTTTCTGAAGATAACTTATTTTCCATTATCACAAAGTTGACTTACACTAAGTAAGTTATGTTTTATCCCACAACAAGCAGGACTTCCTTATATTTTAGTTTCTCTACTTCAATCTCTACCGTTCTGATTCCCTTAATTTTTAAGGAACTGTCATTACCAAAAGTAATTTCTTCTCTATCATGACTTTCAACATGTTCCAAGATTTTTATATCACCTATCATGTGTTAAGAATAACCACTATCAATAATCCATGGTTTGTTCTTCTTACTTGCTTTTAAAGTTTTCTCAAAAACAAAAGCTCTCTCATCAACCTTCTTATTTTCAGCTTTCTTTTCTTTCTTATCATAAGAAACTTGTTCTGGAAGGAGTGTCATACATATTTCGGCATGATGACCAAAATGATCACATCTTCCACAAACTTCTTCCAAACATTCAAATTGATTCTTTGTTGGAATGTTTCTGACATCTTGATAATTCACCTTTTCAACTTTCTATGAGTACGGAAAGTTACTCATTCTTCTTTCACTATTTATTCCACTTTTCTCAAACCTTCTTCTGGGTAGAGATAAATTGTGCCAACAATTATAAGCTATGTGCCCATATATTACATAGCACCAGAAATAGCCCTCAAATCTTGATTTTCTATTAAAGAATGATATTTCTTTATAGAAACTTTATTGAGGTTGATAACTTCTTTCAGCTTTAGAAAACTCAGGATATAAGCCATCTCTTCTTTTGAGTGAGTTTACTAATTTTGTAGGATTGACAGGTTTCTCACATCCTTTCTCCATCCAAGATTTACTAATACTTTTTTCATAACCTAAAATGTTATAATAATTAGATAAAACATTATTTTTGATAGGAGAAGATTTCACCCGGTTCTCATGGTAAGCCTTCTCAGCAATCTTGGAAGTCTGAGCTTTTGCTTTAATAGCTTTGTTAAAATTTTTATTCATCTTCCTTAGGGTATTTTTAGACTCAATAACTTTTTATTGCAACTTGTTTACCTCTTCTTCTTTAGTTTCTAGATTTTTGCTGAGATCTTCAATCATCTTTCCATGTTCAGAAATTCTAAGTTTGTAACTTAAAATTTCTTGAATGTGTTCATCTTCCTTCTTGGTGACATCTTTACTTCCATAATTAACTTCTTCATGATTCTTCTTCATCACACAAATTTCTTTCTTGAGATATTTTTTTTCTAAAGACATGCAAGAAGTTCAGATCTTAGCTGATATTCTCTGTAAGATTCTTCACCACCTTCTTCACTCTCTAAGGAAACATTTGTTTTCTCAACTTTTGCAATGAAGGTTATGAATTTTTATTTACTTTCATCTTTTGAGGAATCATTTTCAGATGATTCTAATTTAACCTTCTTGATCAACATAATTATTTTATTTCTAGAAAACTTCTTCTTGAATTTTTTAGAAGTATTCTCTTCTTTTTCATTCTTATTATACTTCTTCCATCGAGGATTCTAATCAGAAACATCTTGATATTATCCAACTTTCTTCATAGAGAAATTCATATAAAAGTGTCCAATTCTGCCACACTCAAAAAATTTGAGAGGAATTTTTCCTTCATACTTTCCTCTTCCTCTTTGATAGTTCTTGGATATGATAGACATGATTTTTTCATTCAACTCTTCATCTTCCTTATCATCAGACTCACAAGGATCTACTTCATCATAATCTTGTATTTTCATCTTTCTCATAGCTTCAAAATTCATTTCATCTTTCATCTTCTTCTTAAATATTGGAGCTTTCCTCATTTCATAAGCAATAAGAAAGTTATGCAGTTCATCAAGAGATAAATCATCCTTATCTTCTAAAGCTGAAATTTTAGAATCAAACATGTTTGTAAAGTTTCTCATAAGTTTCTTCACAATTTTTGAGTCTTCCAAAACATCTCCAAACCCCCTAATGTTGAAAACAATTTCATTCACTTTGGTGAAGTATTCATCAATTGTTTCTTCATCTCTTATTCTGATATCTTCATACTTACTATGCCAGATCTATAGCTTTTCTTCCTTAACTTTATTATTCCCTTCAAAAACACTCTCAAGCTTATCCCACATGATTTTGGAAGATTTAATACCCATCACCTTTTGATAAACATTATCTGATAAGGATATAAGGATTTCATTTCTTACCTTTCCATAAACTTTTATTTTCTTTTTATCAGTAGCTGTCATGGGGGAATCGTTGTCAATAGGGGGAAAACCAATAGTGGCAGCATCAACAACTTCTAAGCCAAGAGATAGGAGATAAGGAATCATCCTATTTTTTCATCCATAATAGTTCTTCTCATCGAATATAGGAACTCCTATACTGTTGACAGAATTGATATTACCCATGATAAGGATTCAACAAGGGAACATGCCTCTGATACCACTTGAAGTTCCAAGGATCGAATAACAACTGAGAAGGGGGGTTGAATCAGTTGTTTAACTTTTTATATGTTTCAAAACTTTGAGAAACTTAATCCTTGAAACCTGTTAAGATTTATTTTCTTATCAACCTTTAATAAGAAACTCAATCATACAAGAAAGGTAAAGCAATAAAGGCACACAACATATACAAGGTTCGGCCTCAATAAGAGAACTTGCGTCCTTTCCATAGCCACTCCCATGGGTCTATGGAAATCCAATATAATAAAGAAGTAAATACAACTTGTGTCAACTCCCATTAGACATCTTCTATCTCTCGATAGTAAAGATTATACTGACTCCCATCAGTTTACAATGTTTTCTTAAATAAAAAATGATCTAAACACAAGAATAATAACTTTGTTAAAGTTTCTCCAAAAATGCTCACTCTGAATCTTCAGTTTGGTTTTCTTGAATCTGGTTTTCTGAAACTGGTCTTCTCAGCAAGGTAATAATGGTTTCAATTTCTTTATGCTAAAAACTCAAGAAAACTTCTTCAAGGTAGTTCTAATCTTCTTAGCAAGGTAAGATGATTCTGATTCTCTTCTTCTCAAACTCAAAAAAACTTCTTCAAGATGGTAAGAAATTTTCACTTTGAATTCTCCAGTGCTCCGCCTTTTCCGCATGTGTAAAGTTTCAAATGAGCGAATGATCTGAGCACATATTTATAGGTAACTTAGAAAACAAAGGTGGGAATCTTTAAAATGTTTCTCACTTCCTCAAATCTCAAAAACTCTGTAAATCTCTTGCATTTAATCTTTAATCTTTGAATTCTTAAAATCTCCTTAAATTTATCTGAGATTTACACAAAGTTGAAATTCAGGTTTTCCTTATTGAAATCTTCAAATCTTTCTCAGAATGATAAAGTTGGATCTTAGTTCTGATTTTCTCTAAAACATGCTCAGAAATCAGGTTCCAAATTGTGCAGAAATCAAGTTCTGAATTATGCAGAAATCAGGTTTTGAATTGTTCAGAAACCAGGTTCCGAATTATTCAGAAATCGAGTTCCAAATTGTGCAGAAATCAGGTTCCGAATTATACAGAAATCAGGTTTTGGATTTTTTATAAATCAGGTTCTGAATTACTCAGAAATCAGGTTCTGAATTGTTCAGAAATCAGGTTCTGAATTGCTTATAAATCAGGTTCTGAATTGTTCAGAAATCAAGTTCCGAATTACTCAGAAATCAGGTTCCGAATTATGTAGAAATGTGGTTCCGTATTGTTCAGAAATCAGGTTTCGAATTACTCAGAAATTAGGTTCCGAATTATGTAGAAATCAGGTTCTGAAAATAGTTCTAGTTTTCTCAAGAATCAGGTTCTGAAAATAGGTTCTGGTTTTCTCAGGAATCAGGTTCCAAAAATAGGTTCTCGTTTTTAGGTTCAGAAAAATAAGTTCCAAATTTTTCTCAGAATTTTTCTTAGTGAAAAATGTCAAACCTCTTCATCATTTCTTCAACATCTTTTGTCGTGAAACTTTTCATGATTTGTGAGAACTTTAAGATTAACAAAGCATCGTCTGATTTGGTTAAGAAAGTTTGAGACACTTTGTTAACTTCTAACTTCTTATTCTTCAAAAACTTCCTCTTTAATAAAAACTTCAGTAACCAGCAACTTCAGCTTTCTGTAACTCAAAAAAAATCTTTAACAAAAATATTAGTTGTCAAAAAATACAAAACTTTGTCAAAACAAAACACCACAAAGGTTATTCAGGGACTATCTATAACTACCCCCCCCCCATGTCGTTCTTGTACAAAGCATTCCTCATATATTGATTAATAGATTTAATTCGTGAAAAATGTTCTTTATCAAATATCTATATTGAATAAAAGACATGGATTTATCAATAATTCCCCATTTAATCAAATAACTTTCAAAGTGAATGTCGTATATAAAATGCTATACAGTTTAGGAAATGATAATATCCATAGCATGAGAATATGGATATTTAAGACAAATGTAATGTACCATAAAAATGATCATAAAGAAATTGATTGTTTCTATATAAATTTAACAATCACAAAAAAAAGTAAGATTGAAAAGGTAATCATTAAACACATTCTTGAGGAAAATAATCTTTAAACATTCCAAAATGTCTCATATCACTTTGAAACATTTGAATCATAATCCCCATGAAGGAATAACATTAAACATAAGTTTTTAATACCATGAATATGAAATTATTCATGATATAATATATCAAAAGGGGTATTAGATACACCACATAAAAGAAGTAAGTGGTGAATATGACATTTATCTCACATATGGTGAGATGAAAATCTCTTACCTTGCATTTCATTTTTTACGAGCATACTTTAAACTCTAGTATAAATGTTTTAAACATGTTAATAACTTATAAAAAATCCATATTCATGTTTATAATATCATATATTATCTTCTTATAATATCTCATTACCCTTTTAATAACAATCTTTCATTATTTTCACTATTTCGGGTGTTAATTGCCTAGTTTTCAAGTATGTTTTGACTTGTTATTTGTTGTTCCTATTACATAGATCATGATTTAATAATATAAAAAATTTAAACCATGATTTATCTATCATATATATTCAGTATATATTCATTTATAATAATCCATGATATTTGGAGATAGGAAATGAAATGCACCATTCATGGAGACGGCAGGTCATACGTGTGCATGAACGCTACTTCCATTTCTTTGTTGTATTTAAAAGAATGTAAATTAAATGATACATATGTATATAATAATTATATTAACATATTAATATCATATGTGTCTCATATTTTTATTAAAATCGTCCTTAATATGTTTCATATATAGCGTGAATGAATCACATCGCTTTGAGGAGGCGGTAGTCCACAGGTCCACAAACGATGTTATCGTAATTACACAAAATGGAAAGTATAAAGGTATGTGTTATAAAAGAATTAAAGAATAATAAATACATAATAAATAACATGTATATCATATATTAATATTTTTCCATCATAAGTCTCAACCATGAAAGGTGGAAAAGGAAAAACGAACGACATCGTTTCGTGGGGCGATAGTTTGTCGTGCACAAATGGTAAGTTCGTTACCCATTTAATGGAAGTGTGTGTAGGTTTAGGTCAAAACCTTAACATAAAAAAATATAAGTATATTTAGGATACTATTTTTATTATATAAGCATGTAATAAGAATATTTTAGGGGGTATAGAATGAAAATAATACAAAAGAGTTTGAGGAAGGATGTTACCTCTTCTTTGGGTAACTCCTTTTGGTTTGCACCAAAGGGATTCCTTAGATGAATTTCTACCTAAAGTGAGGATTATATGGTGATTGGAGGTATTTTGGAATTTTATTTGAGTAGATTTTGGGAGAGAAAAATGGATTTAGAGGTGTGAATAAGTGGGAGGGGTGAGTGCCTTTTTATAGTGGAGGAAGAGTGACATTCTTTTAAATTTTGGAAAAGGGAATTCCACCCACGTTTTTACCATGTAAAGTGGCTCAAATAATGAAAAATATTATATAAAATGGGTGATATGGTCGAAATATGGCCATAAAATGGATTTTTTACAAGTGTATAAGTCATTTTGGACCTTAAGTTCAAGGTTTAGTGTTTTGTTAAGCTAATTTTCCTCTTAATCATTGTAATTAATTTTAATCACTTTCACTAATATTTTTGGTCAAAAACTAAGTTTAACTTATTAAAAATTATAAATTATGATGATTATAAATATTGAATCTATTTTTCTAAATTCCAATCACATACATGGAAGAAATTAATTTAAAATTAATCCTACAAACAGGACAACAAAGCGGGTTTTTAAAGTAAAAACATTCAAAAGTTTGCTAAGTTTTTATATCCAATTTCTAAGTAAAATTGATTCTAATGTCCTAAATTGGATAATTATATTTAAAATTAATCTAATTAATTTTTAAAACCAATAAAAAATGTAATATAACCTTATAAATAAATTATATGAAAAAACAATTTTAAACTAAAATTCAATATTTTTCACTATTCGTCAAAAAATGAAACTTCACAAAAAAATACTAAACAATTTACTCTAACCTAATTTTTACATTTTTATTTCAAAAATGAAGTTTATTTTTTCATATTAAATTCATAAAAGTGTCAAAATTCATATTTAAAGTAGGTGTATCATTAAAAGAGGGTAAAATTGCCTTTATAAAAATATAGGTTTTTATACGTAATATTGGGTTTGTTCTTATATTATGCTTATCAAATATATTGGATGAATTTCAAAAATATTTTATTGAATTTATAATATATATATTACATTAATATCACTCACTAATTGTAATTAATTTAATTTATTCGGATAAAACTACTTTGTGAGCATAAAAATACTTTTTTATAAAAACACTCCCTTTATATTCAATTGGTTCTTATATTCATTTATAATTAATTTGTAACTAATGAATTCAACCATATATTTTTTTAAGTTAGTTAATAATATTCATAACCATTAATTTAATGAATAGGTTGTATCTTATTATGTTAAATAATAATATCTTAATAATATATTATTGTTCGGTAAAACTTGGTCTTGTGTGTAACGCAAACTACCAAACAAAGTTGTTCTTGTGTGCAACACAAGATAACTCAGTGTTGTATGCATTACAAGATATAGAACATATTTATTTAAAATATTAAATATATCATAAAGTCTCAGGAAATTATATTCCTTTATACGCTTGGTGTTGTGTGTCATACACGCTATTAAATACAACGTTATTATTTTAAAATTTTAGGGTGTTACAGTATGATAGGTGTTACACTGTAATTTCTCTTTATAGTCTCTTTTGTCAGTTCTTTGAATGGAAACTTATTGTGCATATAAATTCCAACTAGGAATTTCCATTGTAAATTTCCAGTGGAAACTCCCACTGTAAACTCTGAGTAGAAATTTTCACTTTGGTTTACATCAATTGGATGGGTGGTACATATGAGGTGGAAATGGTTATTTGGAGATCTGGATGAACATTATGATAAAGATACTATTGATTTAATATGTGATAGTATGATAGGTGTTACACTGTAATTTATCTTTGTAGTCTTCATTGTCAATTATTTGAATGGAAACTTTCTGTGAATAGAAATTCCAACTGGGAATTCCCATTGGAAATTTATAGTGGAAACTCCCACTGTAAAATCAGAGTGGAAATGTTCACTTTGATTTTTTTCAAGTTACCAATGGAAATTGTCACCACTAAACACACCCACATCATTATTTATAAAAACTAATTTTCATGAAAAGTTGGATATTGTGATGACATCTATGGTTTAAGTTATGTTTCAATTGAATTCTCGAATGATTATATTGAGGAGTTGGTCCTCAACCTTCTATTATCATTCTGATTTGTAGAAGTTGCTGAATTTTTCAATCTGAATGGATGAAAATTGATCTTCAGTGCCTCTTAATTATAGCAATAGTTATATATTAATAACTAAAAAGATAAATAACATAAGTGTTGCATAATATTTCAAATATCATAATATATGAAGTGTTATGAAGTGTGTTTAAATGTGAAGGTTTTCAACCTGTTGTACAATATTTACATACATTGAGATCTATAATAGGATCACCATGGTAGCCAGCATTCGATGGTTCTTTACCACTTCCCTACAACAACATTATAACATTATTTATGCATGATAGCAAAAAATAAAGTAGTTCAATAACATAAGAAAATAATAACAGAAGTATTGTATAAGATTTCAAATATCATAATATATGGAGTGTTATTAAGTGTGTTTAAATATAAATATTTTCAACCTACAGTAAAATATTTACATACATTGAGATCTATGATAGGATCACTATGGTAGCCATTATTCGACAGTTCTTTACCACTTCCCTATAACAACATTATAACATTATTTATGCACAATAGCACTGTAACATCCTGGCCCAACTCACCTCTAAGATGGTGGTTAGACTGGTGGGTCTCATGACCTCAAGAACATCTCTTAGAATGTTAGAGACTACTGACTAGAAACGATGGTCCAGGGTGTGTTTGTAGGGAGACTATTCCCTCATAGATTAGAGTATGCACAATAATTAACAATATATAAATAGAAAATAAGTAGCAGAAGTGGTAAATAAATGAAATACAATAACAAAAGATAGATAATAAAACTCAGATATCAGCAGAAGAATTAATATGAAAATGTATTTAAAAGGTTATACAACAGATGAATGTATGACATGGTAATGATACATGAAGGAAATTAGTAAACAATACAACATACTTTACATTTTAGAATAAATACAAGACTCAAATAAAGAAAAGACTCAAGCTCGAAGTTGATCTCCATGAGCATCCTGAGCTCCAGCTCAGTCCAATGCTCCTAACTCCTCAGATACAAGTAAATAACAAAGAATTCAACCTAGGTCCTACAAATATAAGGTCTACTCAGGTACCAAGGGTACCTGAGCAGGGTGTGAGATATAAATCTCAGTAGGCTGTCACCCACAGTGTCTAGCCCAATCTAGACAATGCAATATAAATTAAGAAGTGTTCCATATAAAATAAATTTGGAGTGATAGAAAATTAATAATAGCAATGTGGTCCGGGTACCTAAATGGAAACCCTTCCCATACCACTTGCTTCGGACTAAGTCAAAATTTAGAAAGAAGGTACTTGTGCAAGTATAATATGCATACCAGTGCCAAAAGTAACAAGGCGACTCAAAGAGGTGCACCCCCAAGCTTGTGCTTAGGCTTGGGGTCTAATTCTCATGTCATCACATAATTATGATAATAAGAAAGAGAGAAAGTCACAAGTATATGCTCTAATATAAATAGAAGAAAAAATAATAGCACGAGTAATTAACCTAAGAAATCATTCAATGCAATTCAAACAAATCTAGATTTGGAGTCTGAGCATGTCCCTAAGGTATCACTATGATACATCCATTCAATTAAAACCAATGCCATGAGATCATTCAAGGAAATACTTTCGAAAGTCTAAGTATCGCTCGTGGTATGGTAACTATGAGTCTATCCTTGTTATCACATGTAAGGGACTGAATATCTTCTGAAGGCTCAGTGTATCCATCTTGCTGATGGAACTATCCTCAGTTTCCCCTTAGGGAACCAGTATCACCTAATAGTATAATAAAAATCCCGGAGGAAGCCCTTGCTTTGCGATCCTAAAACATTGCTTCCATGGCACATCATGGTATAACCACCCAAGCACAAGAGTCTATCCATGAGTCCTTAATACAAAACCCATGTTCTCACCCAGCCCGTATTAAGTGAACCATAGAAGCAAGGTACATATCAATTTACATAAGCAGTTTCAAAACATAAGAAAAAGGTGTGGCCTTACCACCCCTATAAACCATTTTAAATGAGTCATTACACTTAATATATAATGCATGAGGCATCACCTCTTATTCAATTCAAAATACATGATAAATTTCATTTCAACCAACCATTCAATTCATTTAAAGAAAAGAATATCATCATTCCCATGCCATTCCATTTATCACAAATTATCTAAACTGTTCTCATTCAATTATATTAAGAGGCGTGGTCGTACCACCCTATTCAACAAATTTAATCAAACTGATTTAACAAGTCAAGGTAAACACCAAGAACCATTCCTAAACATCTCACCTCAGATGGTAACTCAAGGCATTGGCCAACTCAGAAGGCTTGCCTTTAATTTAACTCATGTGGGCAACAAGGTAATTGCCTATTTGGGAAATTCCAACTATAACAGGACTTAACACCTAAAAGGAATCTTGATTCATTTAACGCTTATATACAAAGGGGAAACATCATTAGAATAACCTAATAGGCTAATAATAAGAACTAGTTATATGCATTGTCAAAGGCCTGGTCCATAGTTCAATTCCCATTTTTTAAATCAAGTTATAAATTTAGGACATTAATCTATGGTACCACACACTCACCCAAGGTGAAACACAACTCAAGGCATTATTCATAAAGTCAATTTAGGTTGGGAACACCCAAGGGGGTGTCAAAGAGGCAATTTAGACCCACTTAGTTAGGTTTCTCCACAAGTGAAGGTCACATCGGACACAACGAGACCAAAAAAACAATTTAATATGCAATAACGAGGCATCGCCGAAAGATTTCGTCGAGAGGCGCCATAGTGAGACATGAAAATAAGTGACGAAAATAAAGGGAAAGAGGTTAGATTCCCTACACTAGTAATCCTTATTTATTAAACAAGTTAAACCCTTAGAAGGAGTATGGTTCGATAGTCATTTAGGAAAGAGTGTGTTGAACATGCACTCAGGTGGTAAAATATTAAATGAAACATTTTGATAAATAGAAAACTCTATTCACTAACATGATTTAAGGTCATGTACAAGAATTGCATATAACTAACAAGACAACAAAGCATGGAGGAATACCAAAGCAAAGCAAGCTAAATAAACTTAACTTATCACTGTGAGTTTTCACAGACAGTGCACCTCTGTTAGAGGGGTTTATTGTAAAAACCATTATATTATTCTTGAAATTATTTATTTATAATGATAAAACATTTATTCTAATAATAAATTGAATCAATTAAAATTCAAGGAAAATGTGTAAACAGTTCATTGATGCATTTTTAAATCAAAGGAGGCATGGAAAGGGATCCTACCTCAAATGTAGAACCAAGTCGAACACTCAATGCTTGAAAATTTTATTAATGACCACCCAAAATAACATGGTAAAGTCCAACGCGCTACAAAAAATTACCAGGGACCTTAAAAAAATTAAAGACCCTAAATTAGATGGTGTGAAGCCAAGAAATAAGAATGAAA